>JAOUZG010038877.1:2826123-2883005 GCA_026289955.1 Argiope argentata | reverse complement strand
AAATTCAAACTTCCACATTACCTCATAGCACTTATCAAAAATTTCCTCACCAATAGCACCTTTCATGTCAAAGTCCAACAAACCTTATCTGCCGAAGGTAAAATCCAAGCTGGCACACCCCAGGGCAGCGCTCTTAGTCCAATCATATATTGCATTTTCAACGCTGACTTCCCAAAATCTGAACCCATTATTAATTGTCTATTTGCCGATGATACTACTATCCTCGTCCAAGGCAGCACTACCAACTCCAAAAAGCCCTAAATGAAATAGAAGAATGGTGCACTCATTGGCGTGTATCCATCAACACGGACAAGACCCATGCTATCATTTTCCGCAAAGGTCACCCCAGGAAACCAATTCGACAACTCTCATTCTTTGAAGACTTCCTCACTTGGGACACTGAAGTGAAATATCTAGGCCTCATTCTGGATTCGAAACTTACATTCAAAAACCATGTGAATTACAACTCCAACAAGTTCTGGGAAAAAATCCACCAACTCATCCCCCTTATTGGACGTCAATCGCCTCTTTCGCTCAACAACAAAGTCAGGCTGTATAAACAAGTAATTAGGCCCATACTCACCTATGCAGCCCAAATTTGGGGGCTCGCTGCAAAACGCACAGAAACAAAATTCAAGTCCTCCAGAACAAAATTCTAAGGATTATCACTAACGCGCCCTGGTACGTCAGGAACGAAGTCATCCATAAGGATCTAAAAATTGAGGTCATCGAAACCTTCATCACCAAACTCTCCAGAAACTTCTACACTAGCCTCAAGAATCATCCAAACTTCCTATGCCATCAGTGAGAGCAAATATAACTTCCCATACGCCACCACAAAATGGTCTCTTCCTCTCAAGCCGCCTTAATAACCTCTTTTACACGTACTTGCCGGCTTGCTGGCACAGAGGTAGCGCGTCTTCCTCGTGTTCTGGAGGTCCCGGGTTCGAGTCCCTGTTCGGGCATGGTTGTTCTTCTGTGTGCTATCTGTGAGATGTGTGAATGTGCCCCCCTGTAAAAAGGGGTTGTGCAAGCAAATGTGGTGAGTGGGTAGCAAAGTCGTACTCTTGGCCCTAGTTGGCGCTACTCAAATACAAGAGACGCTTCATTTGGCTTAAATCTGCTGCTGGGTTCAGCGGCTGGCTTGTCCATGACAAGTGCCATTTGACACAACAACAACACGTACATGCAGATTTTCTTTTTACCTGCCACATAATCATCTACTCACGCTTAAGCACCATCCTATAAAATTCATCTCACGCGGCTCTTTGGCCAAATCCAATTCGCTTTTTTAAAAGCAAACTTTCTCAGGGTTCCCCTCACCTCTGTTATTATATCAGACTGAGTAGAAGTGCAGTTGCACTGGTACTCAAGAAATACAGTCTGCTTGCTCGTGTGCTGAGTGACTCTTTGCGTAAGTATTTTGTCCAACCAAGGTCTAGAAAATGATGACCTGTGGAAATTTATGTGCTGAATTCAGCTGTGAAAATTTTTAAGGTCATGTGAATTGCATTTGGCTGTGTGGACGGATTCATTTAGATTAATTGTTAGTTTTGTGCAGTTGCAGGTTTTGCTTGGTTATTAATTTCCTTGCATCTGGTTTTAATCAGTTTTTAGTTTGTCTGGTTCTGTTCTCGTTGGTGAACTTGAGTGTGGGATTTTAATATAAAATTGTTTCTGTTAATATTGCAGTGTATTGTGTGGTCTGCTTTGTGAATTATTCGTTTTTTAATGGTTTAATGGTTTGTCAATAATTTTGGTTTTATTTTGGTTTGAATTTGAAGTTAGGTTTTCTGTCTAGCTGTTAAATTTATTGTGTAGTTTTAATTCTTATGAATAGCAGAAATGGCTTTTAAATTCTAAGGAGACTAGAGGAAGAAATTCTAGAGGAAGAAATGGTTTGGAGATTACTGCTAAGTCTACCGTGACTGAATTGAAAAACGCAATTGAATTAAATGATATGTATAGGGAGAATATTGACTTTGTACTTGAACTCATTTCAAATTTTCAAGATGAAAATAGGAGATAAAAGATAAAATAAAATTGGAAAAATTAAGATGATCTCAATTCGAAAAACGCCAGCGTTTGCGGATGCAAAGAAAAGCATGGTTGGCATCTCAGATTTCTGAAATAAAAGAACTGAGCTCTAACCAAAGTCTAATCCAAAGTGTTAAAGCTTTGGAATTCACGTCCTCATTAAATCTGAATAGTTTCAATTGTTTTTCCATTATATGTAAAAAGCATTTGAAAATCTGTATCTAATGAGTTAAGAGATTCTGTTAAATATTTTGGGAGAAAAAAGTAAATTTACTTATGTTGATAAAGATAACTTGGGTGACTATGAAAAATAAAGGAATTGGTATTGAGGGTATTTCAATACACCCCCCTGAAATGCCTTAATAACTTTAAAAACTCTAACAACCATCAGAAAACTACGTTGAGTTTACTTCTCGTTTGAGTGTTTCCTTCGACTATACACGAAGTAACAGAATATAAATCTGCGATCGTATAGTTTCAGATAGACTTCCTAAGACACTAGATCGTGAATTAAGGACGACACATGTTGGGATCAAAAAGGGTGATGGTCTTTCAAACCTCAGCAGCCTTTACGGGAGTGTGATCTTTGTTTGTCATCTAGATGTGGGAATTCGACTGAATTAGTAAATAAAAAGGAAGTATATTAATCGAAAGTACTGGTAGGAAATAAGTGGCAAAGAGCTCTAAATTGGAAAACAAATAAAAATGTATCCACGGTCTTATCAGAAACTAAAAATACAGTTTGTTCTTTGTTAGATTATTACATATCCTTTCTAACTGCGCACAATTTAGACGACTTTCAATCTGGGAAAAGAGCGGAAGTGATTAAATGAAATGTTTTGTGCCTTCTAAATTGAGTGAATGCCGTTCTGTTAAGAATTGTTCTTGTTAGAATCCTCATCATAGTATGATTTATCTACCGCATGAAAACTCTAGCCACCCTCGTCTTGGTTGAAATTCGATGCACCCGAATTTATCCAAAACAGATCGAGGGAACTCCGTAAGTTGTTTCATGATCCCCACTAGTGGAGACCTGCCTTTAAGGGAAAGGTAACGTTCTTTAAAGCCCTATTTGTGCATCTATCTAAAATTTTCCACCAAGGGTTGAAGTGAAATGAATTGTGGATAGTAGTTCTCATTCTTGTTTGTGGAGTATATCATGCGCAGAGGCTGCACCTGAATTTGGAGAAAATACTGTTGTTTCATGTGGTAATAATTATATTATGGTAATAAAAGGCTGTATAAAGACTGCGGGGAAATATAAATAAAAGCTATGGGAAGTTTTATTTTTTATGGCACTTGCCATGGACAACCTGCTAAAGTAGTCGGTGATTTCAGCCTAATCAGCGTCTCTTTGTAGTAGCGGCAACTAAGGTCAAGAGTACGATTTTTGCTACTCGCTCATCACATTCGCTAGCTTATACCATTTTTACAGGGGGGACACCTTGCAGATAGAACACAGAACAACAACCATCGCCAACCCGGGACGCCCAGATCACGGTTGACGAGCTACCCCTAAGCCAGGAAGCTGGCATGATAAGTTATTGATGATAGTGATAACGCTCTTACTCCAAATAAAGCAATCAATGTGGATGTTAATATTTCGAAGTGCGGCGTTAACTGATCCTCGGTTCATTGATCCTGACAAAATCAATATTTTGCTAATACTGCAAGTCTTTTATGAGCTGTAGAAACCAGGACAGATGCATATTGATAACTTGCAATTGCTGTTTGGAAGCGCCGTCTTTGGTTATGTTGGGAGTGGAATTGTAGATCGGGTGGTGGAGGATCGTGTTCAATGTGAGTTGATTCTCAGCGAGGATTTAAACAAAACTTTGCAAAAATTTTGGGAAATCGAGAACATTGAAGTAGAGTGTGAGGTAAACATGAAGACATGTTTATGCGAGAAATTTTTTGAGTACCCATAATAGAAATAGAGATGGTATAAGCGTAGTATCAATGGCTTTCAGTAAGAGTTATTCATGTTTAGGGAACACCAAAGACAAAGCTGTAAGGTAACTTAATTAGTTGCGGAAGCGTTTCTCGGAATATTTGTCCTTGAATGCTTATTTTTTGAGGGAGTATGAGGAGTTGGGTCATGTGGAAAAGATAGTCAAATGAACCATCCACACAATATTATATACTGCATCATGCTATTTTTCGCCTTGATAAGCTGACAACACTACCGAGAGTTGTATTCATTGCTTCCTCCTCTACTAGTACAGTCCTAAGTCTAAATGATATACCAATGAAAGAAGACATGGTGGAAGATGTCTTTGAGACCATTACTCTATTTCGGAGACACGGGCTTTCTTTTACTACTGATATAGGTATATATAGGCAGATTCTTGTAAAAGCGAGTCAGATTTTTAGCTTATCATTTGGAAGGTTGGACCTCAGGCAGAGATCGAAATTCATCCTCTGAAAACGGTAATTTGTGTAATGTCCATCACGCAGTTTCTTTCTATATAAACCCTGCTGCAGTTGGTTCAAGATGAGAGGGCGAGATTTTCTTTTAATCTCTGAAGTGTCGCTGTTCGCTACCTACATGGGCAATATCGTTAGTAGAGTGCCTAATATAGACTGCCCGTTGGCTATTGTCGGAAGTACAAGATGCTTGCAATCGTCTGGAATGGCGGTCAATTATCTTGATTTGTTGAAAAATTCTTTGTCGTACGACGTCAAGCATTTCTTTTCAGCCGAGTCTAACTTATCTTTGAAAATATGGGGCATTAGTTGGATGCCGTTACAAGATTTGGTGTTTAATGCCTTAATTTTGTGTAAACCATCGTTTACTAAGCATGAAATACTATGTATTATAGCAAGATTTTATGATCTTTTAGATTTCTTGGGTTTTGTTATCTAGAACGAAGGTTCTCTTACAGACTATAGCATTAAATATTGGATTGGGATGTGCTACCAGATCAAATTGCCTAAGAGTGGAAAGAGTTTTTGACTACCTTGAAGTGCGTGAAAATATCTAGATTTATCCTGACCAACGCATGGTTAAGAGTCGTCCTTCAGGGCTTTGTAAATTCGCCTAAAACGGCCAACGTAGTTGTTTACCTGCAGTTTTCTATCGTATCGATAATGCAAAGCTGACTATATTGGCAAGCAAATCACGAATTGCACCTATTGGCGTTATTTCAATACCTCGACTGGAGCTCTGGGCCTGTGTTGTTCTTGCTTGGCTTATGAAGAAAATACGCTCCTGTATAAAATTAAAGATTAGTGATATTGTTCTTCATACAGAATCAGCAGTTGCTTTATAGGGGTCAATACTAATGGAATTGCCCGAAAGTCAGTACTAATCGAATATGTTTACTTGTGATATGTATTTTGCAAGCTTAACCTAGAACCCGCCCAGAAACTTCGTTTCCCGTGGCCCAGTTGAATACGCGTGGTTTGTGTTTTGTGTTAAAATATACATTTTTAAAATATTGTTTTCATTATGGAGTGCAAAATTTGATGTTCCAGTGGAGACAAAAACAATAAGAGATGCAGGAAAGAAACTCGGTACTATTGCCCAGTTTGTGACGTTGGCCTCTGTATCTCGTGCTTTGAAATTTACCACATAAGAAAAATTAATTTATCTTTTATTTATATTAGACATAAAATTAATGCAATTCTCTTTTAATGTTTAAAACAAGTATTTCTTAAATTTTGTTTGTTTGCTGGAAAATCAACATTCAGTCAATAAGCCTAAATGTTCGCTTTTCATAAAATTTTAATTTTTTTAATTTCAATCTAAAAATTTCGAAAATTAAATATTGAATGCATGTTGTTCGTACATTTATTTTTATACTATTTTCTTAAATAAAAAATACTTTTATAACAGTTTTTTTGAAATGATCTAATCATTAAGGAGTTAATCTATGAAGAATTCCCGACTGTGTACATCCAAAGAGAGGGAATCTTAAACTCAAGACCCTTATCCCTTGTCGACTACTATTGATGTCTTAAATACTTTAACACCCACTCTTTTCTTAAAAGGTAGATCTATAAATTCCATCAGTGGGCCTAATTGATCGCATGATCTAAATGAGAATGTCCTCAAAAGATGACAATGGGTAACGAGATTAGTACAGCTTATTTAAAGTAAATGGTATCAAGGTAATTTTATTGAAATGTAACGCAATAAGTGGCGATTTCTAAAATAAAACGTTAGGATAGGAGATATGGTGGTTCTCATTGAGTACATCTCCATTTAAATGGCCATTGGGTAGACTTTCAGAGAGTTATAAGGGTGATAATTTAGAGTCGTGAAAGTAAAAACTGAAAAGATTTAAGCATGCCATTTCTTCGTTTGTTTGCTACATGTCCCAACTTAAGATGGCATATTTCGTGAGTTTTTGGGAATTGATATTTCTAAAGATTTTAATGAATGTGTAGTTTTATTCTATATGTAAATATAGATTAAGTGCATTTTAATTTACATTTTTCTTTATGTATTGGTATGAAATTTGTAGCATGTAACAGGGTCAACAGAGGAAAATGTAAACGTCCCGCCTTCATTTTAATACCATCTGCTGATAGTAAGCAAGTTCCTGTGTATTGTGTATGCTTCTTTAATAAATTTCAGCATTAGTCTACTTGCTCGTGTGCTGAATTAGTCTTTATAGGTAACTATTGCGTAACCAGATTCAAATTTTTGTTGAAAAAAACTCAAGAGTTCTAGTAGGTGGATTATTTTGAGATAGAGTTAGGTTTTTTTTAATGATCACGCATTTTAAGATGCATATTCTGTTTTCCTTAAACTCCACCCACTCACCCCATCCTCTTGATTTTTAAAAAGAAATAAGGAAATCGTCTACTCCGTAGGTTCTGATAAGACGGAGATTTAAGTACAATGTGAATTCAACGAATTGTATATTATTAAAGTAGAATTTTTTGAGACGTTACAGTTGGGAATTTTATTTTATAAAAATAATCCTGAAATGGAATTTTATGATCATTATATAATCGTAGTACCGTGATACATATTTTATTGAAATGATAATAAAGCTTAATGGATACTTCTATTTGTTCTTGAAGCAGGTTCTTTAGAAAGAAAGCTTTTAAACGTAGATCATTGAAATACTCAAATCACCTTAGTTCCAAATATATGATGCTTTTCTAACAATTTCTTCATTTCTGGGTTTCCCTTGACTAACATATCTGAAGTGTGTACTTTTGACAAGATATAACATTTTATATTTGTTTCTAAGAGTTAAATTACATCTTTGTTCATTTCAAATACAAAACTTGTCCACATTTTATGAGAATCAAGAACACAGAAAAAAAACTCGAATTTAAAAATAAAACAAAAGTAGTATTAAATTACTGACAAAAGAAAAGGCAAAGTTTAAACTGAAATGTTTATAAAGAAAAAATTATAAATTAATACGTAAGGAAAGTAAACTGATTGCTCACAAAAGGGAATTTTGATTAGATGGGCGAGGTCTGAATATTGCTAGGAAATGCAATCTTAACACAATCACTAACAAGTGCCTACTTTCTAATTGTAACGAACTTTCAATATAATTGGATAACCGTTTTGTTCCATATATAAGACATACCGAAGTAGAGGACATCTAACTAAATAAATGGTCCGAATGTCAAGCTTCAGCTGTATCAGTGAGCTTGTTACGAGAATCCTCCAATTCAATTGTTTATTGGCTCTTTTACTAATTTGATGCTCTTTGGAAATTACTCATTTTTAAGAAGTAAAATTTTAAGTTACAACCATTAGTCGGTAAATTTAAAATGAAATGGGACAGGCTGTATTTTAAATTGAGTTACACATATCTTGTCTTCTCTCTCTATTCTAACGAACCAAACCCTTCCTAATGCATGCACTCAAGTCCATGCGGAGGGTTTTACAATCTGTTGTAAAATAGTAAGCGGCTTGTAATTCAATAAAGTTTACCTGTATTAAATTTTAATTTCAATCCATGGGAAAAAATCATACTTCCATAATGTAGACTCGGTTTATTTCCATATAATATGAAACATAATCCACATTAATCTGTTTCATTCAAATTTGAAGTCAACTGAATATTTTCTTTCTTTAGATACGATTTTAACCCGTTCAGAAGAGACAAAGGTGGATGGAAGGGGAGAAAAAAGATGCTAGACGGTCAGTGTATGTTAGTCAAGGGAAAATATAATGGTTATTAATTCTTCCTTTCTTTAAATGCAGAAGCGTGTTGCATATCATGAATGTATTTTCGAGAATTCTGAATATCGTTGTCCTAAATGGTATTGACGCCACATGAGTATAGTCCGATATATAACTGTATGCATTTATGAATATGCAGAATTAAAGCAATATGTAATACAACCTATAACAATAAATCTACCAATCTAATGACACTTCAGTGTGGGCGAAATTCTTATTCATTTTAAGTCTTTTGAACATTTCTACGGAGTTAATATTCTTATTTAAAATGATAGATTATATAATACTGATATTTAATCCCTTAGCAGATAATAAGGGAAAGGAAGGGGAGGGAATATAGTTATTGAGCTATTCATATGCCAGTTGCTTCTCAATGAGTATAGGCTGTAAAAGCTCTTATTTCGATTCGCTTCTCAGACCATGTAATTGATTTTGGAAGTTTGATTTTGATTTTTTAAACCTAGAATTTAGAATTAGCATTGGAGACATAATGGGCATAACATAACGAAAATTACGAAACTTAATATTGATATAGATAAAATTTGCCAATCAGATTTATCATCTAAAGTATAGGTCAGTATCCAATTTAAAATCCAATCTGACAAAGAGCCGGCTGTTAATCCAATAACGGAGCAACTTGAGAAATTTAAATGTCACTCAAAAAATTTAGCATCTTAAGTCAAAATTCTTAGTAAATTTTGAATCCTATCTTTCTGGGGGTTATCCATTTGTCAATCTATACTTCCATATGTTTGTAAACCCGATAATTCAAAAGCAGTATGAAGTAAATAATTAAAATTTGACATGCACATTTTTTATTAATGCGTCAAAAATTGATACAGAATCTATTGAGAAAAATTGTCTGAATAAGATTTAAGAATGGAAATAAAAAAAAATCTTAGTGTTCGTGGTGTTCGCAACCTTGTCCAAAGTTCAGGACTTTTGAGGGTCAAGGAAAAGCATTCAATAGCAAGAAAAAGTTTTGGGGAGAATAATACCACTGGTTTATCACTATGATTGAAATTCTTCATCATAATTGGCATTGTCTTAATTAGGGTTGCACGTAGTTTGGGTTGACTCCAATTATTGCGACATTTTAGAAAAATTAATTTCTTGATTTTTTTAAAAGTAAATAAAATTAAGAATTTATTTTGACTGCAAGATTTAACTAGAGCATTGCGCAAATCTAAAAAAAAGAGCAACAGGATAGCTTTTTAGACGCATCGCGAGTGTCAATACCCGGATGATGAGCAGCACACCAGTTACGTCACACACAGCCAAGGTGAAACCAGTAATTTAGATTCATATTGATAAAAATTAAGATAGATATTCATTACAACATTCTTTGACCGAGAAATGAATTTTATTCTAATGTTTATTACTATACGAATTGTGGCAGAAATACTCATATGTCTGCAATTAATATAATCTACAGACTGCTCTAGGGAAATACCCTTAAATTTGCATTCGACTTAAAATGATATATCCATTAATTTGCATTGAACATCATGAAGCCATTCACGATGCAAATTATTTTGTTTTATTGCACAGTTTTAACACCTGATAAAAACGCAACAGCAAAAAACTCGTTTATGAATAGCAAATGATAAATTTCAATTCCTGGTATTACATAAAAATAAAAATAAATGTTAAAAATATCGTCTGCAATTGGTATTATGTAGAAAAACTATGCAAGAGGGCGTTTTGGTTCGTCTTTTTCAATATTATTATTGGTATATCTAGAAAAAATTTAAACAAATCTTTCTTTTAAAAATTTCATCTCGTAAAAGCCTGGTTCCGAATAACTTAACGATGACTTGTAATCAGGTGGTTTTAAAATGGTATAATTTAGTCAGTGTGACCATTAATTTCTTACTAACTGGTACATCTCCTGGTGTTAAGCATTGTCAATATCTATTTTTAATTCAATTAATACTGCTAGCAGTTTTTTTTTAATTTTTTAGTAGCCAGTTAGCCGCTGTTGAATTTAAGACAGCGTTGCCCGAGGAACACCGCTTGGAGGTCGGCTACCAGAGTCCCTCGAGGCTGTCCTCTAACACACCGAATTTTATCTTTCTGGACAGCCCCGGGAGGTCGAATCAGTCTCAACCTCCCTCGCACATTCCTTAAAATGGTTCCATCTACTGGTCACAAATTCGGTTTTGCAATAAACATAAGGTCGTTCGTTGATGGTAAATGGGGAGAGTGGATCAACGCGTCCACAGAAACCTAGCGCACTCGTGTTACTTAGAAATTAATAATCTTATAATACCTAAAGCGCTATTTGGGGATAAAAATTCAAAATATGCGAATGCTACTTAACCAAGATTATGATCTCTTCAACACTTAATTTGGAAAAGGTTAATGCCAGATGAATAGGGTCAAAGTGCGCCAAGTGCCTTCCTGGAAGGACTTGTAAGGGAAGCTGGCCCACATTCGTGTGACGCTCGGGGAAACCAGGCAAAACCCGAGCAGCCAGCCCGGCAGAGAGCCGCTTTCTGCAGCGGAGGACTCCGCCTACCAGTCGAAAGAGCTTCGGCGCTCGGCCACTGGTGGGGCGCGAAGAAAGCGTTGGTGAGTGGAAGTGGACCAACGCTGCCACTTTGTTTGAGTCACATATTCGGAATGTTTTGGTATTGCTATCGCTCGTAATATTAATATTTGCAACATGCCTGCCTAATAAACCCCTCAAACTCGCAGCAAATATTTAATTAGCGGTAGTTGATTAAAAAATTTCTAATTTGAAAACCGATCGAAGGAAAATTGATCACCAGTTACAAAATCATTTGAATAAAAATGCTATAAATATTTATCAAACTTATGACATTATTTTGCTAGAACTAATTTCATGGCTTGTATTACTTTGTAACATACATATAAACATTTTATGAAATGTTCGATTTTATCATTCAGTATTCACAATATCCGTTTTCCTTAATTCATGCAAGCTAGATAATTGATTCAAGCTAATTTATGTTCCAGGGAAGATTTTCATGAGATTTAACGATAAGTATTCAAATTTCTGAAGGATATTTTGAAACACTGTAGAAAAAAATTATAATTCTTAAATTGTATAAAAATAGTTCTTAATGCAACAGCGAAAGCCATATTCAATGAACAGATTTTCTTGGTTATAATAAGGTATAGTGAAAGGCAAAATAAATCTTTTCAAATTTATTGTTCATTTTTTTAGTTTTTCATCTTAGATAACTTAAAACTTATGTAAATTGAAATATATAAAATATTTATTAGAATGGATTAGGTCTGAATTGCTTTCAAAATTTTGAATTTCATTCATTCTAATATTTTAGTAGGGACGGCAGAAAATTAAAATGTTTTCACTTTTTACCTAAAAGATTTGACTTAACCCTTTATCTACTGACGGTACTTATAAGTACATTTAAATCTGGATTATAATTTCCTAATATGACTATTTTTGCCGATGGTATTCTAAAACACACGGAGAACGTAACCCAAATAGAAAGAAGTTAACATAAGCTAAAAGTAATGAAAAATATTTAGTTAATTAAATTAAGATATTTCTATTAATCAAAATTTTTCTCTTGGGTTTTCTGAGATTATTCTGCAAGGAAACTTAACTAAGAGTGCAAAAGCGAAGTTGGAAAATTGATGGCAGTATAATTCATCAAAATTTATGCAATTCCAACGGGATAAACCTTTTCAGTAAAGGGTTAATCTCGTTGGAAATGCAGTATCAGGATTTTTACCTTAATGCTGTGGAACATCTGTTTAAAATTTTAACGCAAAAACTCTAATGATCAAACAAAGTGTCTTCTTTATATTATAAACTTTATTTATAAGTTAGTAATATTTAAATTTTCTAGCAGTTGTTTACATTTATAATGCGCATATTTACAATTTGTTTAGAAAGAAAATAATAATCCGACTTTCACTGTTTCAATTTTTTAAAATCATTAATTTCTAAACGAAAATGCCACTAAAAATATGGCATAAAAAACTTCATTTGAATCAAAAAGGATATTTATGCCACCAAAACGCTGAAGAAATAAATTCAAAGATGTTTTATTTGTGACTCTCATGGTACATGGTATGTTTGTAAACAAATAAGTAAAAAAAAATTTACTTTTTCTTTCTTTTCCTGAAATAATTTAGTAAAAACCGCTGAATTTAACAGAATACATTACATAAGTGTGTCAACTTTCAGGCTTGGCGATAATTGAGCAATCGGTAATAGAGAGGTGCTAGATTCTCTTCATTATATTTTGAGATTGCAAATACAAGAAAATATTAAGATATCAAAATTTTGTTTTCGGTATTCGCTGATTCGTGTAGAAGCAAATTCAGACATAGACAGCAACATCTGGATTTTTGTTGAGTTATAAAGAATGCCAGTCTTTATATTCTTTAGTATTAGAGATTTAAAAGGAACTTTTGCTTGATACATGATAATGTTATGATTATGCAAACTCATTAAAGGGGCTCCGAGAAATAATTTCATGCGTCAACATGCAAAATTAGCTAGTTTTGAAAGAAAAAAAAGGTATTTTCTGATCTCTTGAATGAAATTCTAAGTCTCCATGAGACTTGCCAAAGTTTGCATCGCAGCTGTGAGAAATACAATGCGGAATCGGGGGGAAAGGTCAAGGTCTACGTGTATTGAGGAGATACGGATTTCTCTTCTACTGTAAATTGTTATATTTCTTTCTTTCTTTTAAGCAGTCCGCATGTTTCATTCTGTTATTTATACAGATTTAAAATGCTGTAGTCATCATTCTGACCAGCTGACCATAATGCATTCTAATTCATAAATGTTTCGTTTGAAAGTGCCTTCAAGTCATCACCAAGTCACGTGACTTAAGAAAAAGCATTATATGTCTCAAAAGAATAGGAAAAAACCCACAAATCCTGAATTAGTTTGAGTAATCGAATAAACAAAGTCGGAGGTGCTTTTTTTTTCTTACTTTTGGCAGGCGGGCAAACATAGTTTTGAGTGATTTTGTTATTCTGTGAGGTTAAGGGAATTTATCTGTCATTGACTGTCTTGTCTCGACTGATTCTGTAGAATTTAGACTAAGGTGTGATCGCACTTTTGCTCCTTTTATATAGATCTATGAGGTGATTTTAATATATCCTACGCTTCTAGATTTGTTTTCATATGAAATCAATTTTAATGCATCTCAGATGCGTTATTTTGTAATTATAATTAATACAAATAAGTTATTTTATAATTATAACTATAAATTTATTTTTAATGTTTTATGTTTAATAAATCTTACTCTATATTTTACTATAAAAGATTAATAGCTCCATTAAATTTGCTCATTTACAAAAAATTCTTGTCTCATCGGTTGTCTTTTTGGGTCTAGGATACTGCTGGTGTTTACTTATTATACCATGGCGTTGTATTCTTAGGCTGTAGGATGGTGGATGGTTTAATTTTCTATATATGTTTTTATAATAATTATGACTTTTACTTTTCCTAATATTTTATAGTCATGGGGACATTTGGTACTAAGCTTTAAAGTACTTTCCTAACGAATTTGATACAACTGTTGCAAATTGTTTTTGAAAAATTGCTTATTAATAACAGTTATTACTGATTTAGTTTATTTGACTTTTAGCACTTGATATGAAACTGCTCCTTTATATTTTTAAATACTGGCACATGGAGGTTTGAAAAAGTATTTCCTTTTTTACAGCAAAATTTAGAGTTTATAATTGTTGTTGTTGCTTCAAGTAAATAATAACAAATTGATTTGAATTATTTATACATCCAATTAATTTTTTCAGCTTCAAATTGGTTCTGTACGAATTGGCTGGGACGATGTCAATGTTATCTAAATTTTGATTTTTTTAAAAATTATTTTCCAAGTTTGGTAATTAAGTTCCATGGCTTAATATAAATGATATATTTCCAAAAAAGTCTTCTATTAGCAATAAGTTACATAAGTAAAAATGTGTTCTCTGAAAACGTTCTGAATGAAAGTTTGTTTAAAATCGGATATACTTTGATTTGATAAATAAAAGAAATTAAAAGTTTTTAAAAAGTGATTTTTTTGCCATGAATGAGAAATTTCTTGAATTCTTGCTTATAAAGAAAAAATTATTCTATTTGATAAACACCAAGTTAAATTTTAGTAACTGATCTTTAATTTTGACTTAAATTCGACGTCCGTAAATAAATGTTGCGGCTCCGATAATCAAATACCTGTAATAAATAGCGACATTATTGATCAGTTTAATTATTGTGGTATTTTGTTCTTAAATGACATTATAGCGCTATAATTTTTTTAATGCAATGATTTTAACAATGTCGTTTAGTCGTTTCGCTATCTTCAGCTTTTTGCCTATGAATAAAGCAAGGATTTACAGTCAGACTTATAACTGTCATTGTTGCCAAGCATAATTGTACTTCGCCAATATTTATAAAACTCACCAAACAACCAAGACAAATTGCAATAAAAATAACTTGGCTGGGGTGTTTGGTTCAGGAACATTCAATTTTTGTTTCATGTAAGTAAGAGTTTGAATTGTTTCCGGAAACTCCCATTTAGTGAGTTAAGGTTTAAAAAATTTGTTATTCTACCGTTATTTAAGTTTTACAAAATTTGAATAAAGCAACTGTATTCATGACTAAAATATTCAAATATACTCTATGGAAATAAAATATTCAAATAATAAATATTCCCACTGATGCAAATATAATTGAGGCAAATTTGGAATGCAAGGTTATTATAAATATATCTATGATGAAAACTGGAAATCGGAAAGTAATTTTTGCTTTAATATTTCACTCAATTGAATGGAATTCAAATGAATGGAGTTCTGAATAGAAATGTCTTGATTTATTATTTTTCACAAAGGATATAAATGCGTATAATATGGAGGCTCAAATACGTTTTTACGTTTTTTATTAAATCTCTTTTCTATACATGGTAAATACTTTTGTGTGAGCTATAATTTATCTTTAGCTGTTTTACATTCAACAGATTCTTCTTATTATTGAATGGTAACATTTTGAGATTCACTTCATTACATTTCTTTTCAAAAGTTAATCTTCTATCTTGCATCAAATGGATATTCTCTATCAATTTTGTTTTTAATATCATGCTCATATTTGCTCTAAATTATTTTTAAAAAATATAAAAAAAAGCCTTTTTTTGCCTCTTGTGAAAAATTTATTCAATTTGTTTACTACCTGCATGATTCATATAATGTTGTACTTATGTAATAATCGCATGCCCACGAATAATTGCCAAAGATATGTTTTCCCAGCCGGTGATTAATCGCCAAAATGTTCATGTTAGTCTATTGAGTATCGTCATCAATAAAATGCAATTAAGTCAAACTTTCGCCGTAAATCATGCGATTAATACTCGAATAAATAAAATGGTTGTTTTTATATTAAAATGCCCGATTTTTCAAATCGGGAAATTCTAAATTGATGAAATTGATTAAAGTAAAATAAATTGATGCAGTTGATTGAAAACTCATTCTTTATTTTAATATGATGATATATTGGTTATAATTACATTTTAATAATTACATAAGAGAAAGAATTAATTCATAATTATTAATTTATATATCGATCACAATGAAATGGAAAGTTATTTGAATTTGATTTTATAACATTCCTATTTGGAAAAATTATTTAAAATTATATAAATTCATCGTCAGATCCTATTATTTCCCTTATTACATTTTTATTAACCTGTTCACTTATATTTAGAAAGAAAGCTTTGCACGGTAATTTTCTTTGCTTTGTACTATTCCACTAATAAATAAATTACTACGCACACTTAAAATTTCAAATAAATCATAAATTTCCGCGCAGTTATAAAATGAAAAAAGAATTGATTTAAGAATTATTTCAATGAAAAAATTATTTTAGAACATGAATTTTATTCGTTAATCAGAGGCATTCCATTGTTTTATAAATCTTATTTATTTCAAAAACAAAATAAATGAAGAATCCTTTACGTGCTCCCTAAAATATAATTTTATGACGCTTTGGAATGAATTTTTTTTCTTTGTTAGTGTTTGAAATTATAATAAAGAGCCAAAATAAAAAAGAGCTTTCCAAACAAATTTCTCCAATATGCGTATTTCAATAGTTGAGTTATATATCATGTGATTCGCACGTTCAAAATGTTTCACAATACATAATAATTTACTTAAGCGTATTTTTATAATAAGGCGAATTTTTTTCTTATCGGTTTTTGGTCGACGCCAAAAGCCAAATTGTATCGCTTTACTTTGCATTACGTATTGGTTCTAATAAATCAATTTGAAACAGAAATATTACAAATATGGAGGAATTACGGAATAAATGCTCAATACGAATCATTATCTAGTAACTGCTCCATATAATTTCAAAAATAACCAAAGACATTTAAATTTCTAATATCGAAACTATTTTATTTTGATTTTCTAGACTAATTGAACAAAGAAATGCTATGTTTATTCATCGCCAAGGACAAAATGAGTATACCGTTATAATGTTACTAAAGAGACTTCTATACGAGGTTTTGGTTATAATAAATAAGCAATGTAATTTGATGCTTCTTTCGATATAAAATACACCTACATTCAAATTAAGTACCCTTTTCTGTTAGTTAAGATTAAGCAAGATATAAGAAAGCTAAGTATTGCGTTAATAAAAAACGAATTTGAAATTCCACAGAATTTTTAAAAAAGCAGAGATGAAATGTTTTCGAATTCTCTTTTTCAAAAGCTTAATCTTTCTCTGTGAACTTGGTCAAACACCAAAATGCGAAGATATATGCCAATTATAAATATTGCCGGAGAATAAAATTGCTAATAAGTTATGAATATTTCTAATTCATTATTTTACAATTCATGTAGCATATACTATTTCTATTTGCGTTTAGGTCATGCTTCGCCAAGCGTTTATGAATGGCGTGAAAGTATTACGTACCAATATACTAGAAGTAAAGGACCAAATATTCCTAAAGATACGACTTTTCTACAACCGCCAACATTGTAACTTAATATTAACATTTCACATCAACATTGTAACTTAGAGAAAATATGCTCTTATCCTAACGAAAATGTAGTAGGACAAATTTTAAATTTTAATCCCTGCCTTAATAAGTAAAACTAAAATATTTAATTGTGTTGGATGTTTGTAGACTCTTTCTAACAGAATTATGAACTCAGTGAGGAAAAACAATTTTTGTCCATGACGAAATAGAAGTACCGATAAATTCCAAATACAATTTCATTACGGATAATTCCTTTAGCCAATATTTGCTGTTTTTCAAATAGAAATGTATTAGGAGATATTTTGCGCCAACAATGTAACAATTTGGAGCCTATTTTGGCAATATATATATCCAAGCTACAACTTTTTGTTTGTTTAGGTTCTAAAATATAAATTTCCTGAATAATGAACAAATATTGTCTTGAGTTTTTTCTTAAGAAATCTAATAACGACTAATCTCAAATACAAAAAACAGCGGGTATTTCTGACTGAAGAAATTGAAACTTTTGGAAAGCGTTTGTTATTCGAGCGACAATTAACTCGTGAATACCTTCGCCCTACAACCTGCGCAAAGCTTTCTTAGCATTCCTAACAGGGACTTGCTCCTTCGTCTTGGGAGTAATTACCTTTGCTGGCTCAGGTGCTTTCGCCTTCAAAGTTAAGTTCTCCTTCGGTTTTGGTGCGCTTAACTTCAAAGGTGCTGGCTCTTTTGCCTTCAAAGGTAAGTTCTCCTTCGACTGAAGAGGCAAGGGTGGACTGACCTGTGGAGGAAGAGGCACTTCCTCCCACTCCATGTCCTCCACGCAGTCCACTGGCTCCCAGTCCATGGCCTCCTCGTCGCTACAGTAGCTCCAGTCCATCTTTGCGGGACCTGCAACGAGATTTACAACAAAACCACAAGAAGCCATAATTGGTTAATAGATGTTAAAAACAGATAAATAATGTAAATAAAAAGGCTTTTATTAAGAAATCAAGAAATTCAAATGAAAATCAAAGTCTGCTTTTGTGCACACAAGTGAATACTCGATAAGTTCACTCAAAATGGCGTCTGTAATCGTAAAATTGGCATTCCATGAATTTTGACCAATCAGATTCAAAGTTTAAAAAGTGAAAGTCAAAGTTAAGGAAACTGATGGAGTTAGCAATGGAAAAATTACTTTCTGAACTTTTGTACTTTTAATTTTATTTCATGCATTCGTCGAAAAATAGGAGGATTTTTTTTTTTTGAAATTTCTAACATTTGTATATTTAAATTTTGTTTCTGGAAACTCATTTTTTAAACTATTCGTAGTAAAATTAACAATTTATTTAGCTTATATAGCTTTGTATTAGCAGTAAGAGATTGGGCAAGTGAAACCTCGTTGATTATAAATTGTTTCATAATCACTGAACTTCAGTATTTTGCTAGAAGAATAACTGAAAATGACTTCTTATGTCATAATATGCCGAATATGCGCTAATAAACATTTCTAAACTTACTCCATATTTATTACTAGGGAAGTGACCAGCTTACCCTACGAGTCAATGTATCCTGCTTGAATCTATAAAACATTCAGCAGCATCATAATGAAGGGGAATTTAAAATAGAGTTATTAAATTTTGACAAGAAACCTCATTTAATCACATTGAGTTTTTTTATATCAAAATGTGAAAAATGATTGCATTTTTTAGACATAAAAGTAGGGCTGCAATATGAAACATCCTGATTGTAATATTTTTGCAGAAGGTAATATTTAAGTGAGGTTATACAAAATATTTATAACTAAATATGAATAATAATTAATAACAATAATAATTTATAAAACGTGAGATTCATTTGACGATAAGGATTGCGTCAATAAACCAAAAAGAATCAAACCACCGTACTTGTATGGAGATACAAAGATTAATAAGCTAAGGCTGTATTTCATGAATCAAGCATTGCTGCTGTTGCCTTCTGTTATAATTATCCCAATTGCTACAGTATTTGAAGATTTTTGTAATTTTACGTACACCACTCGGTGCCAAAAATTCCTTTGATACACCCGATACTTCGGTTTCATTATACACACATTGACCAATGAATTAGAAACCCAAGATCAATATTTTATTGGACCACCTTTTGCGCGGATAACTACACTGATTCGTTTGTGACTGAATCTACAAGCTTCTGGAGTGCATTTACAACCAGAGAATGCCATGCATTGACTATGCAGCATTTTAGATCTTGTAAATTAGATGGAAGAGGAGAGTGCTGTCGGATGCGTCTTTCTCCATGTCCATCAAACTGTTTGAATGATCTCAGAGATCATAGTTGCAGGGGCATGGAGAGGTGTTATGTTGGATGCGTCTTTCCACCATATCCCACACATTTTCTATGGGGTTAACATCCGAGCTATGCGGTGGCCAGAAAAGCTGTTGGAAGTCAGACTGATGCTCAGCGAACCAATTTTGAACACTTCTGCCACGATGTATTGCTGCATTATGTTCCATGAAGTATCCATCGCCATCAGGATAAAAATGCAACATTGGAGGGTGCACTTAATCTGCCAGTATATCTAGGTATCAAATGACTCTTTTTTTTTTAACCCTTGAAGAACACCAGGGCATCACTTCCAAGCCAGCAGAACAAGCTCCATATCACGATACTCCCACCAAATCCTTGCACAGTACAAGTAAGGCAAGAAGCATTGCCGGCTTCCTTTGTAAGGGGGCGGATTATTCTAAATCAGTTCAACCAAAATCTAATTACAGAAAAGGTTGATATGCTATAATTGAAATCTTTTCCTTTTGGTTTTAATTATTATGGCTGAAACCTTCTATACATCCTAGCCTCTTGTTTATCAAATCGAATGTTAGCAACTAAAAGAATGTTCAGAATGTGCTAAAAGCCAAAATATATATATTTATTTTGTTTCCCACTTAGACTATTGCTTCATAACTCACGCCATTTTTTGATAACAAAATGATTCTTTGGCATAGTATCAAAAGAAAAGGAATGTCCATTTTCATTTTTTATCTGTAAAGGGACAGCAAAGAACAGGTTTTCTGTGCTTCGTGTGGTCGAATCTTAAATTGCTTCATATGCATCTATTTAAAAATAGTATTCAAAAAAACTAACATAAGTCTTGCTCCAGCTGTTAATGAATAATTATTTAATCAATTTGAAGATATGTGAATAAAATTTCTCTTGCAGAAATTTAGGGTTGCATATGTCTTGAATTAAATAAAATGTGTGAAACTCTTCAAAATATGAACCGGACTTGTAATACAAATCTAAAACATCTCTTTCTATGCCCTTGCTATTTTCAGATGCTTATTGAATAGTGTTTTAAGATTTTTTCGGCAAAACGTCGCTTCATAAAATTCGAAATTCATTAAAATACGAGCTAGAAGCACTCGAGTAGTTGAAGGAAGTGATTTTGTCTAACTTCGTCTTCTTTATCAATTCTTTAATTACTGTTCCAGCCAAAACGACCTCGCAAATTTTATGCTGGCAGGCAAATTTGTATCAAATGAAGAGTCCAAAACGTAAAATAAGTTATCACCAAGGTTATCCTCGCTTTACAACCTGCATCTCTCTTTTAAAAAAGAAACTGGCGTGCCAGTATAGAATTTGAGAGGCCGGTTGGGCCGGAATAGCAGTCAAAGGGTTAATAATAAAAGTGTGTATTGGCTTACTACAGACCACACAATTTGATTTAGAGTCACGAAGTTTGTCATTTATATACTTTGAAGAATGGGAATGTAGAAATCGGAACGATTTTTTTTTTCGGTTCTTTTCCGTTAGCCGAGCACAAACGAAAAGTAACCAAAAAATTTGGGCTATTTTTCGCTTTAAAATCAGTGAGAAATTTGGCCAAATTTAACTACTCGGCTAACAGAAAAATGCCGATTTTTGTTTCAAAATTTTATTATAAATTTAGTTTATTAAAAATTTTGCATTGCATTTTTTTTCCAGAATAATTTCCAAAGATATTAATGTTGAGAAATATTTACAACTATAATTTGTTTTTAAAAAGTCCTTTAAAGATGCCAATTTAATAGTCGTGTTACCATTTACTGAATTTCAGTACTTTTTTTATAAATATTTTTCCCTAATTCTTCAGCAATAAATTATTGTAAAGAAGTCTTTAAACTTGTCTCCCTTTGAAGAGACACACGTGCAAACGTTGTTACTTCTGGCCAGTAGTGAGGGGATTCTTCCTTTGTTGCGCATTGTGTTTCTCCAGCTGTGATGTTACCCTTTGGACTTGAAGGAAGTAGATAATGGAAAACACATGCAATGGCGGCCCTTTGTGTCAAACCCCCAGATGGGACTATTTCTTCTATGGATCACCCAAACTGGGATAAAGTTCCAATAATGAACAATATATGCGTTTTACGACCCATTGAAGAAAGAAGGGCTAAAATCTCCAGATGCGAATATTCGTGTATTATGAAGGTTCTGCTAAGAAGGTGGATGTTTTGAAAATATTCCCACGGCTGACCAATGGGAGTATTTCTAAAGAATTATTGGATGATCGGCATCTCCAGCGTGCCAATGCCAGCCAGAGGGGTGGAACTTCACAAATGTTAAAATGGAAGGTTTTGGAAGAAGCGGGACCGATGAGACAAGCTGATCCGGTAGACGAGACCATCTGATCTGGCTAGAGACTGGAAGAGAGCTGATACGACAACGAAACGAGCTGTGAGCAGAGCTGACGAGCTGGGTTGAAGAGATACCACGTTATCTCGAATTTATTGAAAAGATCTACCGGAAGTAATCCTTAGATCTCTGGAGCTACACGCAGTAGCCTGATACGCGGACAGCCTGTGAGTTCTCGGTATTAGATGTCGAACTGACAACCCAGTTGTAAATATTTCCCAGTATTTAACCTAGAGGGCGTGTTGTTGTTTTTGTTATTATATAAAGCTGTAAATAAAACTTTTGTGTTTAAATGCTACCAGTTTATTTGATCAACCAGGATCAAGTCATTACATTATACTGTCGCCCTGAATTTCAAACCATTTTCATTTTTCATCCATTATTTGATCGCGTGCTATTTTGCCACCACTGAAAATTAAAGAAAGATCCTGTTTTAGCATCTGTGTAATTTATCACACAAATAAGTGGGCGTGGTTTTCCCTTAATTTTCTAGCATACTTTCTGATAAAGATTATTATCAGAGAATGCTTTTCACGTCATTGTCGTACAGCAGTTATGAAATATTAATCTTTGGCATTGATTTACCATTTTTATGGAATCAATTATATGATCTTAAGCAAGATCATGTGATTTCAGCGATTAATCCCTAGCATTTAGTTATAGCTTCCCAAAATCGAATTGGTGTTTCGAAAATCGACACTTTTTCCCAAACGTCTAAAATCAAAAGTTGCTCAGAACTATAACTGTAATCACAAAATCGCATTCAAAATTTGATATATTTTAATCATTGCTTTTTTGAATTACAGCGTTTACTTACTTTTGAAGGTACAGATCGGCAAAGATTCAGCCCTCAAAGGATTTCGCTCAAAATTTGACAAGTGCCTACATTACAGATACTAAATCTATAATGTTAAATTTCCTTCATCCAGATCTTTTCATTTTATAGCCATTGTGTTAAAACTTATATTCGAACAGCCAGATTCCCTCTGAATAGATTTTGACCAAAATGCAAAAGAAATCTACAAATCTATGTTTTTCAATCTCAGGAAATTTAAAAGTGTATAGATTCATCAAAATCACAAGCTCGTTTATTATTATTATTATTTATTATTATTATTTTAATGCTTGCAGTATTTTACTTCAACATTTTCGATTACTTTCTAAACAAGAAATAAAAAGGTGAAGTTACAATATCGTGAGATTTAGTAGAGAGATTACTAAAATATTTACATGTTCAATAGTTCTGGGAGTGTCACCCTTAGTAAGTCTCATATATCAATAAATCAAACTTAATTAGGAAAATTATACTAGGGAGATTTTAACATCAAGTAATTTGTTCAGCATGACATGCTAATTATCTGAAATCAAATATAAACAATATTCCAGGCGAACCAGCTGGTCAACAGTTATAAATAAAATTTATGCTAATCTAAATACATATATATAACATAGTTTTTGTTTGTAGAAGATATAAAAGGCAGTTTCAAAGACAGAACGAAACATCGAATTTTTAAATTGGATTTTATTTTCTTCCGGGGAGACATGATATATTTGTAAGTGCTGACAAGGCTCATCCATACACAGTGCAAGACAAGAACAAATTAGCATAAAAAGATTAAAAAAATTAATTATCCCAGGTCTTATATATCATGATGTTTTGATAGTGAAAGTATTTTTCACAGTGCTTATATACAAGGTGATTTCAATAGAGAATTCCAGCACATCAATTCTGATAAGGAAAACAGAGGAATCCTTTTAAAGAATGTGCTTGGCTGGACAATTTACATCCCTTCACTCAGAGTAAAAAAAACTTGTTGCCTTTAAAATTGCTTTAGCAATTTTAAAAAGCTTCAGTTGAATAGCATCAGAAAATAAAAGAATATTTAAGAATGGAGAGACTATGGGTAAAATTAAGATACAATTTTGTTAATTAAAATATTCAACAATTAGAGTTTAAAATACTATGTGTGTGTGTGTGTGTGTGTGCAAGCCATAATTTTTTAAACAAAATCTACTACAACTGCAAAACAACAGTTACTAGGAGTTCTAGTCAGATTAATGTAATAATTCTTTCCAAAATAAAAAATGACAGATAATAAAATTTTTAATTATTTCAGATGTAGAAATACAAGGAAATAGAAAAGATATACATGTGTATAACAATAAGAGATTAATGAAGCTTATATTCTAACAGATGATCCAACTTTTGGCAACATTCTATACAGCACCAGGACACCATAAAAACAGGTTCAGCCTTACCAACCCTTCCTATTTCCAATTAAAAGAATATTTTTAGTTATCATATAAAGTCAAAAAAATTCGTTTTCATTAATTGAAAAAAAAAGAGAAATGAACAAAACAGCATTAATTACCATTACACAGTGAACAACAAAAACCACAATTAAAAACTTTATATTGGCTGTGTTGAAGTAATGAGAGAAATAACATCACACAAATAATATTTTCAAGGAAGGGCAGTTACTAATAATAAGTATAATACACTATTTTGAAAAGATTATTATTAAAAGCTTCTAATTTGTCTTTATTACAAAATATTTGGGGCCAATTTTTTAAAAACCAATTCTTTAATTTTAACAGCTATTTAGATTTAGCAATATTAGACTGAAAAGTAATAATAGAATTAATTTCTCTGAAATTTACAATATCAGCAGTTTTTTAAAGTCATTCATTTCTTGATAAATATTATGTATTAAAAATAGCTAATTTCATATTTTTAAACTTGTATTACTGGAAAAGATATGGGGAATTTCACAGAAACCATTAATAGTGTTAGCTAGAAACAATGGCAGTATTAATTCATTTCTTAAAAAATTTCAATTAGCATAAAATGTGAAAATAGTTAATTTCCTTATGTATACATCCCCAAAATTTTATGAATTTAAACAAAAGATAGACATTTTTTTAAAAATATATATATAAGTTTGAATACAATAAAATTATGTATTCAGTTTATACAGGCATATGTAGCATCTATTAGAGAAACAGTACATTTTTTTTTAACTTTTAGTCTATAAATTCCTTCCTAACAATTTACACGAATATAATTCAAATGTCTACTATATTTATAGTTTTAAAATATCAAAGTGATTTAGTTTTCTTATTTGTATTCATATAAACAGTATATCATAATAAAGTGAAAATATTATATATATATATATATATATATATATATATACAAAAAAAAATGCATAATTTAAGTTTTAGCTCAGTATGATATTGCATTAATTTCTGAACTATTGCTTATATCCTTGTAGTCATATTTCCTATTTTTTAAGGAATAGAGCAAGTTCATCTGAAATATTATTAAATAAAATATGATAATTTAGAATGTAAATTTCTTCTACCTTTTAACAACACTAATGTTAGAAAACTACACTATAAGATATCTATATGTTTTATTGGTCAAAGCATTCAAATTATTTAAATATGAGATAGCCTTATAACACAGTATGTGGTCATTGAGATGAATATGCAATGTAAAAAGTCGTAATTATGTAATGATGCACATATGTAACTACAAAAGATGAGAATAATTAAACTAGTATTTTGATTAAAGTTCCTCTCTAAACTATTAAATGAAAGATATAGTATTTTTCTGAAATTGAAGCAGAACAAACAAATTTTAATTGTTAAATCTATCCATCAAATATTCTCATTTCATATCGAAGTGTCCAATTTTTTAAAAATTAGAAATAAATTTATATAAACATTTTTCTGATACATCTGAAATTGAAGCAGCACATTTTATTTGTTAAATCTATCCAGCAAATATTTTCATTTCGTATCAAAGTGTCCCATTTTTAAAAATTAGAAATAAATTTATAAACAAAACCTTTCTGTGATGCATAGTACATATCCATGGTACACAAAGTTGCTGCATCTCATAACTTAGCTTAACTGTTTCTTTTTATGTACTGAACGCATAGCTGATGTTAAAAGTTCTTTCTAAAATAAATATCATGTTCTGAATTCTTAACAGTTAAACTAGAAAGCTTAATTACCTAAGGAAAGTAATTTTTTATTCCATTTCTATTTGATATTATAATTTATAGGTTTTCAAAAAGTACCAGGTAACCATAAGAATAAATATTTCTATTCGTTTCAGTTTCTTAAACTATATATCCCGATATAATTTAAAAAAATTGTGGATTCAGAATATTACTCAGGAAAGTAATACACATCTACATATATTTAATTAAAATTCATTATGTGAGTAAATCCTATTGAATCCTCAATTACCGACCCCCCCCCCACATTTTCTGTAGCTTAGGTGCTACAACAAAAAATTTCAAATTAAAGTTTGGTTCCAACATGTTTTTCCAATATCATTTAATTGGCATAGAAAAAGTGAATTATATGATTGTGATGCCATTTTTTCTGTTTCAAAAGCAACTACAGAAGATACCACATAAGTTGGTAGAATAAACAGCTAAAAACTTTCATGTATATCCTTTACTAAAAATGTTATCCTCCCAGTGCATAAAATAATGAGCCAGAGGCAAGGACAGAAAATGCACAAGAACTCAGAATTTATTTTCTGAGTTCCAAAAGAGAAAATTGTGAGCTTTGTATTTTAGAATAGAAAAGTAATATTTATGTATTAAATCAATGATACTGATGAAGAATAGTTTCCAAATGTCAATTTCTGATTCATTTTTCAGTATTTTCCTTCAAGTAATTAACATATAATTAGTATTAAAGTATTTAATATGCATTTTGGATGCCTTTCTCAGACTGAAAGCTAAATTTGAATAAGAGTACAATTGTAGTCCAAAGATCACATATCATTTTTCTTTTATTTAATTCATCACATTTTTCAATTATTAGATTTATTTACATGAGAGAATTGATCAATCTTTCGAGAGATTTGGTTCAAAATTTGTCAATAATCAACACTTTAAACATGAAAATTGTGAGCCAATTTTCAGTTCTTTCTGTTATGTTTTTAAATTATTGCATTTACATGCATGCAAGAATGTGAGACTGATAAGTGATTTTTCCTGTTTATGAATTTGAATCTACATTTCTACAGCTGTAATTGTGAATAAAGTTTTATATATATAGATCTTTATGTTATGTAGTTATAATTACTTGCAATCAAACATCTAAAGAAACAGATTTCTTAATAGGCTGTGTTTAAAATTTGATAAATATTTACAAATTTATTGTAACTTCCACACATCAAAATTCATATTTTATCTAAACATATTTTTGAATTATGCTTACAGACAAACATGATTACAAATAAGTGTTTTTGGACTCAGAGAGGATTGAAATGTGAAGATTAATAAAAATCTTATGCTTGAAGTATTTGATAAAAACATTTTTTTTTTTTGTATACTTCTAATACAAGAAAGTAAAAAAAAAGATTGACAACCTATATATGCCTCTTTAAATAAGCATTTTGATAACAACAAATAATAATAATGAATTTAGAAACAGTGTAGTTTTGAATGAAATTGTTTGTTCTTGTATTCTTGCAAAACCTGCTAAATTGAAATTTGACAAAAATTGCATCTTTAATGTTTTACTCGATTTCATCATGAAAACTGCTATTAATATTTTTAAGATACTAAAATACCTTGAGTAGAAATATAAGCATAAGAAAAGATGTTTTTACTGTTCTTTACATTTGTTCAATTTTAAGAAGTTATTTATCATAAAAATATGAAAAAATGCCAGTAATTTAAAAAGTGCAATACCTTTTATCATGTCAGGAAATGATGTTATTGGCATCAACAAAAATCCATAGGCAAAAAATTAAAACTTTATTATATGCACAAGCTTCTCAAAAAATCAGCTTTTAATAATTTGTTGCCATTGCATTTACAAAAACTCTGATTAAAAAAAGTTAATTACTACAGCAAATAAGACCTAGAAAATGTCATTATGAGCACATGATTATATGAAATGAAATAAATAGGAAATGTGATTTTTTTAAAAAACATTAGATGCGACAAAGCTTTGATTTATTATTATTTGCAATACTTAAGTTATTATTTCAACGAAACAATCAAAATGAATAAAAATATAATTTAACTTGTTTGAGCATGTGGGGCTTGGCTGTTCAAGATATTATGTTTTGACATGTTGCATTGAAATATACATAGCAAATTTAATTTTATCCTTATTTATTAATTTTTATTTTGGGATATTTAAAATGTTACTTTATATTCAAATAATTTAGTTATGATGAATATAATTAGTTCATTCCAACAACCCATTTTTACAGCTTAATAAGAATTTATTTCAGTTATGCTAATGTGAAAAAAGAAACTCTAAATTAATGATAAAAATATTGTTTTTGCATTCATTTTTAGAATCACAAGTATTTATAGCTATGAAATTATAAGAAAAATTTTGAAAGCAAAATGTAAAGTTGGAAACTGTTATAAATGAGACTTATAATCCATTGAAATTGTACTCATATTAAAATAAGTACGTTAAAAAAACTTTTTTAAAGAAATATCTAAACAGACAAAGAAACAAGTTTCGGAAACTTCAGAGAATCAAAATACACATGTGATAAACTCACCGTTTATGGAATGAATTTTCGAGAAGGTATTCATCACATTTTCAAACTGAAAACAAGAGTCAGGAACTCTTCATAAGAAATCCTAATCCATCCATCCAAATCTGTGTCGTGGTATTTGAAGGCAGCAGTTAAGCTCTGAAAAGATACAATGTTAAAGAAAGATGAACAAGCAATAAAAAATAATCATTCAAAATATATAAAAGTTTAAAAATTACCTGCAGCATAACACAACATTGAATAAAATCATCAAATTTAATTGTGCGAGTTCCATCTCTGTCAAACTTTTGGACTA
The DNA here is from genome assembly GCA_026289955.1 of Argiope argentata. Classification (NCBI taxonomy): domain Eukaryota; kingdom Metazoa; phylum Arthropoda; class Arachnida; order Araneae; family Araneidae; genus Argiope; species Argiope argentata. The sequence continues at coordinate 2,854,347 of JAOUZG010038877.1, read as the reverse complement.
GCAATGAGTAAAATCTGTCGGTAAGACGATAACCTATAAAACATTTTGACTATCTGAATATCATCATTGAAAAAGAAAAAAAAAAAGAGAAGAAGTTAAAATTAAAGAAAATAATAAATTAGTTTAAACAGATCCTATTTAATTATTTTTCTTAAATTAGAATCATTTTTTAAACTGATATTGTATTTTCAAAGAATAATATGGTCTTTTCCTTCAATATTTATATGATATACCTGTATCTACTTGGGATAAAAATACTTTCACATTTAATTCTTTGAAAGTAAAAAGAATAAATATTTTACTGTAAAAAATTAAAAAATCATCACCAGTTTTTTTAAAATTAACACTATAATGTCAGGAGGATAATTTTTTTTTTTAAATCAATTGCTTAGAGATATTTTCTCTTCATATGTTACAAATAATATTTGGAAAAATGATGTAAAATCCAAATCAACATTTTAATAGGCGATTTGGAGGCAAATACGGGAAATTGATTTAAAATATCTCTAATTAAAAGATTTTGTTTCATCAAGTAACATAATCTTGTCACATACCTAAAATATTTTTTATTAGGAAAATTAACTAATTAATTAATTGTCATGAGGACATCTCTTAAAACTTCCTTATTCTTTATAGAATATGAAATTTTTTTTAATCAATTCAATTGATGGATTTCAATAAACTACTCATGAATTTCTATTTTCATTAATGTAATGAAACAGAGACAACATAATATTTTACATTTCAATATATATATATATATATATATATATATATATAAAAGATTTGTTTTGAAAACCAAATTTTCAATACACAATTAATTGGCTTAAATCAGTAAGATAATATTGCAATGAAAACATAAATAAACATGTTTATTACATTTAGCTTTAGTAACCAAGTTTAATTATCTGAAATATTGACTTACTTGATATCATAATGAATTGATACATACATATTAATACTGAAAACAACTAATTAAAATTCTTTCTTTACATTATCCAGAAATTAAACTAAAAGTGAAAATACTAAGTAAGAATTACCAATTTCAAAAAGGGGTTTCAATATACTTTCCAATTCCTGATTATATTTCATTTTCCCTTTTTTTAAATTATTTTGCCTGGGAAATGATGAAAAGAATGATATGAAATGCTATGTTTAGTAAAAATTTCCTTTTACCATTTCTCAGACAAAATAATTTTTAAAAAGATGAAAATGAAATATAATTAGTAATTAGAAAGTAAATATAAAAAATAAATATTTGTAGTAACAAATACATATAAATATTCTTAAAAAGAATATATCTTTAAATTATTGGAAAGTGAAAACTCATTTTTTCAATTTTTTCGATCATAGTTTTAAAAATGGAAACATAAATGATTTAAGTATTTAAAAAAATGAAATTTATTTTAATTTTATAATTTCTATGAAAACCCTCTATTGCACCCCCTCCCTCTAAAATATCTTAGTATCAAATTTATTAGCTCTATGTCTAAAGCTTGGCTTGCAGAATACAAAAAGATAGACATATGTTTACTTTCATTACTATAAGAGATGAGAAAATCTATATACTCAAATAAGGTTAAGCTCATAATGAATACATTAATTATACACAAAACAAAATAAAATCCAACAAATATTTCTTTTAATACTTACCAAAACTAGTCAGAGCACTCCTCAACTCATTTTGGTCTATATTACCAGAGCGATCTGTGTCAAAACTGCGAAAACAGTTTAACCAGTCAGTAATATACCTCCAAAGAGCTTTAAATTCTTCAAAATTTATTGTCCCTGAGTGATCTCTATCAAACATACCTAAAAAAAGTCATTTATATAGATACAAAACTCTTAATATTTTAAACAATTAGATATTTTAATAAACACTTGCAATTTAATCACAATTGTCAAAGTGCACATTGCAATGAACATTTCAGTTTATACTTGGAATATTAATTTATGCATTAATCAATACTCTAAGTTATTAATGAATATTTAAATTTTAAATTGCTCTATAAGATTTACATTATCTATATTACCCAAAAGAGCATTATCAAAATCACACAAAAACATTAAATCATTTATTATATTTATTCAACTGAAAAAGTAATGTAAGCAACCCAGCTTTAAAAAAATGTCTCCTTATAGAAACAGATTGTAATATTTTAAAATTAACTACAAAATTTTTGAAAGTTACGTACTTGAACATATCTGGCTTAATTCTTTGAGTTAAATATGAAAATTAGACATGACTCTTCCATAAATTTTCATTTACAAATAAACTTAGTGTTAGATAAAATACAGATAGTATGATGTGAATAAATCAAATGCTGACATCAACATACTAAATAATAATCATTAAAATTTATATAAGTTATTAAAAAATAAAAAATAACACTATATTTTCTAATTTAAAAGAATTTTTTAGTTGCTTAAACTACAAATATATTGTCAAGATCGTAAAAGAGAAAGAGAAATTCATCATTATTTACAGCTATATTCACAGACAAATGTTTCCAAGCATTTTAAAGAGCAATTCTACATCTCAATTTCATGGAATAATAGAATACTGCTTAGAAAAATAATTAAAAAAAATCATTTAACATGAATTTTTAGGTTCAAAACTGAAAATTTTTGAATTATATCGCAGAAATAAATCAAAAGGATGAAAAGAACTCCCAACTTTTGACCCAAGAATGTATATTTGCATAAAATGATTTCTGAAGACCTCCCCCCTTCTACCTAGCAATGTAAGTTGTAATGTATTTTAAATTTGCATAAAGGTACAATGTAGTTCAAAACTATACAGAGCAGAAAAATTTCTATACATTTTTATCTAAGAAAATACAATAATATATTCCTACAAACAAATAAAAATATCTTATATAGAAAACAAATTTCACAAAATACAAAAGCAATTTTTTTCCCTTGTAGAAAATGTAGCTCAATTTATTAATTAACAAACCATTCAATTAAGAAAAATATATGAGGACATTTTTATACAAACCTATCATCATTCGGACTGTTTCTGGATTAAATGGTTGCCAAGTACCTAGAAATAGATAAAATTTAATTAATTAAATATAAAGAAATATCAACATATTGAAAGCAATACAGCCTACTACAATGTTTTAAATATTTGTTACACATTTTACCATTTGAAAGAGCAGCTTGTAATTCATTAGCTGTAATGGAGCCACTTCGATCACGATCCACTCTATAATTAAAAATAAGCAACAATAGAAAAAGGAAAACTTTATTAAGAAAAATCTATATGGAATTATTAACTATATCTGGTTAAGTCTAAAGTTTGCTAATGGCATGCAATTATGTTATAAGTTTGTCAATTATATGCTACTTGAATACAAATAACAGAAAAACAATGAACTTTTAGATTATGTATGGGATAAGCGGGTAGCGCTAGGCCCGAACTCCCAATCTTATGGTTAGTAGCCAAGTATCATACCAATCAAGCAAAAGGGACCCTTTAGCTCGAAGGATATTAATTGGTTTATATAGCAATCACCACAAAGTATCCCTTCAGTGAGTTGGTGAGCGCTACTTATGTGAAGTGGCGGTGATGTTAACAATTGACGTACTTAATGCGCGTCTAGGTCATTGAGTTGCCGATAGAGGGCGCCACAACAGTTGAACAAAGCTACGTGCGAAGGTTGCGGTTATCCAAGGTCGGTCGTCGGGTTATAAATGTAGGGTGATTATAGCGGATAGCGCTAGGCCCGAACTCCCATTCTTATGGTTAGTAGCCGAGTATCATACCGATCAAGCAAAAGGGACCCTTCAGCTCGAAGGATATTAATTGGCTTATATAGATATCACCAAAATTATATCAATCAGCAATGTATAAAGATAATTTTAAAACTAAATATGAAGAGTTGCAACTTAAAAACTTTTTAACTTCTTAATTAATTTAACAAAATATACAATCTAAGTTATTTTTTTATTTATTATCTTTAAAATATAAATTTTCCATCAACATAGAAAGGGAAGGGGCTTTCTATTATTAAAAAATTACTTTTTATTTTATATCACAGCAATAATTAATTAAAAAGAAAATCCTTTTATAGCAACATGTGCTTACCTTACAAAAGAAAAAGTAATCTGCATAAAAGAAAACTTTTTTTATTCAATTATAATAAAATAAAAATTGTAAAAATTAATATATTTCAATATAAATTTAAGGGTGAAAACAATTTGAATACAATACTATACTTCTAGCATGATGGTTTCAGACAATTTTAAGTGAATGAAATATAAATTTACAGAATTATTAGTAATTTTTTAAATGTCTTTAACTTAAATATATAAATGGCACACAATTTATAATAAAAATTATAAAGAGAAGTAAATAATTTTAGATTAAAAGTGATAACTTAATAAGAACACATAGAACTAAATTTTATTTTCTACAAAAATATTAAAATGATTAATTGAACCAATAATAATGATTAATTTTAAAATATTTCTTCTAGAAACAAATGATGGTTATAATTACATCATTAAATATGAAAAAATAGAAACAAAAAATACCTCATGAAAACATCCCATAAAAACTGATCACTAGCTGGTTGTGGATTATAAGCCATTTTGTTACTTTAAATTATCTATAACACCTAAAAAAATAAAGCAATAAGATTAAATAAATAAATAAAACATTGACATTCATAAAACAAATAGAAGCATTAATAAAAATAACTTTTTAATATAAAAAAATAATTTCAGACATTGTATAATTAAAAAGATAGTAGGAAATTTCATGTAATTAACAAAGATAGTAGCAGTAGGTTTTGATGAAAAATGAAACAGTAACCCTTCCTCAAAAAATTGATTTAAAAAGATATGAATAACAAATAAAATTTGCTGGATACATTATATCTTATCAGTTTCAAAGCAGTATAACTAAACAGTGACAAACAATGGAAGTTTATTGCACATTTGTCTCTTATTTCTAGACCCTAGAATTAAATCAATAAGGAATTTGCCTAATTATTACATTGAGAAGCGTTATAGTATTCAAATCAGCCAAAGATGACACCTTGACCATAGGAGCAGACTAAGTAGGCTTTACATTTATATTTTTACATAATTTGGTTATACATATAATAGGTTATACACATCAGTGTATCAACATGCATCATCCTAGTTTTCACCAAATGAAATGAATAGTGCATCAAAGCACTAATAATAATGAATATACTTTGGCAACAAAAATATATTTTGATACTCGAATACAAGAGAAATTGTTGTAAAGCTTGGATTTTAGTGGTGGTGTCTTTTTAATGGTGTCTACTATTGTGTTTTAGCCATGGTGTCTTTTTAATACTTCAGTATTTTTCTAAAAGTTAAAATCAATTTTTCTCATCCAACTTAATGTCCCATTTCATAAAGTTTTTATTCCAATTTATTATTATTATTATTAGAGATAGGCATTTTTTTTTCCTTCTCAGGATTGATAATATAAATCTTCAAACTTTAAAATTAGAAGAAAAAAAAAATACAGTACATGAATAACATTATTTATAATTGTTGTTTAATTCTCAATTCTAAAATATATTTTGCTTTCTTTCTGAAACTACAACCCTTCAAACTGATAATCAGGATTTCTATTCATTATTTCTTTACATTTATTCATATACTAAATATCTATATACAGTTTCTTTAAATTAATAATTACTATTAATATATAATTTTTTCTAAACATTCAATTTTTAACAAGTTCCTAAACAAACAATGCTCTTAGGAAAGCAATCAATCAGAGAAATTAATAAATTCCAGATCTATTATCAAAGATTTTTAATTTGTCAGGAATTAAAATTGCCTTAAAATTCTAAATGCCACTACAGCTATTGAGACCCTATAATTTAGTTAAAATATTATATGTTATTAATCTTATGGCTTAAATCAATATTTATAGCATTCAAATTCTTTTAACACAGAAAATTATATGAACATATTTTCAACAGACTGATAGTGATTCAAAATATTAAAAAGTAGAGAGTAATATAAAATACTCATATATAATTTATATTCATAGACCAAAGTTTTTTCATATGAAGGTAAAGTTTATACAATAGTTGTTTTTTTAACAATCCTTTGTAATAAATATTCAACAAAACAGTTCTTAAGCTTATTAGCTAATTTGAAGCAATCTTAAGCTTGATATCTCAATTTTAAACAGCAGAATATGGTTGTAAACATGCCAAATATGAAATTATTGTAATTAGTCACAAAAAAAGATAATATATTCAAGGAAGGCTATCGATTATATTAAGATTATTAAAAATACAGACTTTATTCATTAAACTAGAACAGATTTTAATAATGCTAAGAAGAATGTAATGTTTTTCACCTAGCATTTACTTAAAACTTTGCTTACTTTTTCTAACTTAAAAGAAGAAATGTTAATTTAATAGGTGAAAAATTTATTTAAGCTCAGGTATCAAAATCAATATCAGGTATTAAAGTTCAGGTATTCAATAAAAAAAACCTCAAAAAGATGCATACGAAAATACTGAGATAATTTAAATAAACATAAATAATTAATCATAAGCTTAGATAGACTTTTTAATCTTTGAGATTTTAATAAGACATACCATTTATCTGTAATTGATAATAATACATACTGATGCATTATTGCTATTAAGATATTCTTATAGTAATATATTTAAGATTCAAATAAAGCAATTAGTTCAGTTTTCAGAAATATTGTAAGCTCCATGCTAATTTTAGAGTCTAAGAAATAATCTTCCTTTGAAAATAAATAATCCAGGACCTAGACTTAAAACTTAATGTCAAATTGATTTCTAGATTAATTATATTCAGACTAAAAATTTAGCACACTGCAACGATCGATGAATCAATCTTGCGCAATATTATTTTCCTAATGCAATGCTTCAATAATTTTCACTGCAGACAATTTTTAAATTTAACTAGTCTTGCAATTTGACTTTCTCACGCAGAAGTGATCTGAAAACCGGTTAATCAAGCAAATTATCATTCAGACAAAAGAAGAAAAATATACTCACATGCCAAATGTGTTCACACGATATAATCAAAGAAGAAACCTTCCTTTATACAACGTTAATGACTATGAATGCTGCAATACCTCACGCATATGACAGATCAGCCTTATTTTTATTTTCACATTAGCGTTGCCATTCATTCTTTCTACAAATCGGATTAAAGACATAGTTAAAATAAAAATTAAATTTCTTTACGTATTAAAAGTACTTTACATCATACCAGGACAATAATAGTTATAGTTTAAATTGTTGAAACCTTATTTTAGAGATCATTTCGATATTTTTGTTACATTGACATTGAATACCAGGAAACGAAATGAAATGACCTTGTATTTTCGATTTCGGGTGTCTGCATCCGGTTCCGGAATCTATCACTTTTGAGAGAGGTAGGTCATTTGAATGACTTTCGTAAGTTCCTTGTCATTTTCCCTTCACCGACTCTAAGGTTCCGTCACAAACTTTCAGTATGGATGCTGCAGCAGGTTTATTATCTGAAAGCGATGCATACAAAAAGCTGCAGAGTTATTTTGACTCTAATAAAGAAAAACTTGTATTAAAGACTCTCTTTCAGAGTGATCCCGATAGATTTAAAAATTACAGGTAAGATCCAACTGTTTTTGCTAATTGAATCACGATTCTTTTATATAAATATTAATTAAAAAATTTCTCATTTTAGCATTGTGTTAGAAACCCCTGTCGGTGGAGAAATTTTGATTGATTATTCCAAAAATCTTATTGATCACACAGTTTTCAAGTTACTTTTGGATTTGGTTAGTATTCATTTAAACATAATAAAAATTCTGTGATTTTTTAAATATTGATTTTACTATTAGTTTCCGACTTAAAAGTTTTGTTTAATAACTTGAAATTATAATAAATAAAACTTCTTTGTAGGCAAAAGCAAGAAATATTGAGAAGGCAAGAGATGCTATGTTCAGTGGAGAAAAGATTAATTTTACCGAAAATCGTGCTGTGTTACATACAGCACTTCGTAATCGTAGCAATAAGCCTATATTGGTTGACGGAAAAGATGTAAGGATTTTGTAAAGTATATATATATATATGTTACAGTTTGTTCATGACCACTTTTATTAAATTTCTGTAAAGATAATATTAATTTTTCATTTAATTACTGCAGCATTTGAAATATTTTTACAATATAATATTAATAATTGTTATAAATTGATGTCATGTATTATAACAATATTGTTAAGTCATAAATTATTGTTATAATTGCCTAATATACTAGTCCATAAATGTTTAGTAATTAATAATAATATACATTCTATTAGTTCATATAGCTTGTATATTTTTTATTAATCTAAAGTGCAAGATTTTCACATTCTCAAATTTAAATTTTTTAATAAAATAATAAATTTTATTAATTTAAAATATTAATTTTATATATGTAATATTTGTTCCCTGCTATGTTAAATTTTTAGTTTTAAACTATTTCATTTAATGTTTCTAAAATAATAAATAAAGTAATAATTTAAACAAATTGATGTTTATTTTAAAAATGACTGATTTCAAAAAATTAAATTTAATTATTTTTTAATAAAATGAGTCTTTACTGTATAACTAAATAATTAAACAGTCAAGCAAAAAAAAAAAAAAAGATTGCTCAAGGTGAACTTTCCGAATTATTTTCAAAAAAGAATATTTGTGCTTTATTTTACATTGAAAAAAAAAATACTCTTTATAAGCCTTTATTTTTTTACATATTTTTAAGTTTTTTTTTAATAATCTTGATATATTTTTTTAATTCTTGAACATTTTCTTTATTTAGTGTAATTTATAAAATTTGCCCTTTTAATTTTCATTCAAATTTTATAAATATAAATTTTGAAAATTCAAAAATTTACTAAAATTTGCTGTATTATATACAATTTAGGTACTTTTCCATGAGCCATGCACTAGCGAAAAATCACCAAATAATGTAAAATTCTGCCAAATTTATTATAGGGATTTTAGAGCAAAAAATTGCCAAGTAATGTAGAATTCCACCAACTCTCTTTGCTGATTTTTCACTGGTTCCTGGCTAATGGAGAAGTACCACAATTTATTCTGTAAAAGCAATTTGAACAGCTTTTTCATTATATTGTTATACAATATAGTTTCCTGATATGCCAACCTATAATTTTTAGCATGATAAATAAAGGAAACCTAATGTGCTTTATGTGTAACAATTTCAGGTAATGCCTGATGTAAATGCAGTTTTGCAGCATATGAAAGAATTTTGTGAACAAGTGAGAAGTGGTGATTGGAAAGGTTATACTGGAAAATCTATTACTGATGTTGTAAACATTGGCATTGGTGGATCTGATCTGGTGAGCTATTTCATTACTGTATGTATTTAAAAAAGAGTAAATTTAAAAAATTAATATTTTTCCTTGTTTTTGAAATTTTTATTTGATAAATTTCTCTTATCCCTCTTTAAATATTATAAAAACAATTTAGTTTTCTTTTATAACATTTTTGAAATTATTATTGTAATGTTATGACATTTTCATATATATACTATTCGTATTTACACCTTTTTAATTTTTTGTTTCCTTTTTACGCACAAAAAAAAAGAAAATAAAGCAATTGCTATTCCTTAGTTATAAACACAAATAAAATTTTATGTTTTTAAATTTATTTGCTGACTTTTTGGAAATGTTAGTTAAATTTCCTTAATTCCTTTTATTGTATAAACAAAACAAGCATACAAATGGAACTGGCATCAAGTATTTCGCAATTTCAAAAATTAATTTCATTTGCATTTTTTTATTTATAACTTTTAGAAGCTATGTATAGCTTTTAGAAGTATTTTTGTGTATGCTTTTGTTATACTTTGTCTTTAAGAAAATTAAATTACCCATATTATTCTTAAAAATTCATATTTTTAAATAATCTATGATATCTGTTTATGTTGCTATTGAGAAACTATTTTCTAAGTGAAAAATTCATTGATTTTTTTTAAAGCATGATTGTAATTTACTTAATCGTACATCATTTAGGGTCCATTGATGGTTACAGAAGCCTTAAAAGCCTACCACAAAAATGGTCCTAATGTTCACTTTGTGTCTAATATTGATGGAACACATTTAGCTGAAACTCTGAAGAAACTGAATCCAGAAACAGCTTTATTTATTATTGCATCCAAGGTATTTCTTATATATATATATATATATATATATATATATGAAAAAGTTGATTAATTAAGAAGATATAATCCTGCATTAAAATATTTCTATGTTGATAATTAAAATTTTAAGGCTTGACTATCATTTTTAATTCATGTCTAAAAAAATAACTCCATAATTTGGTAGGAATAGAATTCTTTTTTGTTTAACAATAACTTAAAATATATTATTCATTTATGAAAGAATATGAACTTAGCTTATAACAAATTAATTTTCTGTTTTATTATTGATGTAATTTTGCCAGTTCATGATTTAATTATCTTATGATTAAATCTTAATCAATCTTACATATATATGTTTTAGAATAGTTCTTCATAGTTACACAATTTCTAATATTTTTCAACGTTTGTCTCATAATCTTGTAATTTTTAATAAAAAATGTGTTTTTTTTTTTTTTTTTTTTTTTTAAGAATAAGAAGCAGTTTTATGTTATAAATGGAATATCAAACAAAAAAATTTATTCATGATTCTTTCATGGATATTCAGAGATTGTGGTAAGAATAAATCTTAAAAAATAAAACTGGCCAATAAAAATTATAGTAATAATAATATTTTTGTTTATGTAGAAATGTTTGTTTTATTTTGTATACAAGAAAAATTATAGTCATATTGCATTTTGTAAGTATTTTATACTTTCAAGAATTTATTCACAGATGCTTTCCTTACTTACATTTCTATAGACTTTTACAACTCAAGAAACAATAACTAATGCAGAATCGGCAAAATCCTGGTTCCTAAATCAAGCAAAAGATGTGAGTTTCTTTCTTAAAATTCTTTTTTGAATATAAGAATTGTTTATCCCTTTTATAAAAAATGGAAGTTTAAATTTAACACTCTTTAAATAAAAAATAACATCTGGTACTTTTCAGCATTTGAAGTTAATAAAATGTAAAAATCTTTATTTTTTCTTTATTGAAAATTTTATATAATCTGTTATATATGTTAATATTAATTATAATTTATTTTGTCTTTTAATGCTGTAAAAAATTTTCTTATAATTAATTCATGTTCTTTTTTTTTTTTTTTTTACTAGGCATCAGCAGTTTCAAAACATTTCGTAGCTCTTTCAACAAATACTGTAAGTTTTATTTTTGTAAATAATTATTTCTTATAATATCTATATTTTATTGTTGTTTATACTTCATTCTATTCCTTTCTTTTCAGCCCAAAGTGAAAGAGTTTGGAATTGATGAGAAAAATATGTTTGGATTTTGGGATGTGAGTTTTAAATCATTTTATTCTTTGTATTTGTTGTAAAAAGAATGTGAATTGCCTGTATGTTGCTTAGTGAAAATAATTTGTTCCTGGGTCTTATTTGTAAAGTGAAATACTTCTTCCACAAAACAATTTTTTTCCCCCATAGGATCAATATTGGATATGATAATGTGTTTCATTCTAAAAATAAGTACGCAATCAAATTTAAAATAAAGCATTTACAATGTTTAATTTTTTGCAAGAAAAGTGTTTAAAGACAATTCGTTAATTAAATTATAGCATGCATAGTTACCAACTTTTATAATAATGATCTTTCTATGTGGTCCTAAACTAAAAACATAGGAAACTGTTGCACCATTTCACTTGATTTTTTTTTTAATGAAAGGTTAATGCTATACTGAGACAGTTATAATCCAATTTGGGGAAGGAAATCTTCTCTAAAATTTTTTGTTGTGTCATAAAATGCAATTCTTAGCTATGCTTATATTGGTGCTTGCATATTACTGAAATACTTTTCACCCATATTGCAGTGTATGTACAAGTGTCTCTTATTTTTTTTAATAAAAAAATTATGTTTTAAATAATTATATTTTTTGTTTCTATATTTAGTTATGATATATATATATATATATATATATATATATATTCACACACAAATGTTAAATGAAGACAGATTATATAGACAGGGTACTAAATGTGACATCAGGATGCTTGTTGCCTTGTCATTTGTTTTGCAAAACATTGCTTATTAAAAAAGTATTTTATTTATATATATTTTTTATTCATTATTGAAAATACTTGTAATGATAAAATAATATTAGGGTCCTTAATATTAAGGGTCCTTGACTATATAATTTGATAACATTAATTATTTAAAATTAAGCAAGAAAATATTTTCACCCTAAACTGTATTATTCATGTAAATTAGTTTTTTTTAATTAATTGGTTGAAAATTCTTCTTTCAGTGGGTTGGAGGTCGTTATTCTTTGTGGTCAGCCATTGGCCTTAGCATTGCTCTTTACTTAGGTATGATCATAATCAAAGGATAACTCTCTTATTGAATTAATTTATTTTAATCTTCATACATTTCACTGTGCTCTCTATTCAGGTATGGAAAACTTTGAACAACTTTTATCTGGTGCTCACTATATGGATCAACATTTCCAAAATACCCCTCTTGAAAAGAATGTATGAAAATTATTTCCATTATTTTTTTCTTTTTCTCTAAATCTATTTTGTGATTTTAAGTATCTGTAGCTTTTATGTTTATTTTGAAGGTTCCAGTAATTTTAGCTCTTCTTGGAGTATGGTATGGAAATTTTTATGGTGCTGAGAGTCATTGTTTGCTTCCATATGACCAGGTTAGTTTTTATTTTGACTTTTTATTTATTTATTTTGGAACTTCGTTTTGTTTTAATTTCTCTTATACATGATGTTCATTGTAACTTCAGAAAATTATTTATCCTACACTAAGTTGCAGTGTACTTGGAAGCTGTATTATTTTGAAAATTTTTATATTGTCTTGAATCATTTTATTATTATTTGAATCTTTTTAATGGAGTCATGGCATCATAGTACCATTAAGAATGTAATAGTCTATATTCTCTAATTTTTGATATCACTTTTTTTTTCAGTACTACAACTTTTTTATATTTATTTTATAAATTACATAAATAATGCATATAATCTTTTCTTCAGATTTAAAAAGGATATAGACCCTTAGTTTTGCATGATATTATTATTGTTGGGGGATGCAAAATCCTTTTTTAACTTTTTATTTAATAATTTTTTAAAAAATGCTTGTTGATGCTCATTTCTACCATCTGAAGAATATTTGTGTTAAAATCACTCTTAAGTCAAATAATCTGGCTTGTATTATGCTTATTAATATTTGATATAAAAACGATATTTTAGGTTGTAATTATATGAAAATTAATAATTTAATATGTAAATTTATATTTCTTATTTTTATCAATTACAATGAGCATTTTAAATGATCAAACAAATTTAGCTTTTAAAAAAAATGTATCTGGAAAAAAAATTGATTTAATGCCAGTTTTGCTAAAAGGCAAAAGTCCTCTTTTTTTATTCATAATATCAAAGTCAGTGGTCTAACTGATCCTTATAAATAAATCAAAATGCATTTGGAAATTGACTGCAAAATATTTTGATTATATTTTATTTTGAAATGAGAGGCAATCACATTTTTAACTATAAGCAATAGAATAATCTTAATAATTAAATTAATTGCTCTTACTTTATTGGGAACTAAGGCTATTATTAACTGTCTTAGAAAGATAATTTACTGCCCATTTTTCATAAATTTTTAATAATGGAATTAATATACCTTAAACTGTTTAGAATTTTTAAATTATATACCTCTATTCTAGTTATTCTGTTTTGTACTTAGATAATTTTATAATATTTTAAATGTAAGTGCATAGAAATGTTATGTGTTATATATTGTGAAGTTTGATTGATATGAATAAATGAAGTAATATAACTAAAAAATTCTAGTTTTTTTTCTCCTTCTTGTTCTTTCTAGAATGTTATATGTTCAAAGTACATAAATTCTGAAGTTCATAGACAAAGTGCCTTTCAAGACAATTAAAAAAAGAAATAAATGTATTTTATTATACTTATTAAAATTAATTGATTTTTTTAAATTTTTTTACTTCCTAACTTTGATTTCATAAGTTTATTGTAGTGTAAATGAATTTGTTAACAACCAGAGTGTGACTTGTCTAAAGATCAGTTAAAGGTCACTTGGGTATAAAGGAGCCATGCATGACTGAGTAGAAATTATTAGAGTATTACTAATGTATTATGATTCACTGATCCTTGAATGAATTTGAGGCGTAAGATTCATCAAACATTTTAAGAATAGGAAAATATTTTTTCCCCTTTAAACACTGCATGTGATGAGGAAAATTGACTTTGTGAATTAAAAATTATGATTATAAATCCCATTTTTATTATTATTATAAAGAATATTAGATATAAATAATTATATATATATTAAAATTATAATAGATTATACATATTTATTTTTTTCCCTTGAAAGTAATAAATCTTTACTGTAAAAATTTATTATAAAGTATTTTTTATTTTATAGTATATGCACAGATTTGCTGCTTATTTCCAACAAGGCGATATGGAGTCTAATGGAAAGTATGTAACTCGTAATGGGAATCTTGTTAATTATACAACTGGTCCAATTGTTTGGGGAGAACCAGGAACAAATGGTCAACATGCTTTTTACCAACTTATACATCAAGGTAGAATTGATTATATTTGAAATTTTTATGCATAGTATTAACTAGTGCATAAACTTAATTGCAGGCAAAAAAAAATATATATTACCTGGATTTTATTTATTTATTTTGAACTAATAAAAATCTAAGAAAAATATTCCTACTAATATATGTATATATTCATCTATAAGTTTAAGAAATTTCCATAAAATTAAATGTTGAAAAATCATTTTACTATTTATTTTATATCTTTTTTTAATTTATTCTCCTTTTTTTTGCTCATTTTCTTTCATAATTTTGTTATGATATGCTTTGATTTGCTTATTCTCGCAATCTCTTAATTCAATTAAAGTAATTATAATTTCAAAATAAAAGAACATGATTAATTATAATTCTTTTTCTTTATCTTTTCTTTTTAATTTTGACCTTGTTTGTAAAAAAATATTTAGATATATAATAGGCCATAGTTATATATTAAATTTCATTACAATGAATTGTTCAATCAATTTATGACATCCCCCATATTAAATTTGTATTATATCTGATGTTTTTCAGGAGATAAATGATTCTATTCATGCATTATATATGCTTGCTTACTTTTAAATGACTTCATTAAATCATTGGATGAAAATTTTGAATTTACTGAACAATAAAAACTGTTGGTATCAGCAGTTTATAGCTTACCAAATTGTCTGAAATATCTTGTAATTGCTAAATTTATAGTGTCTAGCTGAAGGAACAATACCCATTATTTTCTCTTCACTCTCTCTCTTTATTATGTTGTAAATATTGCCTTCTCTGTTTTAGAATTTCATTTTTAACAATTTAGTTTATTTCCTGCTACAGGCAAAAATTGTACTATGTTTCTCTAACTATGTTCTTAATCTTAAGTAAATATTAATTTTAAATGAGTGTTTGTAGGGTAATTGCCAAAAGGAATTATGCAAGCGTTTTTTATTTGAGGAGATAAACAGCAAGCTCTTCATATATTCTGTCCCATGATTGATTATTTGTAGTTGGAAATTTGACTTATAAAAAGTTCTCTTTCTACTCATTTCTTAGTAAGAAATGGGATATTGAAAATTAGATTGACAAACATGAAGGGTAAAAAAAAATGTGTTAATTTCATATAATATTACGAAAGTTCAAACTATCATCTTATTGTTGTTATCTTGGGACATGTTACTGTACAGTTATTTGATTGGCCAATTTCACGTGCATGTCGATATTTTAGCCCTAATGCTGACATATTTGAGCGTTAAAAGATTTTCAAAGAAAAATATCTTTTTTGGTTTATATGTGGGTTTTGGAATTTTTATTTGTTTTTGAAGAAATAGAATAATCTTGGCTTGAATGTGGAAATACACCTTATGTTATTTTATGAATGAATTATAAACAAAATACTGCTCTTAATATGCAAAATATTTTATATTTACCAATGATTGTTTTAAAATAGTTTTTTTTCTTCTTATTGTACTTCTTAAGATTTATATGAAACTATTCCCATTTAGGCACTCGACTTATCCCATGTGACTTCATTGCACCTGTAAAAACTCACAATCCAATTAAAGACGGACTTCATCATGAAGTAGGTATTAAATATATTTTTAGAAAGTAATTTCATCTGTATATATATATTGACAATAAAGCTTAAAAATAAGCTAGTTATACCAAAATTTGTAATTTTTTGAGATCTTTAGAAGAATGCATATATGTTGTGTTATAAAAAGTGTATGCATTCTGGAAGAATTGGAAATAAATACATTTAATTTGATTTTTTCCAGCAATTTTGCTTTTATTTTCTCTGAAATTTATTAATCATATTTGCAATCTATTTAAGTAAGCATTTTGCATGTGATTTTTTAATTATTTAAATGAGATATTTTCTGCTTGTTAACCTGTTTCCCCCTTTGTGTGTCTGTTAAGTAATCTTTGCCATAAAACCATACACCTCACTCCCCCCTCCTCAATTAAATGCATCTGGGCTAAGTATAAGCAGTTAAAAATATTTAATAAGCAATACAGGTAGCATGTTTTGTCAAATAAACAAAATTATAAAAAACAGAAATTCTTTGAATTATGAAACATTATGAATAAAATGACAATCTTTTTTATTATATTCATTTAAGGATTTCAATATTTATAAATAATAAGTGCAGTAAACTGCACAATCATAAATAGTTACTATAATATGCACTTTCATAAAATTATAAAAATAATGGGAAAAAAGCGAAAATAATATATTAGGTTAAAAATGTGATTATATATGAAACTAAATTTCCCAGTTTATTACAAAAGGTGCATCATAAAGTCTATTCCGTAGAGCAGCAAAATATCTAATATTGTATTTTTATATATACTGCTCAATTAAGGATACAACACAGTTAGATATTGTAAGTTTTTTATAAAATAAAAGTATGCACATTTTATTTTTATGCATAAAATGGTGGGAAAGTTACAAATGCTGTTTTTAACTTTGCAGAATCAACTTTTGAGTTTGATTTAGAAGACGGCGATTTAGTGGCAGCGAATTCGGTTCGACTTTCAACTTAATGTAAGGCAAAGCGGAATAGAATGATCGATATTCAGTAAGCGTGTTGTTTCGATGAGTATGATGTCTCAATGATTTTATTTAACCGAATCAGAAGGGTGGAGAACTGTTGTCTGGTTTGATTTGGGTTCAAACACAAGCCAAAGTAGCAGAAGTCATTAGGTATTAAATGTGTGTTGTGTGCAAAGTGCGATTTCCAGGATCTAATACCGTGTTTTTGTGGAAATGCAAACTGAAGATCAACGCAGTGGCATAGGCATGCAACAATGCCCAATAAAGACCGTTATTTTACGTTAGTGGCTCGGTGACCCCGAAATATTACGTTCATTTTCGAAACAAACTGTTTGAAACCACCTTCATGATGTAGATATGCATTCTTGCCAACCAATGGTGTGTGTCACGTGAATAGCAAGGTACCATTCGCACCCGCAGTTAGGGGGCAACAGAGCATGTGAACTGGGGGAGAAATGCATGGCGCAATATTCTTTTCTCTGACAAGTCATGTTTTTCTATTCATCCTGATAATGGGCTTATATTCAACTGGAAGGAACATGGCACTAGAAACATTCCTCCTTTTGACACGAAAATGTAAGATTTGACAATGGGGGAGTGATGGTATGTGCTGGCATTTCCATTGATGGGCCCCGTATCATTCGAAATGGAGCTGTAAATAATGGTCTATATAGAGGAGAGTTCTTGAGACCTATTGTAGTCCCTTACGGTTCAAAAATTGAATATAACCATGTTAAAGGATGGCAATTGCAGGTCGCATCGTGTTAACTTCCTTTGAATGATTTTCTTGTAGAGGGAGGAATCATATGAATAGCGGACATGAACCTAACCGAACATATTTGGGACATTCTAACAGATGAATTGCTTGACGCCTACTACTCTCATAAACTCTCCAAGAACTGGAAAGTGCTCTTCTTGAGAAATGGGACAGAATACTCTAGCCCCATATCAATAACCTCATTTCCTTGGTGCCCCACAAATGTTCAAAGTTGCTGGCCATCCAGGGAAACCATACCCCCCTACTAAAAAAATTTTCTTTTAACGAAACGCTTTTTTAAAAAATGGTTTTTCACGTATGCACAACTTGTTTTCTCTCTCTCTTGTACCCAAATGCTCAATAAAACGCATTCCCCACCCCCAAAAAACTAATGTGATTTTTTCTTTACATAGGCTACTTTGTCTGTCGATAATGTATCAATCATTCAAATAATTCGCTAAGTGCAAGATCAACCCACTATCTCAGTATCCTTTAATTGTTTTGAGCAGTATACAAACAATTTCTGCTTTTTTACCGGTCATGATTGGCATTCAGCATGAAAGGTTAAAATGTGATTTTATATACATTTTCTTTTCCCTTGTTCTTCGTTGTACAGATTTTACTTGCCAACTTCCTTGCTCAGCCAGAAGCTTTGATGAAAGGTAAAACTGCTCCTGAAGCTGAAGCTGAATTAAGGAAATCAAATATTAGTGAAGAAGAATTGAAAAAAATACTGCCACATAAGGTAATGAAATCAAACTAGTCTTATTGTATGAATCTTCTTTCTATGGCATTTAGTCTGTAATACTATTTTAATATAATTGTTCAAATTCTGCCACATTTTTTCTTTTTTAATGGAGAACTTCAAATTTTTAACATTCTTTTAAAGATGGTAATGGACATTTAAAGTTGTTCTTTGTTAAACTTGAATGCACTTAAAATATATTAGATTCCATTACTATTATATTTTTCAATTAGCTTTGGTTGATCATTTAAATTTTTGTCTTTTGTTACAGAAAAGTTCAACTTTAGTTCAATTTTACTGTTTTTTGTAAAATTAATTTTTTAATCAAATTTAATTCTAATATGTTGCTTCTAAATTTTGTAACCAATCACCTTTGGTAATTAAAAGATGAAATGAATTAATGGTAAAGAGTATAGTTCCTTCTATGTATTTCACATAAGGCACATAATTTCAATTTGGTTACGAAAGTATAAGTCAAATGAATTTGATGATTTTTTAATTTGGAAAATTACTCTTATATATTGGATGAATATTCCTAAATAAAGTCAAAAGTTTGTTTATGAATTTTTAGTTGCCATTTACTCATTGATAAGATATTCAAATGTTATTACCCTTTTTTAGGTTTTCCTTGGTAATAAACCAACAAATTCAATTGTGGTTGACAGGGTTACACCTTTCAGTTTAGGAGCTTTGATTGGTAAAAATATTTATATATATATATATATATTAAAATTAAATATATTATATTGAAGCTCAATTGTTGTTTATTTATCAAAATAAGCAGTCACTTTATCTATAAAATAGTAAATATATTCAATTTTATGTTGCAAGAAAATTTCACTGAAGTTATGTAGTAAACTGTTTAATTATTTTTATGTTAATATGTATAATATTTTTGTTACCTTTATTGAAACGGAAAAACAGTTGAAAAATTAACAAATACAAACTCATTCTGAGCATAAAAAATAAAGGCAAATTAAATGAATAAGCTAGATTTGGGTTTGATTATTTCAATCATAATAAGAAGAATTTTGATGTATTTTAGCTCTGGCTAAATATGGTGTTTTCCCTTGTTCATGTTAAACTATCCTTTTCTGAGGAGGTTGAGTATTCTGTTATAATTTTGCTTGACATCAAAGAATTTTCAATATGTATAAGTGTCATTATAGAAATTTCTTATAATACATAGCTCACTTTCTCCCATT
Source organism: Argiope argentata (assembly GCA_026289955.1). Taxonomy (NCBI): domain Eukaryota; kingdom Metazoa; phylum Arthropoda; class Arachnida; order Araneae; family Araneidae; genus Argiope; species Argiope argentata. The sequence continues at coordinate 2,834,386 of JAOUZG010038877.1, read as the reverse complement.
AAAAAGTTGAGACTTTCTTTTATATAGAGGCTTTCAAAATTGTGAATAACAAGTGCAAATAATTTGTATAAACAGGTGAAATTTTTGGAAAAAGCAAATAGTTTTTTAAAAAAGAATGCTGAATTTAAAAATTATTAATTCAATTTACTTTACGTTAGCATTGTCATATATAGAATTGGAAAAAATCTGATTAATATTTGTTCATCTTTTTTCCACCTTGAAAGACTGCAAATTATGAATGCTACTAAATATGGATAGCTTTTTACTAACTTTATAAATATAATATTTTATCTGGAGATCAAGGAAATAATAATTTTCAATGTTTTTTATAATTCATTTTTATTGCATTTTTATTAATATTTTACTATATAAGATGACATGCTTTATATATGCTGTGTTGCTGTAAAAGTTATTTTCCATTTTTCAGAAACATGCAATTTTGACCTATTTGATCTTTTCTGCCATTACTGGTGGACTAAAGTTTTGAAGCAATCAATATCTTTCTCTAATTACAAAAAAAAAAGTCTGCACATTTTTACTGACTAATATGTGTAATATTAGTTGTGAGAGTTTATAAAATGTTTAATGAAACTACTTATGTTAATAAATCTCAACATAAGCATATTTTGAAATTCAAAGATTATCAAGGTAGAAATTCAACTATTGTTAAGTATTGGCTAACAGCTGTCACATTAGATATAGAATTAGTGACCCTAACTTGGATGTAGTAGTTTCTGGTGTTGAAGATATTCTGTTCTGTATGTAACCCTAAAATTGACATAGAACAGCAGTGGCAAATTTAAATTCATGGAACCTAGAGAGCATTGACTGTTTTCTTTCATTAATGTCATTTTGATAAAAATGAAATTTAAAAATCACTAATTCTATTATAATTAGGTTATCTGTTGGATTAAATTGATGGGATCATAATAAAAATTTTACAATCATGACTCTTCTATAATATATTTTGTAAATAATAATAATTTTTAAAAACTTTGACTACCTGTATTTTAAAGTCTGTTAAATATAGTCAATTTTAAAACATTTTTACATTGCCAAGTAGGTAAAAGAGGTCAAATAAATTTAATATTCTTGAAAACATTTATAAAAAGAAAAAAAAAGGTGCATACCACTTTTTCTGATACATGACGCATGCTTTTTAAATATGTGTTTTATTTACATACATGCTGATATTCGTTTGATTCTAACAATCTTTATTTATTTTTAGCAATGTATGAGCACAAAATTTTCACACAAGGTATTATTTGGGGCATAAATTCTTTTGATCAATGGGGGTAAGTAATATAATTTTTTTTTAAATTTGTAATGCAGTTTACTAAAATGTTTTGGATATATTTATATTGAGGGATATAATTTGGGGCAATTTTTTAACTATGTTACATATTAATGATTAATTTTGTATTTAATATTTCATTTCAGTGTCGAGTTGGGTAAGCAATTAGCAAAACTGATCCAGCCAGAGTTGAAAGGAAAAGACCCTGTTTCATCTCATGATAGCTCTACAAATGGTCTCATCAATTTCATCAAAAAATACAACTGAATTTCCTCTCATGAAAATTTCTCACCTTCATGAAACTATATCTGTGTCAAATATAAACTCAGTATGTCCTAAAATGTTACTGTGAACAACATAAGACATCTAATGTTATTCTGTTAAATTTGTATTCTTTTCCATCAAAATCTATTGTTATGGTTGTGATATATATTTTAGATTGTTTAAAATATTTTATTCTTTTTCTTTTTTAAAAAGAATCAAAATGTATTTTATTTCCTAAATGCCTTTTTCCCCCGATATTCCTGGGATCTCTATACAGATATTATACTGTTATGAATGCTTTAAAAATATATAAAAGTAGCTTTTAAATTGGGTAAAATAGCCTTTGCTTTAAATAAAATACATGTTGCAATATAATTTTTTCAATTTCTTTCTTTTTAGAAAAGTAGATATGTATTAGGTGGTATAAAATGATCTAACTCTCCCTGTTTAAGTCCATTTAATGAGCATAGTGACATTTCTTGTAAATTTCAGATTACATTGTATGAGAATTCTAAGCTAATGTAATAGAATTTGAATGCAGTGACCCCAAATGCTTTCCTATGGTGAATTATCAAGTTTGATTCATTTTTTCACATTATCATTGCCTTCGCTACACTTCTCTCCAGATTGGCTAGAAACCAAGCATACTATATCTTTCACCTTGTTATAGGGCTCAGGTGAACTAAATGACCTCCTAAGCATTATATGTGTTACAAGTGATGGCTCTCTCAGACAATTAGTGCATCATGTCATTAACAAAAGCAAAGCCCCGCTGACTTAAGTGGCATTTTCTTATCTTTGAATGTAAGGTGTACTTTGTTTCAAGGGAAGTAATCAGAATGAGGTAATATTAAAGGATAGATAAATACATTTTTAGGCATATTCTACCACATTTTTTTTCCTTCAATTCCTTTCACTGATCATTCATGAGAAAAGGTAGACTTGAATTTTGTACCAAAGAAAATGAATCTCTTGAAAAAATTTTAGTTGAAAGAAATTAAAATCCTCAACTAGATTTAAGTTTTACTTACTGAAGCGATGTTTCATTCGAATGCATATTACAACATATATGGTTGTATGAAAATGGGTTACAAATACTTTTAAGGCATGTGCAATTGATGCTTTTGTTTATTGTATTTAACTTTAACCCATTCGCTTACCAACCACAAATATATTCGTGGTTGGTAGGGTGTTACCCATTGCCAGCACGAATCAACTCATGATTCTTTCAATATATTATAACATACAAGTTGTCAAACTTTTTATTACCACAAACATAAATATACAAGTGTAAAAACTTGAAAAAAAAATCTCCAAATATATTGTTTTTACTAAAATTCTACTTTATTTAACAAGTATGATATGGTATTTTAATTATTTAAATTGAACAAACTTCAACAATAAGTATTATAACAAAATAATCACATATCTTCATTATAGGATCCCTGACAAACTTCAATACATAGGGAAGTTTATTAGGATTTGTCGGACAATGGTATCGAGTGTCCGGTCAAATTATTTTCATGATATAATTTGTAACAAAGTCCTAAGCATAAAGATACTTTATCGGGACAGGTCGGACAATAATATCGAAACTTGCTGCATTTTCATTGCTAACCATGAGTATACTCGCGTTTGATTTTCATAGATGTAAATGATTATTTATGACAAAATATGTATATTTATTTTGAAATAATAAAACTTAGATAAACAATAACACTCAAAACAGAAATAACCTCTTACAATTTAGTCTTGGCAGCAAATGTGTTGAGCAAATTTTGAAACTGCATTGTTTTTTTCTCCCCATTGCTCACTTAAAAAATTTGATTCTAAATAATTTTTTTAAAAAAATTAATTACAAATATGGTACTTGTCAATTGTAATGACAATCAAAAAGCAGCAGAAAAAAATTTCCCCAATTTGGTGATTTTGAACATTAAATGATATAGCATGTAATCCATGCATGACAATATATATATAATTTGAGTTATTGCATTTTCAGCTTTATGAAAGTACAGACTGACAGATGGTGAGCCTCTTGTTAGATTTAATTTCAAATTGTCTAAATTGTGTATTCACCAAATTTTATTCTATCAACCGGACATACAGGTTTCTTCTTAAAGGGCTTCCTACAAAATTTAATAGAAATCTACAAATTTGGAGTAAAGACCACATATCAAATTTTATCCATTTAGTTCTAAGCGTTAGTTTTTTTGTAGTTATCTGTGTCATACTTGGGAAAGCAGGTGGACAAACATTAAACCAAAAATAGTGTTTTTAGAGAGGACATCTAAAAGGTGGAAATCATCAAAATTTCGAACATGAAGTTTTTGTTGATCTATATTTCATATAGAAAGTGAAAAAGAATTTAATAATGAACTCGTGAAAAGTGCTATCATAATGAGGATAGAGTAACATAAAGTAGTTATAGAGCCAAAAAAAAAAATTCCAATATAAAAGAAAAGGAAATATACTATCGCAAATTTCAAGTTATCATATCAGAACATTATGATTTAAGTCATTATTTGCCTTAATTAATTTATTAACCAATTTAAAACGGTTCGAAACAATCACAAGACTTCTCTGTTGATCTCTCTTTCTTTCTTATATATATATATATATATATATATATATATATATATATATGATAATTTTTTTAAACTTTCATTTTCCATTTAAACAATAATTACAGGTAAACAATTTGTGAGTTCGACCGATTGCCATAGTTTTACGTCAACTTTTTATAAACACATCTACTGCCAAGGGGTCATACATAATAATAATGCAATACTGGTAAAATCAGGTAAAAAATTATATGCGATTAAAATACGTTGATGAATATTACCATTTATGTACATTGTTTCCTGGTACTCTCTCGCTCCATCATTGTCCAAAGTTCAATTGCAGACCCCTGTCATTCCAGGTTTTATCATACAGGAAGTAGCAGCTGTATTGCATGATTTGCTTAAAGCAATTTTTCTGTTTTCAAAGTGGACCATAATGTGAGCCAATCCACACTGAAATACCCAGACATAGAAAGAATCATCTACATCGGTAGATAAGAATTTGAGTGGGCGTACCGTTTTAAAACGATATGTTATTGTCCTGTCAAACTTTCAGTTTGCCTGTCCCCTTTTCAAAGATAAATTAATGATAAATTGTATTTTGAAAAATGCAATAAAAGCAAATAAAAAAAACATTCATACAAATAGATTAACTGCCGAATTAACTGTTACATATAATAATTTTTAGCTTTCTACTTTTCCTGGAATAAACGAAATGAATATTAGAAATATGAAAATTTTAACTTTAAATTTTATAAACATTTTGTCTTATTTCTATAGACTTTTTAGTTAATTTAATGAGAAGACAGTCTTAAAGGAAATCAGAATGCTAAGGTTTAGTACTATATATAAGCATAAAGAATTTTCGAATTCTAGATGGAAAATTAATTAACTATAAGAAATATTCAAAATGCTGTAATTTTGTTTTACAAAATCTTAAATTAGGAATTTGCTATATGTAAAATCAGATGGTTGTTGAGGCAACTTGTATAAAATAAAGCCAAATATCTAGATTTTGACAAAATGTGATATTTTATCTACAAATTACAAAAACAGATTTCAATATCCAAATATATTGTCATAAGAGAATAGAATATTATATACAAGACAGTAATTTCAATAGAATATATATATACATAAAATACAAAACTTTAGTTACATAGATGTTTCAATTTGTTCTGAAGAACGGGTTCGAATTCAGGAAAGATTAAATATTTATGCTAATTTAACATTTAAAATCTTAAGAAAAATTTAAAAAAACTTTAAAAAAATAAAACGAAAGCAACTTAATGAAGAATTTGTTGAACTTATTAGGTCTTGAACGATTTATCTCTCTCTCTCTCTCTTCCTGCATTCATAATAAATATTGATTTCACTGTTAAAATGTTGCTATTTTTGTATTAAAATATTTTCAGAACTTGAAAAAAATAAAAATAAGTAGTTTAATACTCTTATAGGTATTGCTTAAATGAGAGTTTAATATCACATCGTACATTGACTTCATAAAAACACAATTTTATTCAGTTTTAAGAAATTTAGTTAAATTTTTATCAATATTCTTTTTATTCCTTGCATTAAGTGTACAGATAAACATTTATCTCTATGGTGATCAAATAATGGTTCCGAAATTTCCGAGGAAATCCAATGAGCTGACTGGCTGAGCCATCAGTAAAAACTTGATGGAAAATTAATTGCATGAACTTAATATTTATAACCTTAAAAATGTAATTAAGATCCCAAAAATATTAAATAGTTTTAGAGCTTTCTGAAAGCGAGTGTGGAATGGATTCTGTTTATGGAATGTTAACTTATAAATTAAAAATATATTTCAAGAATTGTTAAATGGATGCAAAGAATGGATATTATTCTCATTGGTTTATTAATTTGCATAATTAAAAAATCATGAATATTTTTTTGAAAGTAAGATAACAGTTAAATTCGTTTTAATATAACTGCAATCCTTCATAGTTAAAACCTACTCGTATTTTCATTAATCTTTAATGATGAATATTTGATTAATATTTACTACATTTCATACTTGAAAGAAAATTCATAAAAATTAAGATCAAAATTCATTAAAAATTTTCCTTGCTTAATTTATACAACTTTTATAAAAGAATTTAAATCATGCAGTGATAATTAACAAATCTTCAAACATGACTTAATGGAAACATTTAGTAATTATAAAATGTAATCGAATATCTTGGGGGTGGACCGAGACCCTGCTGAACCTTCGATTACATTATTTAATAAACAATTCAAATTTCAATAAAATACAATAGAATGGAAAATTTTATCACATTTATAATATAAAAATAATAAAAGATATAGTTTCAAGTAAATTGATAATATTTCATGACTAACAATACTCAAAAATTAAGAAAATCTTATTTTATAAATCTAGAAAAAATAAAAAAAAATTTAAAAAAAACTTGCTTAGTATCTGGTTTAAAATGAAAACAAAATTGATTTATAATTTATGATTATCAGACACTTTGATTTAAATAACTTTTTTTATTGTTTGTATAGTTTAAAATTTATAATAGAGTTTTTACTCTTATTGTATTAACTTTAAAATTTTCTTCAATTATAAGTCTCCGATTACAACATAGAATTTTGATAATTATTAGTAAATCTAACTAATTTAGCTTGATATGGACAGTGTCATTTAACTTTTTGATTACTATCATGACATGTAATTCCGTATGGAGTAGGAATTGTCTTCAAAGGATTAAAAGTGCATTTGTAGAAAAACTTTGAAGATTCTACAATATTCCAAGTAATGGAGTATAAAATTAAAAAAAAATTATAAGAATTCTACTCTGACATAAGCTTTTTTAAAACTTAAAATTGCTCCGTTTTATCAAAATTATAATTTATCTGGGTACAAGTACCGGTTGAGTTACTTTCAACATTGGAACTATTTATCTGCAATCAAATATTTTCAACAATGTTTATGTAATTAAAAGTTTTTCTGAATTTCCGAGCCATTAATTTAATTTTTATCTTCTGTGAATCTGGAAATAGGTTGGAAGAAATTTTGAAACTGGATATTTATTAAAAAATCTCTTGCTAAAAATTCGTCAATCGATTAACTGTATCGATTTCAGTATGTGGCATACTTTTAGTAAATGTTCTGCTATTTTGTCGCAGTTAAAAATTAAGGTTTAAGCTTAGAACCACACGATGACGAAAAAGATTTAAAGTGCGTGTTTTAAAGACCAGGAACCCAAATATGGCACTAATGCCAATTTTTAAGATGATAAAACTTATTTGCACGTATGTTACTATGTTTCACACCTGTGATTCACATAATCTATCTGATTAGATTACCATTTTTTTTTGTTATCTCTTATCTATAACAAAGAAGGGGATAATCAAATTTGAGAGGCGTTAATCTCGTGCCATTTAAGCGCAGCTAGTATGTTTAAGTTAGAAGAGGAAATATTAAATAAACACCTTTCACTTTTTAAGCACTTCCATAACGATGAAGGCCGAGTTCATTAGTTTTTAAAGAAAAATTAAAGATTATTAATTACTTCCCTTTGAAGAAAAGAAGAAAATATTTAAGAATTAAAAAAAAGAATGGCATTAAAAAAGCGAAAGTAGTTCAGAGAAAACTTCAAGGGTGATATAAAGAGCTAAAGAATTTGAGAAAATCAATTAAAAAGAAAATAAACTGAGTCCTAGATTTACAAAGCTAATAGCTATTTTGTTTTCAAATATTTCGATAGCTTCAACATAAAAAAAAATTAAGAATTCAGTAATATTTTCGTTTTATAATAGCATCAAGAATAGCAATGTACAGTGCATTTCATTGAAAATTCTATTAACTCTAGTGCAATCAGAGGCAACTGACTAACAAAGAAGATTAGCTAAATATATCATTATTCATGCAAAAATGATTTTCTTAATTTAAATTAGACTTACATTTATAATGAGAATTTTAATGAAAGATCCCGATTAAAAGATAAAACATGATTATGTAAATTAGAATTTATTTAAAAATAAAAATGAAATTCTTCAGAACAACCTGAAAATCCAAAGGAAATATAAAACCTAAGCAATTCTTTTAATAGTAAAAGAAAAATCTTTCTAACTATATATATATATATATATATATATATATATAATTAGTAAA
>JAOUZG010038877.1:2784626-2812629 GCA_026289955.1 Argiope argentata | reverse complement strand
ATCGGGAGAGTGTGAGCTTATAGTAGGAAATGAATAAATAATGATTGTTAAATTGTGGTATATTCGGCCTTGTTTTGAGCTGAAAGTTATTTTAGCTAAACAAAGTTAATGAGAAATACTTACCCATCTCTCGCAAAGCTAGACCATATATCAATGATATTCTTACTCAACGTCACTTCATCTGGCAGGAAAGTGTACGGATGCAGCAGTGGCACACCAAATACAAATTCAATCTCAGAGGCGTGCGGTACACCCATCCATTGGAACCACGGTGAATTGACTGGCCTGTGATTCCATATATAATAATATACATCGCCGCCCATCTTGGCACACTGCTCTGCGTAATACATTTCTGGGCAAACCACTGTAGCATCCCCCAGGGCAGTGTAAACTTGAGTGCGAACGGTGCCGTGCTCATTTTCTGAAAGCGACTCTGGCAAGTAATGTTGAGCAATGGCACTGCGGTCGTTGAATTCTGACAATATGCTCTTGATCTCTTTTTTTCCAAGTGTCTTGTTGATACTTGGCTCCAAAGCGCCAAAGAACCCGTAGAGAGAAGGGTAGCGAGTTGTTAGCTGCAAAAGATAAAACATTTAATAAAGAAAAAATACGAAGAGAGTTTAATACTAAGGTTAGCCAAGAGCAAACGAAAAATCTCCAAATGAAGTACTGTCTGTCCATGACAAGATCTCAGACCGACAATCGTCTATGTTCACGGCGGGCGTTAAAGAAACACATTACTGTAGGAAGATTCCATTTCACAGAGGCAGAAATTCATTCAAGTTTCTTACGTTGGCGCGTTTAGCGCCTAATTGGCGGTATTTCATATATTGCCTTTAATTTTCGAGTGCAAATTCGAAAGATAGTTAACTGGGCTGAAAATCATTTGCGTACTTGGAATTTTGAAAATATATATTATTTCTATCAGAATAAAACAGAAATTCCTATCAGAATAATACAGAAAGAACAATGCAAATTAAATAGAAAAACTGAATAATTATTTATCTGTCTAACGACTGCACAAGAAGAAAAAATTAAGTAGAATCCCGCATGACAAAAAATTAATTTTCATTTTATTTGTTTTAAATTTATGAAACTAATTAAGATCAAATTATCCGCAGCAAACGGGAAGTAATCTGTCTAATTCAACATAAAAAAATAACATAATAATCGTAATTATTTCATAATTTTTATAAAAGGTTGATTTTATTCTGTTACAAAGTAAAATATCCATTGATAAATATGCTTAAAACCTCTCCAAAAATTTTTAAATTAATTAAGTAATTTTTGATATATATGTAATTCGTGAGAAAACTTTATCTCACGAATTGTCAATTCAAATAATAGAATGAATGAGCTTTTCTTTTTAATGTATATCAGCCGTCATAAGCTGTGTAGCCATAAAGGATCCATAAATTTCTGGATTCATCTTATCTTTTCGGTGTTAAAAATTCTTAATTCCTATTGTCCTATACCTTTCTATTGGAAGCCCATCAATGTCGTTTAAAAGAACTTATCTGTCTCCGTTTTACTATCGTAGTCAGTGCACCCGAGTAGAAGAAATGTCGTTAAATAATTTAATTTTTCCAACTCACATTAATGTGCATACATTTTTAGATTCTTGTAATCCTATCTAAGGAAAGCTATTAAAATAACAGGAAGGCGAGAACACAAGCCTCACCATTTAAAGTATCTCCATTCTTAAATCGAAAAGGCATTTTAGAGGATCTCAAAATTCAAGAGACAAAAATCATTAAATAATGAAATGCAGTTAATATTAACCAAAGAAAATATTAATAAAATATAAAAGAAATAAGGTAAGCAAATACAAAGATACGAGCAACTCAGCTAAAGCGAGAGGACGAATGAGAAATAGTTTTTTATAGCTTCATTTTTACGCCAAGATAAAAAATAACCCCCAGACATCCGTCCGATTCCACCCATTCAAAATGGATCCTCCCTATCGACACCTGTTTCTATAACGCCCGCCGTAAATATAGATGATTGTCGGCCAGAGATCTTGTTATGAACAGACAGTATACTATGATATCCTCATAAATCACACATGTGTAGATATCTGAAAGAAATACTTTTGACCTTATGTTGACCTTTAAACAAGGGGAAAGCAAGATCTTAAAAAGAATCTATATTATGTAAGTGATTAATTACTCATCTAAGGAATCCTCTAAAAGAATATTTACATCAGAGATTTATTATCCATTCTCTCCGCACGTGTGGACACAATTGCGCATTTACTTTATAATACTTTATTTGATTTATTAATGAATCAGCAAATAACATTTTAGGAGGAAATTACTATGAGCTACATTAAGACAAATCTTTGGGAATTAATAAAAGATATAAAAGTTTGGATAGGTTAAAACTTGCATATAGTATCGACGGATATACTAAACTAGAAGAATTATGGAAAATTTACTAAAACCTCATCAGTGATTTTCGGCTAATTGAGAAATATATAAATACTTCTTACGATATAAGAGCCTTCATCTCGGGTATTTCCAATGAGAAGATCAGTGCAGGTGAAGTTTTCTTTTTGAATAGCTTTGTGTGGATCCTGCGGGAGAAGATCGCCTCCAAACTGCGGAACATAGAGCTCACTCGACAAAGGATGCATGCTCGCAGTGACGTCAGTCAGTATTAGTGGACTAACCCCTGAAATAAGGCGAAGTCGTCTTAAAATTTTATAATGGAATAAGAAAATGAAGAGATCAACACTGATAGTTTTACATTTCCAAATCTTTTTCATGAATTAAATTAAACGCTCTTTAATGTTGTTGTTGTTGTTTCTATTGCTGCTTGCCATGGACAAGCCCGCTGATACGTCAAGAGTACGTCTTACCTACTCACGCATTACATTTATTTGCACAGCCCCTTTTTAAAGAGAGGCACATTCACACATCTCACCAGCAGATGAAGAGCAACTATGCCTGAATCCAGATTCGAACCCAGGAGAAGGGGAAGACGCGGTAGCCTTGTGCCAGGGGTTCGGCACGCTTGTAAATAATAGTTATAAATGATAAATTAATTATGATTATTAATGATAATTAAATACTTGCTTCTAGAATTAAAGATTCTTATAATTCTTCAAGATATAAAAATGGATACCGTAAAATTTTGTTTCCATCATACATTTTTATGAAAATAGATGTTCGCTTTCAATCATTAACTATCCAGAAATGAAGATTTGAATCCGCTATTGGATAACCATGAAAGTATACCCCACCTCATCTAAGGCACACGGAACAGTAGAATGACCAGATGCCACAACGGCCTTGGTGGAAACGAAGATCGTGCTCTAAGGACCATCAGCGACCACTGTACCATTCCTCCCATAGGACACTCATAAGTAAGGGTAGCCAACTCCATACCATTTCTGTGATACGGTGAAAAAGAGGGTCCAATAAAATATTGATCTCGGGTTTTCTAATTAATTGGTCAGCGAGTGTATAAAGAGAAAAAGAAACACTAATAGGAAAATAAACTATATACTCTTCATACATTTCGAAACTTTCTAAGGGAATCTACTGTTTAAAATTAATACTCATTTATATTTATGAGTGAAAGAAACTCTAATGGGGAAAACAGACTGCATACTTCTCAGGCATTTCAAAACTTCATCAGGGTTATTTCGGATGGTGTGAGTCCTGTTGGCGCAGTACAGACGTTCTGCCACTTTCTGACTAATATCCAGGTTCATTTTAAGGCTCTCTTTGTCTGGGTAGGCCGGAGATCCACTTTCCATGATGACTCTTTGGAAGAGGCCTTTGGCGAGAGGAGACGTGGTCAGTAAGCCAGCTGCAGTGGACCCGGAACCTTGACCGGCGAGTGTAATTTTGGATGTGTCGCCACCGAAAGCTTCAATGTTTTTATTGACCCATTTTAAGCCTTCTAGTATATCGTAGAGTCCTATAAATAGGAAGAAAAAATATTCCACCATTACAAGCTACTTTATAATTTTGAATCTCACACATGAGAGTCATGTTCAATCTCAATATCTAAATATTATAATATCTGAAAATTGATTGCAGCAAAATCTCAATATTAATTGCAAAGTGAACAATAAGAAATATCGATATTTGGCATGAATCTAGAATTTTTATTGAATTAAATGTGCTATTTTTTTGCAATTTTCATTCGATCTATCTCTGATGTGTATAGTACGTGAAAAACAGAAAACTGAATATGTACTTTGGAGGCCCTTTTTTTACCCCTCAATTCAAACTTACATTTGACACAGAACAAGAATTTCAGTTTCAAGATTATATATCAATTTTCATTTATTCAGATTATTTCTTTATTGAGCTATCGCGTTTTAAAATAGGGCCAACCCTTTGATGGAACATGGTTCTAAACTTAATACGGCTCTACAAATGTAAACTATTTTGCAAATTTTAATCAAAACTTATTAAAATATGCGACAAAAAGCAGAATATCAAATTTTATACATCTAGAAGTGTTTTTGAGTCATCGAGTTCGAATGTACACAGACAGAATTCTAAAAATGTCCTTTTTGGATTCCCAAAGGTCTATGACAAAGGAATTTGTCAAAACGTGAAGTTTTTTGAAGAAATTTTTCTTTCTAGCAATTTCGTTATTGTAAGAACAAAAGCTTGTAAATGCTTCATGTTCCGCCAGTAAAAAATATAATAAATCTTGCTTAATATAAATATACATAATGAAATATACATGCTCACATGAAGTGGTACAAAATTACAGATTTCTTAATAAAGGTTACTCAATGTTTAATCTGATTAGTTATACAATCTATTCGTGTCCTGAGTCGTTCAAGTAAAACAGACACTAAAATTGAGAGAAAACTTTAAAAAGCTTATAATAAAAATATACCAGAATAAAAATAATATAATTTTTAATTAAGTCAAAAAAAGTCCGTTAACGCTGCAATCATCCTGCCTTAGTCAATTGTCGCTCCAATCTCGTTAATCAAAGCAATTTGCATAATAAATGCAAAAATGAAATAAAAATGAAAATTCCATTTCATATTAATTCTATTTCAATGCAATGAAAATTCTATTTCATAATTTTGGTAAATCTCCGTATTCTAGATCTCCTTGAGTGTTCAAAAAACTTATTTTGGAATTATATGTAATAGTGATAACGATAATTCATAAACAAAACAAGCTAGAAGTAGGAAATTTTTTATTTGCGACTAGCCGCCTTTGGCGACCAGTCGGTTCGCCAGTATTAATGCTCGCTAAAATTTTCATATAATATTTTATGTAGCTGTATCTCATAACAGATTTTTCACCTCAATATTTTTAAACCAAACAAATTTTGATAATCATATAATGCATTTATAGTATTATTTTCTTCAGATGATCTGTTCATTGTACTCATCTTTCTGTTTCTATCCGAGCAATGATTGTCCCGGAATTGACATTTCACTTAAATGGTGGAGAGAAAGGTCTAAATTTCTACGTTTTCATAGAATAAGGAGATTCTAATTTTCATAAATGTAAACACACTAAACAAATAAAGACACAGTTGGTTTTAAAGAGATGCGAAAGTTTAAAAACAGCTCGGAAAATGCCGCGCACAAAGGAAATAATGGTGACACACACACACACACACCCTTCTTTTCATTCTTTTTTTTTCTTTCCTGCCCAGGCTTTATTTTGAGCAGGCATAAATTAAATATCCATACAGACTGATAATAAAAGCAACTATTTTCTTTCTTTTTTAAACACCCTGTTATCTGTGAATGAAAACCAACTGACTTCGCGTATTTCTTTATAAACAAATCATAATTTATTACTTCCTGCTGCCTTACTCAGTTGATGTGGGGGAAGGAAATAAAGATTTTTGGCGGGAAAGTAAGAAAAGTGTCGTTTTAACTATTTTCCTCGCAGTTTTTTAATTTTTTCTCTCCATAAGAACCTTCCTCGTGTCTTAACGAAAATATTAAAATGAAAATTAGCCGAATTGGTCGAGCCGTTCTCTAGTTTTGCGCTTAGCAACGCTTTTCGAGCACCATTTTTATTAATATAGATGAAATGTATTTCATCTCATTTTAAACTAAATTCTTACACAGGAAATTTCAATGTTCTTTCGCCAATATGCATCATAGTAAGTAAATTTAAAAACTCAACAAGCAAGACAGGTGAGCATTGACGTGCGTTTTTTAATCATATAAAGAATATCTGTACCATATTTTTAATTATAATAACTAAATAAGTAGATTTAACCTCTTGACGTACGAATTTATTTAACTTTCTAATTAGATAACTCATCTTATTTTGGTAATTTATTGTTAATTTGATTTTTTAAAATAATATATGGAGCATTTAGAATACCAAATCGTTTCATATTGATTTTCTCGTATTTTAATACTTAATACTGGGGCTTAATTGCAGACTTGAAAATAAAAATTCAGTCATTCGATGCGCGTGTCAGACACGTCATTGTATGCGAAGCGGTTAATATCAGTTTGTCTGTTTGCTCTCATGTTAATGCAGAGACTAAAAAACAGAACCATGGAAAGGGAGAATTGGAGCACAATTTTCCCTCAGAAGCAGCAGTATTGTGTCTAATTATAGATGAAATCCATAAAAGCAAATGATGTTAATTTAACCGTGTATAAACAGTCTGAATGTATATTAACACGATAACTAAGAAGTTAAGTGGATGAAAAGTTATATAATAAATCTTAAAATTTAAAAACATTTACAGAAACTGAATAGAATTAATTGTCTTTGAGCAAATATTGAGAAAATGTAAAAAATAAGAAATAAAAATTCATTTCGAATTTCCATTGATCGCAGAAATTGTGAACTTCCAATAGGATATATGATTGTGATTCTGTAGGCGTATTTTATTTCTAGAAAGTTTGAAATAAACATTATGCGATACAGGAAATAGTGCGTTTCATAACTGCAATAAACTATAATCTAAAACACGCCTTTAAGGTAGAATATAGAAATT
Organism: Argiope argentata; assembly: GCA_026289955.1. Taxonomy (NCBI): domain Eukaryota; kingdom Metazoa; phylum Arthropoda; class Arachnida; order Araneae; family Araneidae; genus Argiope; species Argiope argentata. Next base: position 2,805,669 of record JAOUZG010038877.1, on the reverse strand, counting down.
GCCAAAGAGGTTTTTCCAGTGCTTTGATGGAGAATATGACAGACATGATTTACAGCTCATTGCTTCATATACTGCTAAACTTTCAAACCTATCATTATTGACAAGGCATTGGTATTTTTTAAAAAAAATCTTGTGGAATTTTCTTTTGTGATTTTATGATGTTTGATAAGTTATTTTTAAAAGTTACCTGGGAGGATTTCTTTTTTGACAACGAATTAGTAATAAACTCTCCTAATCTATATTGTCAATCATTTTTCCTAATGAGATATGTTAAATGGTTTCTTACCATTCATTGTGCATATTTTACTTCAAATACGAGAGAATAAATATAATGAAAATTTTCACTTTCTTCAATTTTTGGTAAGGAAACTGAAGTGAAAGAAGATTGAAATAAGAAAAAAATTCAAAAACTAAACTTCGACTACATTTTTTTTTAAAAAAAAAGAAAGTTGTTCACTTTCAGCCTTCGTTATAAAATTTTCAAAAAGGAGACCATTTTTTTATGTGAATTAATTAGAAATTTTGCTTTTTAAGTCAATTCCAATATTCTTCGATCCTCTAACAAAGAAATTAATGGTCAGAATTTTTAATTTCATTTAAAGAAAACATAAATATTTAAAAGGAAAAATAATTCATAATAAAAAGAAAGCATATGAGAAATAACAGAACCAGAAAAGGATTTTTGATGGTTCATATTTCTATTGTTTGGATTTTGAATTTCTGAAACCAATTCTGAGTAATTTATTAGTTTATTTTTAAAACATTTATTACATTTTGAAATGAGCAATGAATTTCTCAATTTATATATTTTCATCTCGCTATCAAAAATTTTAATTCTGTATTAAAAACATTTAATTAATTTTTATATGTTTCTGGTTCAGAACGTATAAATAATTTATGTATATGGATCTATCTATACATTTGAATTCGACAAATTAAAATTTAAGTAATGTTTTAAATTTAAGTAATTAACATTCAAGTAATTTTAAAATGTATTTTTTGAATAATCATCTTCAACTTTAAAAAAAACACTACCATAAATCAATAAAGTATGAATGATAATAAAAATAAATAATTATAATTTTGCCTTTTCCAATTTTTTATCCATTTCTGATTTTTACGTATATCGATCCATACATTGGAATAAGACAAATTAAAATTTATATAATACGTTTAAATGCACTTTTTTCGAATAATCATCTCCTACTTTTTTTAAATAAAAACACTATCATAAGTTATTTAAGTATAAGAGATACTGAAAATAAATAATTATAAATTTACATTTTCTAATTTTTAAATTATGGAATTTTTTTATGAATAACTCAGACTAGATTTTCCTTTTCATTTTATTTACTAACGATTCACTCATAGATATGAATCATTCACTTTCGAAGAGAAGAAAATACAATTGTGTTCTTGAAAATTCTTCTAACCTTCCTCATCTGAATTAACTTTTTGAACTCAGTCGTAAACAATTTGATTAAATAAAAATAGTTTATAAGAGGAAATTTCTTTGATTTGACATGTCAATCAGAATTCTTGGTGCTTATTTATCTACGTCGTACATAATTTACTGAGAACTCTTTTCTTCTCTGAATGACACGAGCAATTTTTATCACTTGGATAGCAGCATACCATATGCAATTACTCATTAGGATAAAGCTTACAAAATGTGTTTTTTTGGCTGAAATGAATGTTTACATTTTATTAGAGAAACATAAAAAATACTGAGTTAAACGTCTTTATACCCGAAATGTTTTTCTAAACAGAAATGAATTTTGTAATTAGTACAAAACTCTGCCCTTGAAGTTTACTTCAGTTCTGAAGTGTTTTAATTTATGAACTTATTAATTAGAATGTTGACGTCTGTCAAGAAAATGACATTTCTTTATTTCAACAACGTTTTAGCAAGAAATATTTTTTTTAACTCTACCTAATTAATATCATCAGCTTTGAGAAGAGTTTAATTAAAAATAATCCCTTTAATTGAACTTCAAATTAAGTTTAAAAAGTAATAAATAATGTTCTTAAAATGTGTTTTGAATTCATATGTTATACCAGATCTTGCTAGTGGAAAAATTATCATATTTTTTCTCATGAAAATAAATTAACTTCTTTTTAAGTAAATAAATATGCACAAACTCAACATAGATTGAAATTGATCATACATTTTTAAAAAAATTATGTAACGAATGCAGAAAGTGAACAACTATCATTTTTTTTAAAAAAAAATATGTAGTCAAAGTTTTTTTTTTTTTTTTTTTTTTTTTACTTTCCAACGTGATATAATTAACAAGACTAAATATTCTTGCTAACCATACAGTGTTAAATTTTATCTGCTTATTAGACATCTAAAGATTATTTTGATAAATGACTCTTCAAAAATAGAACACAATAGAAATATCTTACATACATTAAACTAAGTTCTTAAAAAAGGTAGATGAATATGTTAGTTGCGAATTCCTAATTCTTGTTATATGCATAAATACCTCAGAAGTTTCGGGTTATCTGGGACAATTTAAAAATTTTACCCTTGCTTTTATACTTCAAATAGTTATTATTTATAAAAAAATAACTATATTTGTTTTTTCTGATAATTATCTTATCAATAATTAACTCTCATTACTAATTTTTATTGATCAAAAATTTGCCCTAATATATAAAATTAAGATAATTATTCAACTTGAAGAAAAAAAATTAAAGTAATAGCAAAAAATATAATATGTATTAACTATTGATCTTTTTCTAGTTTTTTTAAAAAATAAAATAGTTAATTTTTCGCTTGATTAAAAATTAAAAAGCTATTATTTCTTTAACTTTCCAAATAGTTTTATTTCTTTATTTACTATTTCATAATAAAATTCTCCTTCAATAGTGATTCAGACTGCATGCCCATATTCTAGAAAGATTCGAATACTTGTATTATTAGTATAAGACAAAAACAATTTGAAATTAAAATAACTGTTTTGTAACAACTGATTATCCCCTTCTCAAGAATGAATGGCATAAAAATACAACATAATTTGCAATTTTTTATGATTTTAAAATTTTCTTTCACAGGATTAAATTTTTAAATAGATTATTAAAACTTAATATATAATCACTTAACTATCGTGTATTTATATATTAGAAGAAATGAATAATAATATTTTTTAACTTTCAAGTTAAAATTAGACTATTTATAAATTTAATGATTTCATACTGGACTCATGCAGAATCCATAAAATTCTCAGGTGATCAAACGCTATTAATTTAATTGATAATTCTAAAACATAAGGAATCAGTTTTATAGCAAAAAAATGAAACTATTAAATTAATTAAGTATTTAGATTCTTTAAATAGATGGGATTAATTTTTCTCTTTTGATTTAATTTCTGTTTTCATTTTTTTTCACTATCATTTTTTTTACCATTTTAAAATATTAAGCATCAAATTCTTATAATTATTTATATTCTTATAATTTTCTTATTTAATTTTGCAATCAGAAAAAAAACATTAATTTATCACTAAGTAAAAATTTAAAATGTAGAAAAATACAATATATTTTCAATAAATTATGAAACGAAATAAATGTTTTTACCCAGTTTTATATTAAAATTCAATTTCGAAATTAATTTCATACCAATGCATCTGCTATATGGAGTTTAATCATTAAATTCATTTCTTAGCTTGATTCTGAAATTAGTATTAAAGACCACATTTTTAAACTGGACTTTCCAAGTAAATAAGATAAATATTTATTTATTTTACTTATCATTACTTAATTTTTGATTTAATTTATTTAATATTAAATCAATTGATATATACAATCCTTGTTTGCTTATTTGAAATTTCACTCAGTTCTCAATAATGCTTTTCGTGCCAAATGATAGAGTATTAAAAAAATCATGTTTCTATTATATTTATTTTTATACTTAATTTTCAAAGAATTAACCTTGCAATTTATTTATTTATTTATTTATTGAAATTATTAAATATCAAGAAAGTTTTTTGATACGCCTTTCAAAAATGGTGTTTTGATTTTTGTTATGTAAAATTCTTAAAACTTTATCTGATCCTGAATTTGTATTTGCATGCTTTTATTTCATTTCACTTCTTTCATGCTTGTAGATATGGAATTTAGCAATCAATTTATCCTCTGATTTTGGTGTCCTTAAATTTTTATTTAAAAGCTTGTGCCTGATTCATATGCAGCGATTAAGTATTTTAAGAACATAATTAACCATTAATTAATTTATTAATCAATTTGCATTACTCTTTTTGAGAATATTTGCAATGTTTTTGACTGCGTGAATGTGTTTCATTCAACTTTTCTGAAAAATGGTTTCTTCCAATAAATATAGCAATCGCATTTAGAATATATTTATTTAATATATTCTATTTTATTATAATATATGTTATTTAAATAAACGTTTAATGGTCAATTTGTTTCGAATATGTAATTTTGCTTCCTAGCATGATTAGCTCAATAACTGGAAAGACCATATTAAACCACTGTTGGATGATCGATTGACGAATCAATAATCCCCAGGCTTGGCAACAAACTTGGCGACAAAATAGATATTACTAGAATCTTCTGGAATTTTGGTGATATAAGCCATGGGAGCCAAAATATGCTTGTTTGTTCCAGAACCTTCTCTGCATATGTCCGGAGACTATAATAGGTCGGCAGTCCAAGCCGAAGACAATTGTGCAAAGAGTCACCGAAGCTTTAGAGTTGCATAGCAAGTGAACGGCGAATAGTTGCATCAGTTTAATGAAGAGTAAACGTTGTGTGTATCTCAAGCGTTGCTGAAGTATTATGTGCCGAATCCTCGTGTTTATTACGAAGCTGTATTGAGTCGAGTGTGGAGTAGCCAAGTCGTGTAGTAGTGAGTCGGCAGTTAAATACAGCTAAAGCAAGGGGGCGTTTGGAGAAAATGCAGCGTGTAGCGTCCTGCTGAATTCTGCTTGATCTTTTTGTTGTGTTATGGTTGTTATTAGTAAAGATACTACTTGTAGCCTGTTATTTACTGTAGTGAGCTGCTGTATATTGCATGTATTCGTCTGTCTATTCACGTTTCTGTAATATTTGACTCGTGTGAAGTTCTGAATTTTTTTGGAATAAATATTTTAGACTTTTAACGGATTGTTGCTTCATAATGACCAACAAATCGAATGAACCCCAAATTATTAATAATATTTATTTAATATAGATTATTTGTTAATATATAAATAGTATAAATTTTTATATCTAGTATATCAAAACTTTACTTTTAAGAAAGAGTAGAAAAATGAAATAGAAAGACTGAGGTTGAGACATTTGAAAAAAAAATTAACGTAATTTACATATGATTTTAATACCTTAGGAAATAAAAAATATTTTTTTCTATCAATAATATGGAAATAACATCAATAAAAGGGATATTAAAATGAAATCACAAAGGTACGACAGATTGAAAAAACGATTATAAGAAAATTTCAGTTTTAAAAATTATTAGGAATAAAGTCATCGATAATCATTATTAAAGTTTAAAAAAATACAATAAACATAGTGGAAATTTGAATTTATTTTAGATATTTCTACTATCTCTACGATCCGGTATAATTTTGTTTAGACCTCAATGATATTGATAAAAATTATTGGTAATACGTTAATTGTTTTTGTTCTCGTGTTCCGCTTTACAATGGAAGGAGGGGTGCAGTAGCTTCTGAGGAAATGGACCCCTGAGCAACCGAGGGCAGAAGTCTGACTTTTAACTCACACACAACAAACCCTCTTCACGAGTGCAAACTTCATTCATCCACAGATCCTAATTTAGATTTTGAACAAAGAATGACCTAATCTGAAACAGTACCCCCAGTGGTATTACTTCCTACATGGAGAATTTTGTGACCACGACAGATTTAACGTGCACCAGCCAACACACACACGGTGAATCTTCGACTGGTGGATTCGATCTCGCAGTTGAAGGGAGGCGAATCCAACGCCCTTCCCGGTAACAAGTATATAAAAGTAAAATTTCATTATTTCTTTACAGAATATAATATATACTTACCTAAGTTACCAGGTGCATCTTCAGTACCGGATGTTAGAAATCCGAAAGATCCCAAACGGTAATTCACAGTCACCACAATTACATCACCGTGAGCAGCTAAAGCTGCCGCATTATAGTTATTCTGCCTGATTGATCCAAATCTGAACCCACCTCCATGGATGAAGTAGATCACTGGTTTCTTGTTGTCGGAACTGGCGTGTTCTGGAACCCAAATGTTAAGGAACAGACAGTCTTCGTCCTTGTATGACGATGAATCATACCAAGGGAATGGGTACAAGGATCTTTGCCAGCACGCTGGAGGGTGATTAAAAGCATAGTACAAATCTGGAAGAAATCTTCGGGGAACAGGTTTCTTGAAGCGCAGTGATCCAGTAGGTGCATCAGCATAAGGTATGGCCAAAAACTGGCTTACAATCCTGTCGCCGGCATATACGGTTTGTCCAACGATTTGAGTTTCGCCAACATCTACGATTGAACCGCAGTTAACTTGTCCAAGAAAGTAAAGAGTAATGCAAGATATCAAAAAGATTCGGAAAGCCCCCTTTGATTGTCCCTAGAAAAGAAAAGTGTTCAATCGTTTACTTTCCAATTAAAAGCCATTGGCATAAAACAAAATCTTTTAAAGATAATACCTCATTAAAACAAAAGGAAAGAATACATATCAGAAATTTGTAATATTCACTGCATAATAAATCACCTGGTAAGATAATTAATTTTAGTAATTGTTGCTCATTGGATCCGTGTCAAAGATCCTCTGCCTTAGAGACAAATTTGGTAACCACGAAAATTGAAGGATCTCGAACATTCGAGAATCTTGATGATAGCCCCATTCGTACTTCTAAATGTCTGTTCTAAAATATTCACTGCCTTTGAAATGTTAATCAACAGCGAAATCTGTCTCTGAACGCTTTATATCGTTTCGGTTTCTTACTAGCGATCTGCTGTTTGCATCTTGTTGATTTCTGCCAATGCTATTTTGTGTATGCTCCATCTACATTTTTTTTCAATGTGTTTTCTTGTAGTAAAAAGTGTCATTCTTAGATATCGAGCCTATTGCACTGAACTCTTTACATGCGCACTGAACATATTTGTATTTTTTTTTTCGAAACAATATACTGGTTTGTTGGCAAAACAATAAATCTTTAAAGATTATATATTAAAATGTTTCTTAAGAAATGCATATTGTTACGAATTTGTAATATTGCATCCCCGATAAAGTAGACAATTTTACAGACACAGTAATGGCTGTAAAGGAATACCGACTCAATGAGTCCAGGCATCAGATACAACTTAGTGAACGTTTTGCTGTAAAAACGAAGGACCTCTAGTATTCAAGAATCTTGATGATAGTTCCATTAAGATTCGACATTTTTTCTAGAATAGAATTAAGTTTTATATGTATTTCGAAAGGTCATTTGTAAATCTCAAAGATTGGTGAGTTAAGAGAAAACAATTAAAAAAAATTAACTCAATTTCTACTTGGGTCAACAAAGAAAATTTATATTTTAGTTACTTTTTATTAAATACAAGATATTTATATATAGGGAGAGTGTGAACAAATAGAAAGAATTGAAAAAAATTGAGTAGAATTTTCGTGCTGCCATCTATTGGTATGAAACTGAACTGTTAACATATAAAATATTATAAACCTTAATTTTATTTTGAATAAATTAATATTGTTAAAAAAATAAATTATCAAGTTTTATCCACTTAAAGTTTGAATAATGTATTTGAATTAGAGTGAAGGAATAAAAATTATTTTTTTAACGATTAAAAATTTGAACATAGAGAGAATGTGAATAATGGTAGGAATTGAGAAACAAGTCATGAATGAAATAAAGCAGGGAGTAATTAACTGAAAGAGTGGTAACTCTATGGATCATTTTGACAAAGAATTCATGTATTTGCAGACGAATCTTAATTACCGATGAAAAATATTAAAAATGGGTTTGAAATGAAGACAATACATGTACTAAACTTGAAATGATCGATGTAAATATATTATAAAGCATGAGCCATTTATAAATTTATTAAATCAGTTATGGGTCATTTTTATATTGATGATAGACTGTCACATTAAACATTTCCGAAAAAGATATTTCTTCATTTCATTACCTTATCTTTAGCATATATACTCTCATCCTTGCTTGTATACACATAATCTAACACTTGAACTTGTTACATATAGTCTTAGATCTTGTCACACATAATCTAATTTGAGCCTATTTAGTATTTCCAAGAAAATTTCACAAATATATTATTTTTAATTTTCATAGAATATTATTAATGCGTTGATATCCTCATGCAGTTTTTAAAACACCTAAAATCTTTTTTTCTTTCTAACTTTCTTTTTCTTTAATGATTTATGCGATATTAAACACAACGACAATATTTTAAAAATAAATCACAAACTTTCTATACAAATGTTTTTGGAAGATATATAAAATAGAAATGCGCCAAACTTGAAAGTAGGATCTATTAATAGAACATTACAACACTGCTAATATTATTTGTTTTTTTAAAAATTCTGCAATGGAAAATGTATAATACACACTATATCAGTATGCTCCGACTAGTTCCAAAACTCGAAAAAATTGTTCCAAACTTCGAAAATAAATTCTATTAATAAAGCTCTTCAAATTAACAATAAAATGGAAATAAAAAGAAATCATGAAACTGATTGTAATAAAACATAAAACAGTATAAAAACAGCGCATAGGAAACCGTACGAATAACCACAAATGGTTTTTATAGAAAATGATAACTTTGATGTGTTTATTTTTGTTTTTAGCTAATACGCACTAAATTTTGCTTTTCAGTATTTTAACAGTATTACTCTAGTAGCTAAGATACAGCAACATTAAGACATGGAACAAAACTGTTTAAAGAAACTAAAATTAAATTTAAAATACGTTCCGATTTTTTAAAACATAAAATTTTCCAATTGATAACTCAAACTACGTTTTCCTTTTCATTTTATTTAATAAGGATTCATAGTAGGAATTGAAACAATAGATTCCCTCTTTATAAAGTTGATACAAGACAAGACAAATAAAAGTTCCTGAATTTTCTGGAGTGATCGCTTTTCAGTGTAATCGTACACTTATTTCCTCAAAAGGTTTTTACTCATGATATGCGATTTTTTCGGGATTAAGTTTTCGAAATTTTTTCAAAAAGTTACATTTTCGAATGAATAAACATTGTGTTTTTACTCAATTTTTTAAACCAATAAATCAAATGTAATTTTTATCTTTCACATTGTGCAGAATTAGGAAAATTGTGAAGTTTCTTTAAATGAACAAATAATTTACTTAAACGCTATCCAATGTAATTAAAGAGTTCCTTTATACTTTGAAAATTCTTATATCAAGCTTTGAAAAACATTAATTGAATTCTGATTCATAAAAAAATTGTAAGAAACTTTATGTAAAATTTTGAATTTGAGAAAGTAGTATTTAAAAATGTTAAATGACACTTAGCACAAGTAATAAAAGAATCAATAAGGAATAAAATGCAAAAGAAAGAATCGGTGTAACTTCTCAGAAAATGGAATCTGAAACAAAATCCATTTACTTTTCCACAGAAAATTATTTAAAGATTGAGAATATTGGATAAAAAAAGGATTCAATTTTTTTCGGAAGATCATTTTTCTTCAACATAGTTAATAATTTTAAAGCCGAGAAAAAAAATGTTTATAATTTTTTTCAATTGACTTTCACACAAAAAAACAAGCAATATAATAAAAAATTAAAATTAAAACTTCAGTCATAAATTTCAAATTATGGGAGATTATTACTTTTAAATCCTTATTTATCTTAATTAATTTAAGTCATTTTCCAATTTAAACCGTTTTGAAACAATCACGAGACTTCTCTGCCGATCTCGATGCATCTCTCTCTCTCTCTCTCTCTCTTTATATATATATATATATATATATATATATATATATATATATATATCTTTTTCAATTTTTCTAGGTGGCAAACAAAGGAGCTCGACTGATTTTGAGATGAAATAGCATTTAATTTGACATAGTTCTACGTCAACCTTTTAAAAGTGCATCTCTGTTGAAGAGGCATAGTAATACTGGTAAAAGCAGGTAAACCTTTTAAAAACGTATCTGCTGTCAAAAAAGTATAGATAATAATGATACAATACTGGTAAAAGCAGGCAAAAATATTTGTTGCCCATAAATTTCGGGGACATTAAAACTTCCTAATTAAAACCCCATCATGTTCTCACATAATTAAAAAAAACGGTATCTAAAATTTCATATCTACGAACAAACTGATAAAATCTCATTTCCACTTTGTCATAAAATTATGATTTTTGGAATTTTTACTTAGATCATCTTTATTTATTCCACTCCGGTTTCATAATTTATTTACTCTGCGGTTAAAGGTAGTCTCCTTTTTAACGGTGCAGTAAATTTTCCATTAAGCCTTTTTATGGCTAAATAATTTTATCACCTACTGTCGCTTTATTGACTGGTTGACAAATATGTCTTCAAAATTAATAAAATTCTACGGATAAGATCTGCAGATTGTAACCACGATTGTTTATTGAACGATTGAAAAAAATAAAATTTAACTTATAAGATCTGCAGATGATTTTAACTGCCATTGTTTATAGAACAGATAAAATTAATAAAAAAAATTACTGACAATATCGCTAATTTAGTTACCATTGTTTACTTAACACCTAAAACTAACTAAATATTGGAACGCAGTTTTGAGAAGGTAAATTATACTCAGGATCGATCTTTGAAAATTTAGTAGTTTTAAAGAAAAAATTTAGATACGCAGAGGTCAATAATAAGTCAGACAAATAACAGCTTCTGTGCACTAGAATAAAACTCGTTTTCATTACCCTAATCATCATGCCAATGGGGCGGTGGTATTTATACCTGTCTTGGCATGAAAATTCTCGACTTTTACCAAGGTTCTGGAAAGGTCTAGGTTATCTCGCTAGGGCTTAGATGAGAGAATTTTTCAGAACTATGCATTTTTCGCCCAATCTCGCCAAGTTGCTAAGAATCTTGCCCGAAAGATAGCCAAATAAATTAAAATGTTTTTTTTATGTAAAATTCACCGAAATTGAGCTATTTTCACTCCGGAATCTGAGTATTTCAGATTTGTCTATGATATTACAAGACAAATAAAAATATTTAAAAACTTTGTAAAAATATAAAGGTACAGAAAATTTTACTCATTTCACTAGTTTATTGATCTGTCCAAATCAACTTATTGATTGGCTGTATAATGTCTTTAATTCGTATAATAGGGATAATTTAAACACGCAAAACGTTATAATAATAGAATTAGTTATGGGATCTCGGCTTATATTTTCGAATTACATTAAATTTTAACTGCACATCGATGGAAATTAATAGATATAAATTGTAATCTAATATTTCATGTGAATTTTCCCATAATGTGTAAATAAACAAGGATTTGGGCAGGAAAATTCTCCCATCGGTTTATTAATGTGAGCCCAGTACTTATTAAATAACCACAGGCTCATATTTACATGACTGTGCTTTTTGTGTGCATAAAAAATATACAAATGCTACTCCAGACTTGCGGAAGTCATACGGAATTTAAAGATCAACTGCTGCAAAGCGGTCTATTATAGCACGAGTCAACACACACTGTCACCGAATAACGAATCTTTCCCTCAAAGATTGTTGTGGAAGCGACAGCAGCTCCGTAACCACCAACTTGTAGATTGAAAAACACTCGTTCTGCTGATACCTTTGGATTTTAATTCCATTTGAATTCAGTTATATCATTAAATAAAGTTATCAAATTGCGATGTGGTATTGTGCTTCTTAAAGACACTATTTTACAATATATTTGTCAGAAATAGCCATGTTTATAAGTGTGTGTAAAGCAAGTAATGGGCCGATAGTGAGATTATTATTTATGAATGCAAACGTGGTGGCATCAATTTTTGTATTATAATTATTGATATTGTCTTAAAAGCAAGAAATAAATCAAATCCAAAAATTTCTTATTATTTTGTTCTTTGTCCAAATGCAACTGTCATTGTCCCATATTTTATGCTTCACTAAAACAAATGTCAATTTATTCTTCACAGTGCATTAGTTCATCCATTTTCTTAAATAATGAATAAAAAAATTCTATGCGTAAATTGCAAGGCTAGTAAGTGATATTATGGAATAAAAATTATCATATTACGTCAAAATTAATAGTAAAAAATGTAATTTTTATATGTATAAATACATTTGGAGTTTTCATAGTAATTGAAAGTCATAAAAATTCAAAATTAAACATAAAAAATTAGTTTGAAATGCAAGACAAAATACTTTTGAACATATAAAAAAATACCTGATATTTGATGAAAAGGATATACAATATTGTTGGACAAATAATATATAAGGTTATTAGCCATTAAGCAATAAAACATTATATATTAAAGTATTAAAATTGTGGCAAAAAGCGTTATATACAAAGAGTATAAACCGAAAGTGATGAGAAGAAAAATTAATTTATGTATGGAAAATTGAAAGTCAAAAACCTCCTATTATTATTTACACAACTCCACCCCAACCCCTCCCTTCTTGACATATTGGAATGAAATTTAGTTCATATGTTTCTTAGAATCTAGAATGATGAACTACACTTTTAACACGTTTCTCTAAAGGGATAAAATTGGAATAGAAACATTTACGTGAAAATGTGAAAGACTTGTATGTACATACATCCGATTTTACGACAAATTCTCTGAATAAATTGATGATGCTCGTTGGATAGCAATGTGCGTATTCCGAAAATGATTATCTAAATATCTTAAGATTGTTTCTCGTGTTGTTATTTCAACGCAATGTATCATATTCTCCTTAACAAAGACCTCTTTCTTTGAGTGCAAAAGTGAACTAACTGAAAATTTGCATAGAAAATATTTCAAGCGATAATTACTAGTGCGATCAGAAGAGTTCACTTAGGCAATTTATCAGGTGTATAAAACTAATCTTAAATCTACCTACTGATTTTTGTATTTTCCTCCCTATCTTTATTTACAAGAAATTTATAAAGATTTTCCACCAGTGCAATTGTTTTGAATCATCCTGCCTTTCAATGCAATCCTTAAATCAGTACATATTTGAATTAACTGTACTAGAACTTAACTATCAAATACTAAATTAATTTAATTATTTGATTAATTTCCTCAAAATTAAATCAATAGAATTAGAAATTAATGGAATAGAAACAAATAAAATTAATTTAATCCAAATGAAATTAATTCTACCGATAAAGTTACTATTACATCAAAATTTATAAAGAAATTCAAAATCAAATTCAGTTTTGACTAATTGCGTCGTTTGGTTTTCGCTAAGGTTTTTCAACCTTTAATTTATTTCCAACTCAATTGTTTTAAATTTTTGACCATAGTTTCAATAATCATTTTGTTCCATCATTCAATCATTTCAATAGCGTTTTGTTTATATCATAAGTTATAGAAGAATCTTAATCAATTTTGTATTAATTGATATTTCCTTTTAACCAATATTGTCTCTGAATAAATTGAAAATTCGTTGACAATTCGTTTTAAATTGACAATTCGTTTCAGTCGACATCCTTTCCGAATAAAATGTCATTCCATTTTAAACGATATCATTTCTGAATTAATTAATATTCCGTTTAAATCAACGTTGCTTTTGAATTAATTTTAATTTTCAATTTGACCGACTTTGTAACTGAATTAATTTGAATTCTTTTTTAACCGAAATCATTTCTGACTTAATTGACAATTTAACTAACCGCACCTTTGAAATAATTGACAACCCGATTTAATGGATATTGACCTTGAATTAATTGATATTCCGACCACAGACTTCGATATTAAATAAATCTCTTTAAATTCACATTACATCTTAGCCGCATTTATTCTGAATTAATTTTAAATTATAAACCTAAACATGTACTGTGTAGTTTCGTTTTTGTTATGATTGTTTTCGTATTGTTACAAGCCATCGAGACACTCGGATTACTGCAGAGCAAATATTACTAGAGATTCTAAGTCGATTAGATGTCTACGATTGATATATTCCAGAATAATAAAATTTAATATTTTATTATCATGCCAGAACATGATGTTGTTTTTGGGATGAGGGTATTGCCGTCAACAAAAATCAGTAGGTGAAAAATTGAAATTTTTTTATCTGCACAAGCATCTCAAGAAAATCAGCTTTTAATAACGCGTTGCCATTGCATTTACAAAAGCTCTGATTTAAAAAAAGTAAGTTAATTACTACCACAAATAAAACCGAGAAAAATGTCATTTCGAGCGCGTGATTATACGACATGAAATAAATAGGAATTGTGATATTTTTTAAAACAATTAAAACGAGACAAAGTTTTTTTTTGGATCGTTTGCATTACTAAAGTGACTCCTTCAATGAAAGAATTAAAATGAATAAAAGTATAATTTAACTTGCATGAGCACGTGCTGTTTGGCCGTTACAAGAAATTATGTTATGACATGATATATAGAAATATACACAGCATATTTCATTTTAATCTTTTATTTTATTTTATTCTTGCCTATGTTGGTAACCAACAAAATCAGAAAATCGATATTGTTTCACAATTTTGAAGTAAATTTTACATACAGATTCTTCCTTATGTTAATGCGCGAGTATGCATTGAAAATGGATTTGCCAAAAATCGGAAAATAGCAAAAACCAATGGAATTTAATGACAGAAAATAAATAGTGAAATGCATACTCTTTGAATTTCACCATGGAAAAATTGCAGATAAAATGATGTCTGCTTAATTTGTTTAAGGAATGGTCATCTAAGACTAACTCACAAATATTTACTTCTCTCATATTTTCCACCAACTTGCAATCACTGTTGGAGCTTTTCAATAAGAGGCGTGTTCATTTGTGAATTGCCCTTTTTAATTGAATAAAAACTCCACATCAACATACTTGCATTTTTAAAAGAAGCGGTTTGTAATAACTTTGTAAGCTATTAAATATTAGACAAGCAAGATAAACTTTGAATCAGGAAGTAAATCTATTTTATTAATTGAGCATTTGACTGGTTTTTACCAGTTACGCTTACTTAGATATGTAAAAAGCAGATAAATATGTGACTGGGATCATAGCATAAATATTATTACAAGGTTGTTTAATTTGCTATTAGATTTTAATCACTTATACATTCTTAGCTCCTCAACATTTTTTGATTTTATTCTTTATATTTTAATTTTATATCATGAACATAATTATATTTACAGTTTGAATTTTAACCATCGAAGGAGTTTATCTTATAAAAGAACTTTCCTAACCACATCAGAATGATATTTATGATTGAATAAGTGTTGAAGATGCTCATGTTACCATAGTTCATGAATAATGGCAGGTTGAACTTGAAAAACAATCATGTTACGCCAGTAACATTAAAATGACTCTTAAAAAAGAAAATTGAGTGTTGAAATAACTTAATTGCATTGAATTATCAGAAAAAAGGTATTTTCCGTTTCCCGGGAAGCAGTGAAAAATCGCCAAATAATGGAGAATTCCGCCAAATTTCCGCCTGGCTAACGGAAAAGTAACAGAAAAAGTCTCAAGTGTTGGTGATAAATTAATTGAAATATTGTAATAAATCGACTAATAAATATTAATTTAGAAGGAAATAAGCTGCTTCGCTTTTTTATATAATTTTAGTCAGATCGGCCTAGACTATTAGTTTGTTAGAAAAAATTATTTCCTTGGTTTAGATGATTACTTTGCTAATTTTTGTTGATTAGGATGATAGTTTTGTTAATGAAGATGATATGTTGCTATAGTTTTTTTTTTTTTAGAATTTCTTTCGCTGGCGTTTCGCCCTGCAATCTAGAGCGTTTTCTCCTTAATTTGGGTCTCCTGGTTTTGAGTTCCGGTTCGGGCATGGTTGTTCTTCTGTGTTCTAATCTGTAAGGAGGTTGAGTGTGCCCCCCTGTAAAAAGAGGCTGTGCAAGCAAATGTGGTGAGTGTATAGCTAAGTCCTACTCTTGGCCGTAGTTAGCACTACTTTCTAACAAGAGACGCTCATTTCGGCTTAATATCGTTGATGCATCAGCTAGCTTGTTCACGGCAAGTGCCATTAGAAGCAAAAACAATAAACGGAATTTCTTTCAATAAGATATGCCTATCTTTTGCCTTTATTTTTATCTTGAAATAGATTTTGTTTATTATGGGAGTGTCTTAAAAAAAGGTATGTCTTCCCTTTCTTTCATTATTATCCAATATCTACAATGCTGAAAGATAACAAGTGAAACTTACCGCAATAATAATTTTGTCATTATTTACAGCCGTTATTCATTGTTCTTCTATTTTTAAAATATAAAAAATTCTACTATGCTCTCGGTTATTTATATTAAATTAACATCGCACATTTACATAACACATTAACATACATATTTACACATTAATACATTTACATAACGAATTAACATATACATTTACACATTTAAAAAGCAAATTAACATATACATTTACATAACAAATTAACATAAATATTTACAGATTCGCACATTTTTATGACAAGTTAACATAAATACATTCTAATGTTTTTTTTTGTTTTTTTTTTAGTTGTCATCTTGAGTACAAACAATTTCATTGTCAATATTTACATATTAGCCATCCTTTGAGATCATTTAGCTTGCCATAAATACTGTTTAATCTCAATTCTCTAATGCATTGATCAATGATCACAAAAATCACACAAATTATTAGAATACATTTTCATGACAATTAATTTGATATTATCGAAAATATAATGTTTTAAATTTTAATGTTGTGTATAACGTTGTTTTATGTAATAATATTTTCTGAAGGAACAATGATAAACAAAACAAAAATGGAAGAAAAGCACTAGAATCCGGATTTACATTTAAAATAACTGAAGTTCTAATTCAATTTTTAAAACAATTTAATCCCAACTATAATCATTAACCTTTCTATTTAAATTTATGTTAAACTCATTAATTCTTTGACGGATGATCTTTTCTGCAGAGCGCTGACACACATTTTTTTTTATTCGTAGACATAACAGAAAATGAAGCATCTTAAAATAAAAGAATTTTATATATATCTTAAAGCGTTGAAATCAATTTCAAATTTTGGAAAGTTCAGACCAAGTGTTAGCTTTTAAATAAATAAAAAAATGGTTTTCCTATCAATTTTATTACACTTTTCTTTCTAAAACTGGCTGCTTGTTCAATGTAAATATCTGCCATTAAAAACTGGAATGAAAAGGAACGGAACACATTATAAAGTATGTATTTTTTGGCCTATGTGATTAATAAGTTATTGTTAGTAATAACCGAAATAAATATAAATTACTAGTCACCTACGACAACCAGCTGGTTCATCAGAATTATTGATTATATTTGTTTTTAAATAAAATATTTAGATATAACTACAGTTCTGTGATTCAACCAAATTGTTTGATATTAAATTCGTATTATTTTATTTGCCTTACCATAATTTTTACTTTACTTTTAATCATTTTAACCGTTTCACTTACTTCAGCTTTCGTATCCACAAACTAATGGCTGGCTTTAACCCTAACGTTAACAATTCTATCTCATCTAAAAATTATCATTATCTAAATAAAAACTAAAAAATCATAACTTACCATAGTTTTATTGCGATCACATAAAAATCATATGTTCACATGGATATTATTACAATAGCTTAGTGTCTGTAGAGGAACTAAACTAGTAAACTCTTACCATTGTATTTGATTCTGATTGAAGTGATGTAAGACTGAGAAGTAAAACTTTTAGAACACAAGTTGGCTATAAAATACTTCGAGTCATGGCCATAACTTATATGGTTCTTTTTGCTTCAACCTGAAGTTATTCGTGCAATTGAAAATCCGATTTGGCCTTGTTTTTACACCTGGTAAAAAGCTTTTGTTTACCCCTGGATTACAAGTCGTAACATTTTATCTATTTTCGACTTATCTTCCTAATGGTCATATCTAGGAAATTTTTTTAGTGGTCTTCTCTTCTGTAGAAATGTATAAATGCGATATTAACTTTGATTTTCTGCGTGTATCTGAAAGTAATGAACTTAATTTTTTTTCGGGAATTCTACTTATCAAAAGGGGCATGGATATTTTGAATATGTGTTTGTCTAATTATAAAAGTAAAAAAATAATATTTTAATATACAAATATACTTAATAACGGTTGGATTTCAATAATTAATATAGATTTTATATTTATCTCCTAACATATATGTAAAGTATATACAGTAAGCATATGTAAAGCATATACATTAAGAGGTGTATATTTGTTTTATAAAATAGATATAAATAATATCAGGAAGTAAAGGATGTACTTATATTTAGATATTCCTCCTAGATTTATGGACGTAAGCATTAATTTTTCATCCTTTCCAGAATGTATTTGAAATAATCAGTGTTTTTAGAATTGATTATTTTATCATTACAATCATATTTTTAAATTTTGTAATTGAAAATATTTAGAAAAAGCAGCATGAATATTTTGGATATATGTTTATCTAGTTATAAAAGTAAAGAGATAATATCTTAATAAGAAAATCTTAATAACGATTAAATTTAAACTCATTAATATAGGTTTTATATTTATCTCTTAACATATGTAAAACATATATATTAAGAGATGTATATTTCTTTTATAAAAGATACAATTAATATCAGTAAATATAGGATGCGCTTATAATTAGATATTCCTCTAAATTTTTAGACTTAAACGTCAATATTTTCTCCCTTTCATAATGCATCTCAAATAATCAGCTTTTAAGTATTGATCATTCTACTATTAAAACCACATTTTTGTTGTTGTTTCTAAGGACACTTGCTGAGGATAAATCAGTGATGTTAAGACGGAAGTGTGTCTCTCGTTTTAGTAGCACTAGCTAAAACCAAGAGTACATCATAGCGGGACAAGGATCACATTCGCTTGAACAGCTGTTTTTTTTTTCACAGGAGGAGGGCACATTCATACAAATCACAGATAGATCAAATGAAGTGCAACCATGCCAAAACTGGGACGCAGAACGTCCAGATCACTGGGAAAATGCGCTATCTCTATGCAAAGACGCCGGTATCATATTTTTGATTTTTGTAAGTAAAAATATTTACCCAATATATTCTAAATATATATACAGATTTTGACATTTTTCTAAGTACAACTTTGTTCCAAAATTTCTGAAATTTTCTGAAAATCAATCACATCCCTGGATTTGACATTTGATGCTAAGAAAACATATATCAATTAAAGTATTGAAAACTTCATGTTCTCTACAAAGTATTCTTATGGTTTAGAAATGATAAAGGACTGTTGGAGACGTGAAAATCTGATTTATTCTGAGGAAAAATTTTATCGCCTATTTAATGCCAAATGCTACTTATTATAATGTACAAAATTATGCCGGCTTTCTAGCACAGAGGTAACGTGTCTTCCTCGTGTTCTGTGAGTCCCAGTTAGAGCATGGTTGTTCTTCTGTTTGCTATCTGTAAGGTATTATGAATGTGTCTCCTGTAAAAAGGTTCTGTGCAAGCGAATGTGGTGAGTGTGTAGCTAAAGTCGTACTCTTGGCCCGAATTGACGCTACTTGAAGAAAGAAACACTTATTATTAAACTTAAAATCTGCTAAAGTATCAGTTGGGGTTGTCCAATGGCAAGTAAAAGTGATAACAACACAACAACAACAAATAGTATACAGAATCTTGCATGAATTAACACTTTGCTGATGAGAAAATTTTCAAAATCTCATTTTAAATAAGATAAGATAGATCAGTAATATATTACGCCGCTGTTTAAAAGGAAAAGAGTTCTGTTATAGGATTTGCATCTTCATTTCCACTCATAAGCAAATGGGAGGAAAACCTTGGGTGATAATTTTTTCCTTTTCTTTCTAATCTTCCGTCACAACAACTAGAAGTTGTTTAACCTCGACGTACTTAGCATGCATTAAAGACATTAACTCCTCTTTTTTTTTTAAATATGAAACCAATTACGAACATGCCAACTTCCTGCTACAAAAGTGAAGATCTTATCACTGACCAGTCTCAAAAATAAAGTATGATAGATGAGCGAAAAGCTGTTTTAAAAATCAAATGCGTCATCCCCATTACATGGGCGTCCCTTTTCAAGAATAATTGTTCTTCTTCCATCTGTGAGGTGTGTAAATTGGACACATGAAGAAGCTAAGTCATGCTCTTGGCCTTAATTGGCGCTACTGAATTCACTCGACTTGATTGCTGACAAATAACTGTCTATCGGCGGGCTTGTAAAGGGCCACAAGTCACAACAGCAACAAAAATCAGATATACTATATAGTGCTATACAAAAGTTATTCTATAGTGTACAGTAGATTTCTCTTGTTGGGAAGTCGGCAATCCCATCCATTTTTGCGACATCCTGCCCTTTTACTTTTTCATGGCACCTTCAAAAATCCTCATCTTCGCTAGAAAGTCTTTGGTATAAGAGAGCCCTTAATAATTCATCTCCTAAAAAAGAATCCTAAACTTGATTAAATTCCTAATTGATCATGGAGAACTGTTACAGATCGACTAACGTTTTCAATTTTTGTAGAGTATCATTTAATATCCCGCATTTTTATAATAAATCCTTTTAACCCCCTCAAGTTACTAATTTTTCTTTATTTCTTCATATTTTCATTCATACTGTACATTATGATGCTCATTCATTCATTTTTGTTGCACTCCAGATCTTTTTCATTTTATTTTTATCAATTATTGTTATGTTTTATGCCTGTGTATTTTGTCTTTTGCATGTTTTCTTCTAATGGATTTCTGCGCAATTTTTTTTGGTTTTTTTAATAAAATCCCAACTATATCTAGACCAAACCAGAAAGTGACCATATAAGCCCTAGAAACGGAGGTGTGGTTTAATGTTTAGTAGATGCAATGCTTAGAAGATCGGGTAATAAGTACAAATTTAAGACTCGGTAAATGTAGGAAGTATTCAAGGTTG
>JAOUZG010038877.1:2733908-2776381 GCA_026289955.1 Argiope argentata | reverse complement strand
GGGAGAGAGTGAACTGAGAGTAGGAATTGAAAAATAGAAATAACTTTGATCTTGAAATATTTTTTATATAAATTATTCACTTTTTTTATTACAATTAATTTTTGTTTGTTTTAATATTTCAATTAATACAACTTTCAAGATTTACGCCCTTAAATTAGTTAATTTCCAATAAAGTTTCTAAAAGGAGTAAATTGGAAGATATAAAAAGATCACATAGGTCAAAAATTTCAGGAAATTTTCTAGTATTCAATATATTGATGTCTGAAATGTATATAAGGAGTATTTTTTAACGTAGTTCCAAAAATTAATGTTTCATTTTACAATTAACAAATAAACAATAAAGGATTTCAATAGAACGAATATAAAAATTATAATTAAAAAAATAATTTAAAAAGGATTTTACAAATAAATAATTTTAAATAAAATTTCTGACATCCCTTAAGTTACAATAATTGTAGAGCATTGATTTGATTTTGATAGCAAAGTGTTCTAATTTGATTGATTCAACTGATTTGATTTTCATAAGTAAAGTCTTCAAATGTTTTTAACATAGGAGGAATTAAAAGTTTTATTTCACTGAATGTAATGTGAAGCATAAAATTCTCCAATTAATTAAAAGCATTTTCAGGAATGTGTATTTATTTAATCAATTTTCTCTCATAAAAACACGGGATTATAAACTCCTTACTGAATAATAAATTCAGCAGTAGTTCTAGTTGATTTAAGTTGTAATTTATACTTTTAAAAAATTGAAATTCATATATAGATATATTTTGCAAACGAATATTTTATGCTTTTATTTATTTTAAATATAAATTCAAATTGATAAGAAATAATGTTTTTAATTGCAATGTTAACGCAATCATTTTTTTCCAACGCAAGTACTAGCAAGTGTATTCCCAAAAAAATTTAAGACGTAAAAAAAGGATTGTTATGTAATATTGCTGTTGCTGTAGGTAATTAAAGTGTCAAAAGTGTTTGCGCAATCGATCTTTCTCAGTACACTTTAAAAAAGATGTTTTTATGTGCTCTTTAAAATTTAAGTGTTAATTAGTTTAGATGTAACTACGTATATAAGATGTCAACAGCATTTGCAGACATTATTGTTCCTAGTTTGATTTCAAAGAAAAAAATCTTTATTTTCTAGAAAAATAATAATTTTTCTTGCTTAATCGATCTTTTCATGCTATTGATTTTCAAGCGTAATAATTCGACTTCCTCATTGACTTACTTCCTGGGGGAAACTGTTTTGTAATTGTTATATAACATTGAATTATTATTTGTTTTCGTAGTTCGTCATCTTTTTTTTTTCCTGAATGAATTTCTTTCTTGATGAATTCGCAAATCTAGAAAGGGCAAATATTATTAAACTTAATCAGGAGCTTTGTAATATTTGGAAATATTGTATAAATAATATAGGACAAAACATAAAACACGGATCCTTTGCACTTTAATATTAGCATTAATAAATAAAAAATAGTAATAATATTTGATATGTTTTTATTGCTAAAATATTATTAATCGCTATAATAAAATCGGGTTTATAATATAATTGATTTAAAAGGACAATTTTTTTCAAAAATCATTATTTAAAAAAATTAAATATGGAAACATTATTTTTCATATGATAATTCATTAGTAAATTACAAAATTTAACAAAATTACAAAATTAAACAATTATTCTAGCATAGATATATTATCTATCATTATTTATCTTATTCATTTTAATTCATTATTTATAAACTAAATATTTTACGAAAATATTGAATGTCTTAGCTTGTAAAAATCTTTTACTATAAAGATAATCATTTTCAATCTTATATCTTTATTTCTTATTGTACTGTTAATTTCTTATCTAATTAATTTTTTAATAAAAATTCAAGCAAAGGCATAAAGACGATTTTGATGAAAGCGTAAGAAATTTGAACGTTTCGTCACATATTGATATTTTTAATCCTTTAATTAAAACCCAGAAATTTCTTTCTTCTGATATTAATGTGTCTTAATGCTTTTATAATACTATTCACTTCCAACTACCAGCTGAAAGAAACATTAAAAAAGAATTTTATTATATATGTTTACACCAGAGGGCGCTACAAAATCATGACCTTGCCTAGTTTTCGAGTTACTTTCGACAAAACAGTCGATTTTTAAAACTGGGATCTACGACTTGCATTTTAGTCATTGTAGATGAAATATTTTACTGTGTCATTTTTCTGTATTATTTTTCGAAAACATTTAATAATTTATGATATGATAATTTTTTAAATTCTATTAAGTATCTAAATGTAGGCAAAATAATAAAATAAATATAGCTACTCGCATATATTCGAGATAATTTATATATTTATTCTCTATGTCTTTAGTGGAGAAAAATTCTTTCTTTTAAACGGATTTGATGATGTGGATGCTTTTTTAAAGATAGAGATACAAATGAAGAATGGTTCGCTTCAAAAGAAAAAAAAAATTCCGGATCAGTGTTGAAAAAGTGCAGATATGGATTCTAAAAGTGAAAATAATTATGAGAATGTTGCCAATTCTTATATACCCATGGAAATAAAAATGGAAATGCCATCGACTCTTGGATTTTTGCATTAAAAAAACCATTCAAGAAAAGGTAACAAGCACTTCACAATCTATCTAATCACGTTCCAGAGTCATAGGATTACCCAAGCTGCAGATTAGTATTATGAATATTGTTCATTTTATTCGCACAAAAGTAGAGTTATAACAGCAAATATTAGAACATATTAAGAATTTTATGGTACATCTTTACTTATAATAAAACACAATGTGTGTGTGTGTGTGTGTGTGTGTGTGTGTGTGTGTGTGTGTGTGTGTGTGTGTGTGTGTGTGTGTGTGTGTGTGTGTGTGTGTGTGTGTGTGTGTGTGTGTGTGTGTGTGTTGGCGATGTACAGGCCAGACCGTTCGACCTACAGCTACCAAATTTGGTATATGTATACCTTGGGTGCCGAGAATGAGCACCTCGGAGCCTTTTTTTGAATTTTTAATTAAAATTTTAATTAACTATTCGATAAAAACTAGCGATTTCAGATCACTTTATCAAGATATCAAAAAAGCCAATCAGAGTTACTCTAAAATAATTGGTCTAGATTATGAAATGATAAATTGTTCTAAACTTGAAAGTATTGATAAAGAAGATCAGTACTGAATAAATCAGCCAGATTCGAAGAAGATAGAAATGTTTATTTATTTATTTAGGAGTTGAAATATTAAGAATATTTTACAAATATGACTCTATAAGACCAAAGGAATTTAAACCATAATTTTTTGAAATATATTTAAAAACCTAAAAAAATGTTATTATTGAGAACATTTATATGCATCTAAAAATAAAATTAAAAACTGAAGGTTTCAATTAACCTGTGAAATTTTTGCTAAATAATTCCTTGAGATCTTATAAATTATAAAAAATATATAATGTTTCAATTTCTGTATTGAACATAAAACTTCAATGTCGAACTACTTTGCTTTCAGTTCTTAGTTTTATTAAAGGCATGCTTGGATTGAGTAAAAATTTCTTCATATTAAGTGCACTTCCATCATTTCTACTTTAATTTAAAACTGAATTTTACGTGCACTGATAGGAAATCAGAGAGAGATTTGGAGTTCAAAGATAGGACTGCTTAAGGCCTACATAATAGTATAAGTGAATTACATAATTATCGAAATTAGAAGCTTAAAAATATTTTGCTGAAAAACTTATTATGAGACCAAGTTACATTAAAAGAATTGATTTAACCCTTTAGTCGGCATTAATACTGGCGAACCGACTGGTCGCCAAAGGCGGCTAGTATCATATATATTATTATATGGTACATACATTATAATGATTCGTAAAAGTCTTATGTATTCTCGATTTATTATTACTTATTCGATATTTCTTTTGTTACAGCAGAAGAATTCGTTTTTTTTTCATTGTATAGCATATGGTTTGTTTATAAACTTATATTTGTATGTGTATATATTTTTATAATAGCTATAATAGTCCAATGTTGACAACAATGTTACCAATGTTGATTCTCTAATTGTCTTTTAATATTTTGATTATTTTTTTATCCACATTTCCTACTTTTTTAGAAATGTTTTTGTTTTATCTAATGTCTTGTGTTGTAAACAGGCAATGTTTGATTTTGAAATAATTGTTTATTTTTCTTTTGACAATATTTATTATTTTCAGTTTATTTGTATTCAAAATTCTTGTAAAATACATTTATATTTATCAGAAGGCCATTGTTATCTGTACTACTTTCTATTTGTATTGATATAATTATATATGTTGTATTTGTTATACTTCTGTTTGTATATTTAAAAAAGCAATCCCTTAATTTTAAATCTTCCCTTTATTTTATTAACTTTCAAGCTTTTTAAAATTTACTAATATTGATTAATTATTTAATTAATATGTTTTGTTAGATACAATTATAACAAACTAACCCTCTTTAATCTCTAGCTAAAAATTCTGCAGGGGGGGGGGGAGATCAATTAATACTATAAAACAGAAGGTTGAACATCTGAGTTTGAATGAATGAATCGATGCATTGGATATGTGGACATGTTTGGTATTCTATAATTGAAGCCATCCTTGAAGAGGTCAATAAATATTTTGTCTCCGAGAACTAATTACACGCTTCAAAGGACTTCAGGACGCGAATGATGAAAAAGAAAAACTGTTTAAGGGTTATTTTATTTGGCAGGTGTTGATTATGTTTAGAGTTAATTAACCTTGAAGATACGAGAAAAACGAAAAGTTTTATAGCAATCATGAACTTGAGGAAATTTTCATTTTAATTGAGAACTTTATTTCTTGGTGACATATGTATTAGAAATGAACGAGGAAAAAAATTTGATCGCTCGCGTCCAAAACGAAATATTTTTTGAGAGGTTTAGTGATACTCAAGAGTTATTCTCTTTGTGACAACGTTACAATTAATGAACAATTAGCATGATATCAAGGAAGATGATGAAATTATATAACAAATTCTCCTATATTTTGCACTTATAGTATGAAAATGCAGGGTGTCCATAATTAAAAGATCCTACTTTAAAATTGTCTAAAGATAAAACTATTGTTTTGAAAGTTATGAAATTTTGTATAGGACATAATGAAGGGGTGGGAATTTGTTTGTGCAAATAAAAAATAGTTCAAAATATCGCCACCAAAGGCATATTTTTGACAAATTTAATTACAACAAAACATGGTAGATATGATAGCCATAATTTCTCCCTACCATCTGAAATCATAAGATAGCATGTTCGACAGCTGCCCACAGCAAACACGTCAATGCCTTTCGAATACAATTTTTATGCAAAATGGAGCCCCTCCCCATATTAACCGTTGTGTGGAGAACGTTCTCCATAATCATTTTATAGAAGAAAGTGTCATCAGTGTCACGTTCGTAATATGGGGCCTCCCCAGTCTCCAGACCTAAATCCATGTGACCTTTCACTTTGGAGAAATTTAAAACATCTGCTAAGTCGTGATAATCCAAAAACTTTACCTGATTTAAAAAGCAGCATCTCGCAGCATTTTCTTACTATTCCTCAGAACACACTACGGTCAACCGTAGAACATGCTATCTTACGATTCCAGATGGCAACGGAAAATGACGACCGTCATACTGAATGTTGTTTTGTTGTAATAAAACTTGTCAAAAATATGCTAAATGTGTCATTCATTTGTAAAACTGACCTTGGTGGTGAAATTTTGAATTCTTTTTTATTCGCTCAAACAAATTCACATCTTTTTATTATACCCCATACAAAATTTCACAGCTTTCTGAAAAATATTTTCACCTGTAGACAACTTTAAAGTAGGGTCATTAAATTACGGACATCCTGTATATACTGAAACACAATAGGGAGATTATGTTTCCGTAAAGAACAAACCACGGAAAGCTGAAAAAATATGTTGGTTGAACTTATTTCTGACCCTTAACCCTTCTTTGCATGATGATAGAAATTTTCATCATAATATTTAAAAACAAAAAATTGTACTTAAAACAGGTGAACTGTAAATCGGTTGTTGCTAGCAAAGTTTTTCACGACTATTGCGTAATAAAAAACACAGCTGTGAAAATAAAATACCACAATCATTATAGCGGGTTTGAGCTTGTAATTCCACTGTTTGTTGGGATTCGCGAAACAGTGTGATTTCTTGAATATTTTTATAACTAATTTGAGACTTTTTTGCTTATAAAAGCGATAATGAGGAGAGAAATTCAGCAGAGAGGTACAATGAAGATTTTGTACTCAGCTTAATATGTAAATTTGCATGATGATGTATATTTCCATCAAAAGGTTTTTTAATTATTTTATATAATAAATTTATGCCAGGATTTTTAAAACATTTTCCACTTAATCTAGAGCATGAATTGTACCATTCTGACCAATTTCACATAAAAAAGAAAAAATGCAAAGAAGGGTTAAAGAAGTGATTAGGTAAAGCTTGTTTTAAAGTTTCTATAATTCCAGATCTGGCTGAAAAAAAAACTATTTATTGTTGATATTATAAAAAGTAATATTCCAATTCCTATTGAATTCAAGCTAATATAAAAATACGAATTCAATACAATTTTTTTTATTTAAAAAATATTTTTCCTTCTTATAAAAATGCCATTTTAAGTTCCAGCTGTCTGGGCGACGTTGAAGATGGCGAAAGGATCAGGAAAAAAAGGCAGTGAATATTAAGTTTTTATAACTTTACCAAAAGAGGTATGGGCAGAGAGGACAGATTTTGTGTTTCTTCGGATGTTGTCAAGAACAGCAAGGGAAGGCTTTTTGATGAATTGAGAATCTACTACGCTGAATAACAATGATCATCAGCTGCATTATTTATTTGACAAACAATAAAAGCAAATTACTTAGAAGGAAGTACCTATGACAGATGACAAAAGAATGTTAAGAAAGATTGCTTGAAAGGAGATCAGAAACTCTTTAGAATGATAAAGTGAAAAATAAAACTAGATGATGAAAAGGCGAACGAAGTATCAGAAGAAAAGGAAGGGAAAAAAAGCAAAAACTCTGCCAAAAAATAAACGCATTAAAATAACAAGTTTTAACCTTGAGATTTGACTGAAATTTACATGTTTATAGCATTCTGAAGATATTTACTCAGATTTTAATGCTTCTGTGAAAAGAATATGAAAAAAAAACTTACTTTTTGTATTGAAATTTCCATTTTTTATTTCTGTATTGCTATCATATTTTTATGTTACAAAATAAAATATTTCAGTGGAATTAGTGATAATTTATTTTGACAACATTTAGCTAGTTTATATAGTTATTGTAATTCATGGTTGTATAGTTTCTATTCCTTCTCTAAATAAAAATTATCTAGGATGATTGTACTTATCAATCTTATACAATTAAATTAGGTTTTAAAATTGTGAAAATTTTAATTACGATTGGGAACAAATAGTGTGTTAAATTTCAGTTTTTATAAACAGGAAAGAAAGGAAAACAGATTACACAAGTTTATCTTTAAAAGAAACCTTTTAATTTAAGCAAAGTATTTTTTTAAAAACTCTGAACTGAGATTAGTACCTCTTGAACAATGAGTCATGGATTTTATAAATCATATAAGATGAAATAATTTGTCTGGTACATGACAGAGTTCGAATTTTTTAGGATGAAAAATTGTTGCATGTTTCTTATGCAAATTTCATATCTTAAGATATCTATCATTCATATTTTTGAAAACACTCATTGTAATGGTATGATTCAATTTTTTTTCTTGGATTCCTTTTTTTGCGCAAGTCATATTATTACTTTTTTTCTTCGTCTTAAATTTTCATGATAGATTCAATTATATCAAAAATTCGCTCTTATTTCCTTTTGTTCTATTAGATATCATAAAGAAATTTTCAGCTTAGTTTCAAATTTATATCAAAAATTTTTTGTGGTCACGTTCCTATATGGTGCTATTTTTTGTGCAAATAATTTAGCATTGAATGTTCCAGACATCCATTGATAGTTTTCCGAAAAAATATTTATGGCATTGAATGTTCCTATCTTTATTTAAAATCGAAATTTGAAATTGAATTCTTTTAAAATGCCTTTATACAAACAGAATTTGAAGTATGCAAATACATTTATCCATCACGTACATTGATCAGAATGAAAGTTATTTTCTCAGGCTTACTTTTTTTTCAGAAGTAGAAGTACTTCCGACATCCATTCAGGAAAGATTTTAAAGTTTACAAACCTTTTAGACATCCTGTTATACTCTTATTATTTAAGGTATTTTATTAGAAAGTATATGGTGCTTACAGACATTATGAAGAACATCTGTCAATATTAATTTATTCAAAGTGCTCGTTTGGGAAATTATGATTCACTTTACTTCGTATGTAAACATACTCTGCTAATTCTAAAACATTAGAGATAAGCTTAATATAGTAGAAACTCGATCAACGAACATAATTCGATCTCGAATCTTATTTGTAATGTCCAAAAACTCGTTAAGTGACATAATTTTTTTCGTAGAATCAACATAAAATAGGATAATTCATTCTAATTAAAAAAATACTCAAACAAATATATAATAAATTAATCTGATATTTATAATACCCATTTCTTTTCCATAACATTTGCTTTGCCGATGCTTCAAAATTTGTCAAAAATAACAAATAGAATTATCGCTAAGTAACTCAGTAAAGTGCCAAAAAAAATGCTACTCTGCTACATCACTTAGAGTAATTCTTCTCAACATACAATGCTGCTTCCCTCTTCAACATTTTGTATATTTTCCTAGAAGATTATCACGTGACGACATATCTTCCACCCTCCCCTCAATTTATTGCTCTTATACCGAATGCAGCAGCTGCAATGTTTGTGTTCTGTTATGTGTTAATGAAACATTTCTTCTGAAAACACGGTTTACTGAAGCTTCTCCCCCTGTTTTTTTAATACTTCAAATAATTATATACTAACAGTTACACTTTTAATTATAAAAACTATCATAAAACAAGCATTAAATACAGACAGATGCCAATATTGAGGCACCATTCAATGGGATTTTAAGATGATTCCTACTAACTTGTTTTGCGAAACATTGCTCGTTAAAGAAATAGCTTTTGTTTTAAAGTCGGTTTTGCAAGTTGTGCGAATCACTCGTAATGAGAGGTATTCATTAACCCTTTGCACTCCGATGGTGTCTCTGACTAACCATTCAAGATTGTACATAATTTTAATATTTTATTTATTTTTCAAATTTAATTGTTAAAAACGCTACATAACGGCTAAGAGATGAAGATTAATTTTTCAACCAAATTTGACATAAAAGAATCATGCATATTTATTTTTCAAAACAATAAACAAATCTTTGTATTAGGTGAATAATTTTGAATCTAATTATTTTCCGAACTGCAAAAAAGTTAAGTTGAGTTTCATAATAAATTGTATCGTTTAACAACTAAAATTTTTTGTTCTTCTTACATTTGTTCCATTTGCGTGTTTCACCTCAAATCTTGTAAAAAATAAAAGACACTGATGTATACTTTCGTAATTATACGCCCAAAACAGTGGAAACAAAATTGATGAAATAAATGGTAGATAAAAAATTAGAAATTTGTGGTTGGAACAATCATTTTATAAATTTTAAACTTAACTAAAATTTAGATACTGACATATTATTTAAAAATATAAATGAGTTAATAAATGGTATTATATAACTTCATAAAGACATTAAATTTATATAGTTTCGTTTTAATAAATACTGGTATATTTTCCCTCTTAGTGCATACACTTTGTAAAAATCTTAGAAATCCTTAGGCAAAATAATTTGATGATTTGCATTTGATTGAGTCGCATCTAAAAACATTAATCAAATTATATAATTAGTTTTGAAAATGGTAATTGATTCCTTTCTCATTCAAAGCATGTTGATTTCGGAAAAATATCAAAATCGAGGTTTGTATTTTATTTCCAACTCGCAAAGATTTTCCTAAGCAAAGAAAAAAAATGCATGTGCATGTTAATGTATGTATAATATATTAGAATCTTTCTAAATTATATCTCTTTATAGTGTCTAATATAATTCTACAATACATTTTCGTTTAAATGGATTCAATAATAATTTAAATTAATTTATTGATTTTACTGTTTTTATTTCGTATTAATTTGCGCGTACAGTAATTTGTAAGAGTCTGATTCCATGAAACTCTTTTTTTTATTTGTCTTTTTGAATAACAAGGTTTAATTTTAATAAACCGCATTCCAATTTCTAGTTAGCATTTCGGTAAGTCATCATTTCAAACGGATAGGCTGTTGCCAAAAGAGAATAATAAAAAATAAAATTGAAATTTTAAAAAAGAAATAATGAAGGAAAAATTTTAATATAATATTTTATTATTGGCTATTAATTTTGCAATGGAAATTCAATTTGTTTTTATAAGATCAAGCATTTTGCGATCATTATGTTGTGAAAAAAATTAGAATACTTTATTTCTATGTATAAAAAGCTCTTTGCAATTAAACCTGTAATCAGTTACTCTTGAAACCCTCTGAATAAACTATCGTTCGATTAAATTTGTTGGACAAAGCTGGAATATATATATTATTAAATATTAATTTATTATTAGGGCTAAATTAACTCATTTTTAGATAACTTAATAGTTTTTGAGGTATCGTCAATGATTGATAATATTGTCAGCTTTACATGAAGTTTGATATCTTATTTTTTCAATCAGAAAACTTTAATTGAGATGAAGTCGATAGATAATCTTCTCTGCCTTCAACTACGAGATAAGTATCTGTAGGTGATTCAGATTCATTTTTCCTATATCAATAGATAATAATTCGGAAATCACGGATTGTGTCTGGGAATTGTTTTTGTTTGATTTGGATTTGAATTTAAGAGGCAAATTGTTATTTCCTGAAGATTTAGTTGATGCTACATTTTTTTTCTTATTACACTAGAAGAATCTGAGTTGAGTCGGCTACCTATGCGTTATCTAAAAAATTCTTGGTAAAACTTACGTTTAGTATGCCCCTAGTCGCGCCAAAGATGCCAAGTCGCCAATAAAGATGGCGGACAAAGTAAACAAACACTTCTATGGGATAGTTATGGTTACCACTTTTCGCAATATAATTATGGTTTTTTTAACGATAATCATTCTTTTTTTTCCTGACCCGATGCCTTCAACAGATGCTTCCGGCATCTATTGAAGGCACCGGGCAGAATTTTTTTTAACTTAAAAAATAAAACATCCTACGGCTTCGCTAGCCACAGGAGCGGGAAACTAGTAGCTTCGCTAGCACATTGAACATAAGGACTGTGTGAATAACATGAGCAGTAAATAATAAATAATTGAGAAAGACAAAGACACAAAAAGAATGGATTTAATAGGAAATCTATTAAAAAGAGTTGAAGCTCATGTACTATTCAACCATTGTAGGAAGAAGTAAACAAAACATCATTAGGGTTACTACAAGTGCGTTGGGTTGGGTTGCCATATTGGCAGCAAACTCGGGGGCACACTAATGACCACTTTAAACAAACTCGTTTTTCAAAATATCTGTTCTATTGTTTACACAAAAAGAAGCACCGTCTGTGAATAAAGGAAGTATTGAGATGAATTTCAAGCAAACACATTATAACCGTTATCTCCCCCCCCAGAATAAACTTAATATATTAAAGAATTGTCAGTTTCATAAACATAGCTTAGAAAAGCAGCGAGAGTGGTCTCTTCAAAACTTTCTCGCATACCCTCTAATAAACTTGTTAAGCCAGAGGTCGCATTTTGTGGCATTGGCGTAAAATAGTTACGAACTATTAACTTTTAGTCTGATTATAGCATTTTTATTAAATATATCATGTAATTTTTTGCGAGTTATTTAGCGAGTAATCCCTGGAATGGCATCCATAAATTAAATTTGGGTTTTAGACACGTTTTTTTCAACCGATTGAATCAAAAATTTGACACCAAGTTTCACTTGCAGTCATTAGATCCCACATCAAATTTGATATATTTAAGTTATTGAGTTTTTGAATTATCGTGTCCAGATGTTTCTGAAAGCACAGACCGACATACAGTCAACCTTTGTTAGATTCGCCAGAAAATTTTATAGGTGTCGACTCTATAGATATTAAATTTGTGTATCCAATCTTACCTACCTAACTCTCTTTTAAATTATAATTTTATAATTATCGTGTTATTTCATGTTCAAATAACCGGACAGATGTACTTCCACTGAACAGACTTTACTCAAAATTTGATAGAGATCTATAAAAAAGGTGTTAAGACCGTATATCAAATATCAATCTTTTGGCTCCAAAACCTTTTTCAGTTATATTTATGTAAGGCAGATTAGTCAGCAGTTTCTAAAATGTGTTTTTCGAATTCAGGAAGGTCTAAAAATGTGAAAACTCGTCCATTCGTTTCTTGGTGGTTATTATACTTCTTAAATACTACGTATACAAAAACGCAAGAAAAAAATCCGTCAATTAAATATTTAATGAAAATAATAGCAGAGATTATTGTCAAGAACAATGGTAGAGTCCGAAACATGAAATGCATTTATAATTTAAAATATTTTCAAGTACACAAAATAGGCAAGTCTCTCTGAGAAACAGAAGGCTCTAGTTTTACATTAACACATATAAAGTTATTCAAAAATAAAAGAATTATAAAATGCTCCGAAAATGAATTTATGAAGAAAACATTTCTTTTCACTTTTTTAAAGCAATAGACTGTATTCCTGTCAATCAAAATTCAAAATTTCATTTTAGAACTATGACGATTCATGATAATATTTTAATTATTTTCAAGAAGGTTAAGAATACAAAACAGCAATAATAGCATTGGAATATGGGGGATTACTTACAGTATAATTCAGCTAGAAGAGACAAAAATCAATTGACCTTTAAGCCAACCTGTTCTAAATTCATTGTTTACTTGCTTGTTTGCTTGCTTGCTTGCTTGCTTTGCTTTTTACGCTAGGAAATAAAGTTTTAATGGGGACATTGTGACGTGCATTAGCGTGGCCTAGTAATCTATTAACAATTAAAAATATTTATAAAATCATGACCACCAGGGCAACATGGTTTACACTATCACTTTAGCAACATGATACTGAGGAAGATTGCTTGTTCAGCCCATACATAATGTCTGCAAGATTCAATAATTGAAATATTCCGTATTGTTGGAGAGGTTTTCAAAGAGCTATATTTTGGCAGACATATATCTTCACAAAAGATCCAGAAACATCTGCTAATTGGCATTTTTCGATAGTTAAACGATGTATTCCTGAGGAAGCGACAGCATTTGAACCCACTTTTTCCTTCTTAAAAAGGCCTCACCGGAAAGAAACTGGAAATTTCTCCTGAATCTATTTATAAATCGGGCAAATCAAACCTCTAGCAACACCAAAAAAATCTTATTTAAAAAAAAACCCCCTAGTTTTGATATTACGTGGCTAGACAATTATTGTTCCATTTACTCTTGAAAGAAGAAGTTGAATAGTTTAACTATTCGGTTAATAATTTTTTATATTATCCTAACTGACAACTTTTTTAAATATTATGTATGTAACTGTTTATTATAAAAATATACAAGAATAGAAATAGGATATAGGAAGATAATGGGAAGCAAATTTTTTGCTCTATGATGCATCGACATAAATGAGCAAGACAACGAGCAGGAATGGCCATTAGGACAAATACCAAAAAAAAAAATCCATCTCTCTGAAACTGTAAGTCACCAAGCACTAAAGCTGATCATGCAGTTATATGTAAGAAATATAGAAAATTGTTGTGTCTTTAAATTGTTTAACTTAGATAAACTACAGCTTTCTAAACCGGCATCCTGGCATAGAGGTAGCACGTCTTACCCGCTATTTGGACGTTCTGAGTTCGAGTACCAGTTCGTGCATGATTTTTCTTCTGTGTTCTATCTGCAAGGTGTAAAATGGGCCCTTCTGTAAAAAGGGGCTGTGCAAGCGAATGTGATGAGTGAGTAGCAATAGTCGTATTCTTGGCTCTAGTTGGCGCTACTACGAAACAAGAGAAGCTGGTTAGGCTTGAATCGCTGACTACCTCAGCTAGATTTTCCATTTCAAATGCCATAAGAAGCAACAACATGCTGCTTATTTATTTCATTATATAATAGGTAATATAGTGCAGTTGTCAGTTTAAAATAGCTACAAAATATTAATTAGTTTAAAACTGTCACTTTTGTGTAATTTAGGTTGCTTGAGAATGTTATTGCTAATTAGAAACATTAAGTGATCCTATCAAAATTACATATTTTGAGTTCTCTATCTTGAATTTTATATTAGTACCACAGTTGTTTGTATTTAATATAATAATATTATTAATAGCATTGGAATATGATTTATGTAAAGATAGTTTGCGCAACTAGCCTTAAAACGTATTTTTCATTACTTTTTCTATTCAGATACACAGTTATAATTTGAGAGAAATAATATCTTCTATCTCAAAATATCTCCAAGACACAAAAAATTTGCATGAAACATTAGATTTATTTTTAAAAATATATCAGCTGATCTAGTTTATTATTGATATGTTTTTTTACATAATATCTGAAATATTAAGGGAAGAAAAAGATTTGTATATTATTTAAGGTTTTTCTCTCAGAAATTTTCAATTAATAGTAAATTACTATTAATTGATAATAATAATAGTAAATTACTCTAGATATTGATAATAGTAAATTACTCTGCTTGATTTTTAATAGAGTTGAAAAAATAAATAATGTCCCAATCCCAAAACACATACTGGCATCTAACTTATAAGCATATGA
Source organism: Argiope argentata (assembly GCA_026289955.1). Lineage (NCBI taxonomy): Eukaryota > Metazoa > Arthropoda > Arachnida > Araneae > Araneidae > Argiope > Argiope argentata. Next base: position 2,761,595 of record JAOUZG010038877.1, on the reverse strand, counting down.
AGAAATTAATATTACGAATTATTATTACAAAAATCATTTAATTATAGAATAAATAAAATTATACTGTGCCTCGCTTCTTAACATATTTTATGTATAAATCACTTCAAAAGACAAGCATTTATTTTAAAACTGTGATTAAGTTAATGCAAGATTTATTTTGTTTTTATTTTAATTTCTGAAACAATTCATTAGTAGAAGAATATATTTTTTCATTTTTAAAAGAGAAAAATTAATTATCCTGTTCAGAATATTAAGCAAGAAAATTAATTTCGCTGTAAAATTCGTCCTTCTATATTTTAAAAAAATTACTCTTATTTAGTTATTTTTATTACACATGGAAAACTGTTCTTGGCAGATTATCTTTGTCCTTAAAGCAAATGAAAAACCTTCCTCGGAGAATAAATTTTCATACTTATTTGTTCTCTCTTTAATTATTTTACATAAAAGAAATTAGCCTGTCAGTTTAGTTTTGAAATATGCAAAGCAAAGTTTTCGCAATGAAGAAAAAACTAACCTTAAAAGGACACGCTGCATTGAAAAAAATTTATAGCAAGATGAATGAACTGGAAGTGCACTTCAGAAATAGTTGATAAAACATGCAAGAATGCATTATTAACCCTTCGCACTCCGAAAAATAATTAGATGCAAAATTATTCACTTAGTACAAAGATGTGTTTATTGCCATGAAAAATAAATATACATAATTCTTTTAAGTCGAATTTCTTTGAAAAATTAATCTACATCTCTTAACCACTATGTAAGCGTTTTTAACAATTAAATTTGAAAAATGAATAAATAAAACGTCAAAATGATGCACGATCTTGAATGGTGAGTCAGAGGCACCATTGGAGTGAGAAGTGTTAATTTATATTTCCCCTTTCTTTATGATTATAATTAATAATAAATTGACTAAAACTTAATTAACTTTTTGAAACAGTAGAATTCAGAAATTTTGAGCATTTCTTTATTCTAGCTGAAGATCCAATATTTTAAAATTTTCGGAACTTATGTATACGTAATCTTTATTAAATTTTGATGATTATTTATTTATTTTTTAAAAAACAATTTTTAGATGGAAAATATGAGAACAAATTGTGAAGTGTGAAGCGTTGAAATCTTTAAAATTTACAAATTATAAATTAAACCTTACTCGATGTTATAACAATCTTGCACAATAATTAAAAAAATATATTAAATGTGTATTAAATTCAATTTAATTACAGAATTTCTTTAATTGCCTGATATTTTGGCTGTTTTGTTTCTACATACATATTTTTAATAGAAACTATTATATAAGTACATAATTTATTTATTAAATCTGAATTTTGGGGCTTACTTTATTTCGTTCTACAAAAAATTATAAAAACCTAATTAATTATATGTAAAAATATTCATGTATCTAAAATCATAATTTTATTGAGAAATTTCGGTTAATTATTCTGAGGATAAATAAAAAGCGATTGATAATCTGTATAAAAACTTTGTTATTTTTAAATAAAATAAATAAATATTTTAAGATTTTAATATTCAGAGAATTTTTTTAGTTAAAATTGAAACAGTAAAATAAAATCTATTATGGGTTTTCTTAATTGGATATTTTGTATTTCTTTTATTAAGAATTAAAATATGTTGTTTCGACCTTCGCTCATAAATAATTAAAGGACACTTTACGCCAAGGACAAAATTTTATTATTTAATTGCCTGGATAAACCCAACATTAACTGAGTTATGAATTTTCCTCAAGAATGCAAATACTTCTTTGGATGGAAATAATATATCGTCAAGAATTTGGAAGCTGTGCTAAGAGACAAGAAGAAACAATAACAAAGCTCTTCGTAGAAATAACTGAGTTTGAAAATCATTTAGGAATTCACCATGTAAATACAATTGTGCGCTAGAGTTCAAATCTAAATTGACTTTTTTAATAGATTCAATTGAAAAGTTTGAGGTCACTCAACTCACTAAATTGAAAAGTCAATATTTGGCAAAAACGTACTTGTTTTATTTCAATATTCTTAATCTCAGAAGAGTTTTCGCTATATTACTGTTTGAATTTCTGTGAAAAGTTATGTCAATTTTACAATTTTAACCCTTTACAATCCGAAAAAAAATTAGATGCAAAATTATTCACCTAATACAAAGATTTGTTTATTGCTATGAACTTGAATAATTGGTTAATTCAAAGAGAGAAAAGTCATTTAATCATATTTCACATGTTTAATCCCAAAATATGCTTTTTTTATGCTGGGGTCTTAATTTAATAAGATTAACCCTTTGCACTCCGAAAAATAATTAATAGATTCAAAATTATTCACCTAACACAAAAAATTGTTTATTGCTATGATAAATAAATATAAATAATTTTTAATCGAATTTCTTTAAAAAAATAATCTACATCTCTTAACCATTATGTAGGCGTTTTTAGCAATTAAATTTCAAAAATAAATAAATAAAATGTCAAAATGCTGCACAATCTTGAATGGTAAGTCAGAATCACCATCGAAGTGCAAAGGATTAAAATTTACATTTTTATGTAACTTTTTATTCTGAAAATGATCGCTTGTTTAGTTTCAAATTCAATAATAAGAAATGTTTTTTGTGAAAGTTACGTTAGTTACGTTAACATCGCATTGTAAAGCTGCACTAGGAATATTTTGGGACCGGCCTCGTAATTTCGAATCATGTTCAGATGATGATGACACTTAAGCTGCCCCCCCCTCCACAATGCTTAACACTAGCGGGAGAACATTTGGTCCCGACAGATTTAACGTGCAATTGACGTGAGAAAAAGACTCATAATAAAGAAAAAAAGTTCTTCCGTCAATATCAAAGATGAGACACATTCTCTTTGGAAGACATTAAGATATCTTTATAAAGTTTTTTCATTGAATAGGTGAATAAGGATTTTAATTCGGTTTAAATAATCCCTAAGTAAATGGATTCATAAAAAAGAAAAATCATGCCAATTCTATTGGTCAAAGTCATTATAAAATCTTTCTGCTTGATGAATGATGGCATAGTTCCAACACTCATTCTGGTGACAGTGCTGGTTTAAATCGAATTTATTCATATGGCAGATAAACGAACTTTGGGGGAAATGGAACATCATTACTGGTCAAAAAGATCATGAAGTCTTTGGGCAATACATGCACGTTTCTCTTGAGTAACTTATGAAGATGCATGAGTGAAACGTCTAAACGGGTGAAACTAGGAAAGCCTCCAGCAACCAGGCTGCTGACAAGCAAGAATTTGTTTCAGAAGCGACCATCTATCTAAGTATGCTAATTAGAAACATAGTCATTGAATGAGCCTCCTAACTTCCAACATTTTCTGTTCTCAAATATGTCTTTAAAACTAGATCGCAAGAAAATTAAGTGTTTTCTTTTTATGGTTAATTTCAAATACTAAGTAACATATTTTCTAATGATTGCATTTATTGTTTGGAAGCATTGTGCACTGGTGATGTGTAATTCGATTGAATGACATGAGAAATAAGTTGAAATCTGCTATCTCAAATTTCATGCTACTTTGTGAGAACATTATTATCTTTAATGCAATGCTTGTCTTGATTAATTTAAGTCATTAACCAATTTAAACTGGAAACAATGATGTGACTATCAGAATAGGCCTGTGTCGGTTATCGAGAATCGAATACATGGTGTACATCCAAGTTGTAACTTTTTGTTGAGGATACCAATTATGACAACCATATTTACCATTTTCTAATAACTCTGAAAGTGGAAAAGGAATACTTCAAAAGAAATAGATCGGCTATTTTCCGCCCGTTCATTTCGTAGCTTCAAAAACCTCAAACCTCAAATCATCTCGCATAATACAAATACTTTAACAAAGAAAAAATGTAAAAAAGTTGAAATTGACTTAAACTTTTGAAGGAGGGGGGGGGACATATTCACACATCTCACAGATAGAACAGATGAAGAACAGCCATGCCCGAACCAGGATTAGAGCCCAGGATGCCCAAATTAAGGAAAAGATGAATTGCCCCTATTGCAGGATGTTGACATATTATTCGTCAACTCATGTATACAAATACAATATGGCGTAATGAAACTTTAAAATTGATAATAAGATTAATACAGAATCATTGAAAACAATAAAACACTAAAACTAACCTTCATTTTCATGTTTTAATTGGAATACCATAAGTAATTTTTATATTATTATGTAATCTCATGTAAACAGATTACTTTTAATGTTATTTAAAAATAAGCTCGTTAAACAGATTCACATCTTCTGAAATTTTCGTAGAATTCATAACAATACATGAATCACGACACATTCATATCGGGTAAAACCAATACAAGTTGAAATTTATCTGCGGTTGGTAAAAACCATAAAATCGTTGCCACCAGCCTCGGGACAAATACAGATCTGCGCTTGATTGCTTCATGTCTGGGAATTTTTATCCTTTTCGGATATAAATCTAATCATGTTGTTTACTGAAAAATTGGGGGATTTTACATTTAGCTGTTTGAACAGGCTGATTCTGAATTGTTTTGACAAGCTATATGATAGTAAAACAAACACGTTTAATACGTTAACAATTGTGTAAACGCGTGAAGAAAAGATACATTGAAATGAATTTTGCTTATGCACCTTCTGAAATAATTTGGTTTTAATTCAATTAGGGAAAAATGTATTGCCTTTTTAAATGAATAAACTACATTAAGTTTGATTCATGAAAGTTAATTTTTTTAATTATTTCGATTCTTTTACATATATTTTGTTAGAGATGCATTAGGCTAAGGGAAAAGAAATTCATTATTATTTTGCAGCCAACTACCGAGAAAATAATTGATTTCTTTCTCCATTATTTTCAAAAATTCCACATGGAAAGAAAATAATAGAAATAAATCCATTATTTTCTCGGTAGATGGCTGTAAAATAATAATGGATTTCTTTTTCCTCTACTTAATATTATATAACGGCTCGGGATTCAGCCGTTTGTGATTAGAATGAGTACAGTGGAATGGTGACAGATAAAAGCCTACAAAGATTGGGTCCAAAAAATTTAAAGATTTAAATCAATCAATTTATTAAGAAGGGGTGATGAACTATTTACAGGTATGATGAAAAAGCCGGCCTATTTTTAATAATTTTAATATTGTAAAGCGATAATATCTTAGTCAAAAATGTCTCAAATATCCCAAATATTTGAAACAATAAATTTAATGAATAATTGAATCTTGATATTAATGATGATATTCATATCCAGCTCTGTGTTTTCTTTTTGCTAAGAAAGGAAAATGTTAATATTTCCTCGTACTCAAGTTTCAAAACATTGACTGATTAACGCTGAGTGATACGTTGACAATAAAGATAAATTATTAGCAATTAATATGCAGTCTTGGTCATCTGACAATTAATCAATTTTCGAATAAATTTGTTTCTTAATGTAACCTATTTGCGTAATAAATTAGCTTTATTACTTATTCCGTAATAAATGATTGCAGAAATTAATAGATGATGTGCTTAGCTGTTAACTTTACTGTATAAATGAAGTTTCCTAAAACAAACATTTTTATCCTCCGTCTGACAGTTTAAATACTCACTTTTTAGACATTTTTATATCAGATTAATATACGTGTGAAATCATGTTTGAAACTATCTAAAAAATAGAAAAAACAACTAAAATGCAGTTACTAAATGTAGTTAAAATGTATTTATATTTGAAGTATATATTCCTGAAATACAGTCAATAAATCAACAGTTTAAAAAGTTTTATTATTGAGCTTTATAAATAAATAAAAAAACAATTAGAACAAATAATTAGATAGTTTGACACGAGAAAACATAAAGAATAATTGTTTGTACAAAGGAAAAAAACATGCATTCATTGTTGAATGCTTATTTAAAAATTTAAGAGCTGCTCATTAACCTGCCAAATATAACATTCTGGCGCAACAAATCCTATCGATTCTGCCATCTTCAATGAGACGGGGTGCTGAACTGCACACAAGAAGTTGTTCGTTAACACGCGGCTTCTTTCATAAAAAGAATAAATAAAGTTTCTTAAAAATGTACAGCTTATAACTCGCAAATTTATTGAGATTTCATACATATACATAAAAATGATGGTTATAAACTTACACATTTAATAAATAGTGTTAAAAAAATCGACAAAATAAATGTAACTTAATTCCTGACAAATATACATAAAGTTTATTTGGAATTAAATACAGAAAAGTTATAATTCGAGTTGACAGAGATATCTATAAATAAAAAACAAGTTGCAAATTCTTTATATGCATATTTACTTCATGCCTGTTTTAAAATCATGTTGTGCATGGAAGCCTTGTATTTTTTTCTGAAAGAAAATTCCAGAGAATTTTTTTTTCTTTCAAAACGATTAATACCCGTCAAGAATTTCTTTTTTATGTCATATGCAAATGAAGGTCACATTGACCTTAAGTAACCATGGCCTATATTGTCATCTTTACTAGCAACATCTTGAAGTAAAATTCTCGTCGATTTTCTGGAAAATGTTGAAATCTGGCATTTGTCATTATTACTTTGTCGTACGCCAAATATAGAGTGTCGTAATTGTCAAGAAACACAAACTCGAGGTTTTGAGGCATTTTCATGTTTCGGATCTCCTTGGATATAAAAAAAGCACATTACTGAAATTATGCCTTAATGTGACAATGATAAATTAAAAACGCTTTCAACTAGATTGATACAATTAGACATATAGCCTTTAGACTAAATTTGTAGATTTCTATTAAAATTTGTGTAAAATACAATCAGACGAAGTTTGCCTAACTGGCTCTCTGAATGTAGTTAGATAGATGAAATTTAGTTCACATTTTTTTAATTAACGTTTCATTGTAAAGCAACATTATAGCTTATTTGGGAGTCAAATTATTGAACCGTAGTCAGATTAAGAGGATGACACCTGAGTTCCCCACCCCCGTCTCCTTAATACACCCCATCAATGGGATAAAGTTTGGCCCAGTGGATTTAATGGGCAAATGACCCTCTAACAAGACTGTTCTTCGGTGGCTCAAGAATCGAGATCTTACTACCAGAATACCACAGCCCACTTAGTTCACAAATTTAACATCTAACTGCTGATATTTATCAAATTTGGTACAAATTCCATGTAGGAATTCACCATCGGTCTTTCTCCCCAAGCACATTTTACAAGATGATAAAAGTTGCATTAGCTAAAAAACGCAATAAATAAAAAAATAAAAAATTTGATTCGTAATTTTGAGACAATAATGACATTATAGTATCAAATTTTGGTTATTAATCGATTGGAACCAACACGTCCAAGACACAAATTAGGTTTCCATGTACTAGTTACTAAATACCGGGTATTAATCAACAAAAGTTGCCAAGGACCGCACAATAGATTCCATAAAATTTCTAAATTCAAACTAAAAAATCAATGATTTATAACTACTGTTCATGAATGCCATATAAAGCTTCCTTGGCTCTCTTTACCCGAAATCCACAATTTTATATATGGGCTGATATTTTTATTAGAGAATATACAGGAAAGATTTGGGGAGACCACTTTCCCTAACTTTTTAAGATATTTTCTTCTCTTCCAAGATGTGTACAGTGGAGTGTTCATTTGCTTATACAAGATTGGTTTCTACATCTGAATTCCTTGTCTGTACATCAAAATTGACTGAAAAACTCTTAAATATTGTAAAAACAAAGATATAAACTAGGATATGGTTACAGAGTTAAAAATTTTAATAAGAAAGCGGAAAATCAAAAAAAAAAAAATTCCCAATGATAAAATGTTTATTGACAATTGAGATGAATAATGTTAAAAAAATACACAAAAAATGAAAACAAAAGTTTATGCATTTTCAGACTGAAATGGATATCAAAGAATTCATTTTATATTAACACGAAATACAATATAATTACCATGTACAATAAATGTTTAAGGTCCAAGCTTTATGTTTTAGAATGCAAGCATTTTCCAATTATTTCACATTGCCATAATTCTCAATTCACTCTGAATAATGTTATCCTGTGAAAACATTACTAATGTCATTATTTGTCTTAATTAATTTAAGCCATTAACCAGTTTAAACTGGTTTTAAAAGTTTGAAATAATTACGATATAATATATAAACAACGTTTTGGAACTTAATGGATTTTGAGATAGAAAAAAAAAACATCGTTTTTCTAAATATCGATGAATGCAAAATATGATCTTGTGATTGTTTAAAATAGTTTAAGTTGGTTAATAACTTAAATTAATTAAGACAATTCTTAAGAATTCAGAGAATGAATGACTTGGAATACAATCTGATCAGAAAACTTCATGCAAAAAACTAAATATATGTAAATTCATCTGTACACTAAATGCTTTATCTTACAATATGCTTGCACACTGTTGCATGTATGCTGTATAGTTTAACACATTAACGATTATCATAATAACACTGCTAATTTAGCCGTGCACAAAATTCTGATGAACTACATTTTATAGTGCCAAAACAAAGTAATAAATTAAAGTATGCTTGCATAATAATCATAGAGTGTTGGCTATACTTATAAACTGCCAAAATAGGATTAGCTGTTAAAGGTGGAGAAGATTTTGGCAAGATATCTTCCAAGAAGATAGAGATAGCAGGACACCATTGATGGTATATGAGTATCATGTGCTTTCAAATGAAACAAAAATTGGCGAAATCAGCGTAATTCTTGGGGCTGGGATGCACTGTTGAAACATTTCTTCAAAAAGTACATACAATGAAATAGTGATCTGAACACTTATGTCGAAAAAAGAGAATGATGTAGACACAAAGAAACATTATTGGCATATGTAGGATTTTTGCACATTTATATGAAATAAATACACAAGACCCTTTATCAATAAATGCACAGGATATCCTTTTTGAAGGAGGGATGGTATCAGAAGTGGCGTTCAAGTGTTGTGGTGCTTGAATAAAGAGATGGCTTCGTATTTAGCACACTTGATAGTTCTATTGCCATCAATTCAGTCAAGATACTGAATAATGGATTTTCCTTTTGAATACTGTTCACTCAACACTAACTATCCTTGAAAGGAGCATTTTACAAATAAATGCTCAGTTATTTAAATCTAGTTTGAATTATTTGATACAGTTTCACATATTTGGAGGAAACTTGGATCTGTTGGTATTCATTTAAGAATGCATCTTGAGGTACAATTACCTTCATAAATTTTCTCCTTTTTAAGTATAGATGTCCATATAATTACAAAATATTTACATGATACAAAAGATTTTAAATCCCTTCAAATCATGCCAATCCTCATCTGTAGAAACACTAGTAATAAAGTGGCGAACTTGAGGAAAATATTAATCGTTGCTTGAGGTCCTCCACTTTCTGCAATACTCCTGCGCACTTTCGAATAAACAGATTCATTAATATCGGCGTCAAATCTGTCCCGCCAGAATTCGCAACGGTAGTTATCTGGTCTCAGACGAACAACCTCTTCTTCGTCGATGTCCAGGTATTCCGGGTCGTCGTGCTTGAAGGTGGGCCATCTAATTGCGTCAGGCACATTTGGATCACTGGGGAAAAACAAAAGTTCAATGGTAAGTAAAAAAGAATTCTTAAAAAAATGCATATAAAAAATCACACAAATTCAGTAATTTGATTCAAATTTTGTTTGGAATGAGAACATGAACTAATAAATTGGTTATTGCTCTTGTAGAAGTAAATAGCACATCATTCTGTACAATATTTTATGTATTAAGATTTATTGTATCTAAGATATTGTTCCTGCAGGGAGGAGGCACCTTTGAGATAAGGATGAGAAGATTCCGATATGGTGGTTGGTGCTCCCTACTTGTAGGGTTAAAGAAATAGAGATTGTGAACTGCCTGCGTGCTCCCTATAAAAAAGGCTGTGCCATGGCTGGTAATAGTTCTAATGTCTCAATCATACTTCCTGCCTAAGTCGCTATGATGGTTATCTGGTCACTCAAATAGTGGTGGATCGAAATTGTTGGTTGTAGTAATAGTATATTCACAGGTAATATTCACTGTGGTAATATTCTCATTCACAGATATCGCGAAAATATCTGTGAATGAGAATACCGACCACATCAGCATCTTTTATATAACGCAGATATCTTTATTGATCAGCTAATGAAATTTTGAGAGCCGCATGCTGGGATTTGATGGAAACGTGAACTGCCAATGGATCAAAATACCCCAGTATGATTAGCTTATACTTTCTAATCTACGAATATATATTTATAGAAAAATGCTGAAGTTGTCAAAAAAGGTGATTTTGAAAATTTGATGAATCTTTCCATGTTGGTATTTACTAAACCGTTTTGAAAACCTTGTCTGTTTGTGGAACCGCCTATCTATATCCTGTAAACTCGACAACTGAACTCTCTGAATACTGCAAGGACCCAAACGCCCTTTTAACGAAACTACGACTCCTAAAAAGCCTGGACATTATAGTGAAATCCTCAATTTTTATTAACTGTGGTAACATGTAAAGTAGGCTTTATTTGTTAGAGATACTTCCCACAAGCGTTTGTGGGTTAGGGTGTTTTTTTGAGAATCTGAAAGGCGATATGATTACGGGGTGCTCTTATGTATATCAACGAACTTAAAAACGAGGGCTGGTTTTGTGTTTAATGAAAAGGAAAGATTTTTTTTAATCCGGTACTCGGGCGGTTCAGTATTCTACGGTACTTAAACATTAAGGATTTTAGGCTTGGGAATTTTTTTACAAAGCAATAATAATTACGTTGTTTTTAATAATTCTTGAAAAAATAATTTCAAATCATAAGTTGTCAACTTTGATAAATTGACAACACATCATACTTTTAATACTATTCCCTAATGATTCAAAATAGGTGACTCAACTTAAATCTAACATCTTTATATTTTTTCTTAGAAAAGGAAGACATTTTTAATTTGATTTTGTACTAAAAAGGGAGCACTTAAATAAGAATTCGAGTTTTCTGGCCGTTGACCCCATAAAAGTATGGACCAGTTTTATATAATCCATTTAAACATAAAATAATCTAAAGAAGATAATTTAAATACATATTTTAATAGAAAGGTTCAAAAAAGTTTTGAACAATAAGCATTAGGATCAGCTATACAGTGTGTCCATTAATTATTGTCGGGGAATATTACTCAAAAACCGATAACGTATTCATAAATTACATCTCAAAGAATTTTAAGTGATAACAATACAATCTTAGAGCATTTGCAGTCTGGGTAATTATGACGTCATAAATAAAAATGGCAACCGTGCAAGAAAAAGCAATGTGTGTATTGTGGTTTTTCAAAACTAAATCAGTCATAACTATTCAATGTCACTTCAGGACGACGTACAAGAAAGACCCTCCTTTGGGTAATTCTTATCAGACGCTGGTTAACACAATTTCAGGAAAATTGTAGCGTTCTACACCGAAAGGGAGCGGGAAGACCGAGCACTTCGCAGAAAAATGTTGATCGCATCCAAGAAACGTTTACTCGCAGTCCACGAAAATCAACGAGACAATCAGCTGTGCAGTTACATATGCCGCATACAATAATATGGAACGTTCTCCATAACCACCTTCAGCTGAATGCCTACAAAGTGCAAATTGTGGCAGTTTTAGTATAAGCTTTTAATAAGCTGTTTGTGCCCTTTTATATCATTAATAAAATTCTTTGAGTTGTAATTTACGAATTAAGTTGTTTTTGCGAAATATTTTTTATTCGAAAGTTATGAGGTACGGAAACACCGACAATAATTAATGAACACATTATACTTTTCTATATATTACAAATGAGTGTAAATATCACTTTTTTATTCAATAACATTTAATTACTGCGTTTGTTAACGCTATTTTAATAAAATTAATCGACATCAACTTAAAACAGGGTGTATCTCAAAATCCTACCAAAAGCAGCTCATTAAATTTCCTTCATTTATGTCAAAAACCAAGTAAAATATGATGAGTAATTAAAAGACAACGAATGCTTTACATTACCCTGTTTTGACAAATGAGATCCATCTTGCCATGACGTGGCGACTAAATTCTTCTTCTTCCGGAGTGAAATTTCCAAAAACAGGATTTCCAAAGACAAACTGAAGTTCATCGAAATGAGTCGTGTCCATCCACTCCGCCAAATAGCTGGCCGAAGCCCGACGGCTAAACTTATAGTAATAAACAGGATTCCTCATCGAATAAATTTCTGCTTGGAACACACCCGCGCAATTGATCAAGAAATCTCCAAGAGCCGTGGCGATTGCAAGAGTGTATGTCTCCGATGTTCCATTTTCCACGGTATTAATGTAGAAATCCGCGATCTCTTTCTCTTTCTTTTGTCCCAGATAGCTGAACATGATGCGAATCAACTGGTGGGCGAACCTTCTGGAAATACCTGTAGCTCCATTGACTCCGTATGTCCCAAAGTACTGCGGGGCAGCCACCGTCACAAAGAAGGGGCCTTCTTCCTTGTTGTTGCCTATCAGCAGCTCTACGTCCTTGAAGTTACCTTCCTTCAAGTCATGGATGATAGGTATAGGTAGGAATTCATCGCCAACTCTGGGGTAAAATGTTATAGGATTGGTACTTTTCATGAGACCTTCGATAGCTGCTAATCTCTCAGCTGGTAAACGCTTCAGACATTGCACGACCATACTAGGGTCGTCTTTGATAGTAAGTTTCTTATCAGCGCAGCCAGCCAAGGTAGCGAATTTCTGGGCCACCGTATAAAGTTGGGCATTGTCATCCAGTAAAAAAGGCAAAGTAGCAGCTCCACTTTGCATTATAGCTCGCTTGACCATATGTTTAGTCAATGGCGATATCAGATGGCCAGAGATGGTCATAGCACCAGCGCTTTCTCCCATCAAGACAATATGATCTGGGTCTCCACCAAAGGATTTGGCGTTCTCCCATATCCATTTTATAGCCAATACCTGATCCAAAATTCCTGCATTGCCATTGGCCTCCTCAATAAAAGCTGTAAAAAATCCCAAACTTCCTACTCTGTAATTCATACTGGCAACGATGACATCTCCGAATCGAGCAAGTCTTGTTCCATCATAGACATTCAAATTTGAAGATCCTACATTAAAGGCTCCGCCGTGGATAAATATTATGACCGGTTTGAGTTTACTTGATTTTTTTGAGTAAGGTACCCATAAGTTCAGATAAAGACAGTCCTCTGTCATGTTTTCGACGTTAGGTTCGAAGTAATAGTTAAGAGTAACATTTTGGACACAAGTCGGTGGTATTTTGGAGGCATCAAATACGCCATTCCAGGATGTTTTAGGCACAGGCTTGAGAAATCTCAGTCTTCCAACAGGCGGTTCAGCATATGGTATGCCTAGAAATGCGTCAATATCGACATCCCCTTTGGCCACTGTGATGCCTTGGACGGGTCCATTATTTGTCATCACAACTCTATCTGCCACCACGAGGGTTCCAATAAAATTGCAGAGGACTAATAAAACGATTCGATGGTCTGTCATTGTAGAAATCAGTCCTGAAAAAATATATCTGGGATTAATGATTTTACCTTAAGTGCAGGATCAATATAAATATTATTTATGAATATTATTGAGAAAAACAAAAGTATTTTCAAATCTATAATTTCCTTTATTCAACTTTCTATTTTAATGCATGAAGTTCAAAGAGAAAAAAACAGATTAGTTCATATTTTTACATTCAGTAAAGTATATATATTCAGTAAAAATGCTAAAATCGGGCCAAAGTTAAATGTTCGTAACTTCTCTACGCTAATGCTAGACAAAGCTCTTCTCTGGGATAATACCTTTGTTAGATAGTATACGAGAAAGTTTTAGAGATACCACAACCAGATATTTGTATAATAGTATTTTTTTATAGAGGGCTGCAGTGTCCTAGTGATAAAGTCTCGATTCCTGAGTCGTAAGGTTTCAAGTTCGAGACCCGATTACACGGAAGAAACGCAGCGTAAGGGGGTCTGTTGCACGTTTAATTCATCAAGGCCAAACTTCCCCTCCCCGTGGTGTGGAATGGAGAAGGGGTGTCTACCAGCTCAGATGTCGTCCTCATGATCTGACCTCTGTTCAAAATTATGAAGCCAGTCCCAAAATAGCCCTATTGTAACTTTACTACGTTACGTTATTACTTTTTACGTTAATAAAACTAAACTAAACTACATTAAAACTGCCATTTTTTTACAATAAGTGTTTTGTTTTAATCACAAAGTAAAACAGTTGAATCTTTTTCGAAACAATAAAATTAATATATTTTCAAAAATTCATTTAAGATCATAGTATATTTTTATCCCAAATTCTTTTCTGAGATCAGACAATAATTAAATTCGGAAAGAGTAACTAAAATTCGCTTTTTGCTGCTTTTAATACTGCTTGAATTTAAAAAATTACAGATTCTTTTAGTAAATATTGATGATACATAAAGCTACCTGAAATCTGATTCATTGATAAATAATAAATAAAAGATATGATTATTATTTATACGCAGACCTTCATATCTTGTGCATGCAGTGAAGATATCGTTAATAAAATGTAATTCTGTAAAAAAAATATTCTAAATCAGGATTTAAAAAAAAATTTCAACTTTTTTCGACCTTAAAAAGTGTTGAATTATTATTATTATTATTATTATCCGTAAAGATTCTTTTATAGTATGAAGAAGAAGTAATCAGAATGTTCTATAATATCGATTTATAATGCAAATAATATTTATTGAAATATTATGAAATTTCAAAATAATTGATGTTCATTGAAAAATAACATATACAGTAGCATCTAAGTAATCTGACCAATATCTAGTTAGAGTACTGATTGACGATCAAAAGTGTCACATTTATTTATAAAAGTTAATTCAATAAAATAATCTTCATTTTTAGTAGCAAAATAATGTTGATAAAAATATTAAAAAATCTACACAAAAATCTATACAAAATCTAATAAATCCAAAAAATTAATGCATAGTATAAATGTTACAGAATCTTAACGATATTTTATTATTTAAGTCACTGACTTTGACAAAAAGCGATTTGTTATCTCTTCCAAATTCCCCATTCACCATTTTAAAAATGGCGATCTGCAGAAGGAGTCGGGTAATAGATAATTGAATAATTGAGAGTCTTCTGTATTATTATTTTTAATGCGATTTTTGTACTTAATCATATTTTGACATCCAATCCTCTAAAATTGCATATTTTTTGCCGTATTACGTAAAAGAAGTTTTATAAACTATTAGAAATATTAATTATTTTAATTTTTTTCTGAAACTGTAATAAGAAAATGAAATATAGTTAATAAGTAAATAATTTGATTGATGCTGTATGGCCATATATAGCTTGAGTTTTAAAAATCTAAATAACCTAACCTAATGAAGTAAGCAAAGGCGAATCTGTTTCAAATGCACTTAATGTTTTGGTCATGCATTAGTCTTTGTAAGTCACAGCTGAATTGATATTTTTACTTCCTCCATTTCCCAAAAGATCTATAAAGTAAGGATTATTTTTCCTTTTGCATGAATACTTTGTGACTCACGTGCTATCTTTACTGTGGCCCGAAATACTAGCATGTAAATGATATTTTCCCTATTAAAAGATTTCGTTATGCCTGTGAATGTCGTCAAATTCCTTGGTAAGTTTTTTTACCGTTAATATCAGAGAAAGTGTATTGGGTGACGCTCTATAGGACGGATCATTCAACTTAAATCTACCAAACTGGCATAAACATACTTTGCAGGATAAGAATGTGAACATCAAAGCAATTTTCTGAGAAATTCAATTAATGTTAATAAATTAATAATCAAGCAAGGTTTTGACCTTTCTACACATTATAATTTTTCCCTAAAATATTATTGAATAAATTATTCCAGCTCCATTTTGAAATTTCAGGAATTATCGTTTTAATCATATTAATTTATTTATAATGGAATTTGTTTGTGTTTATTGTCAGTTTTTAAGAAAAAATTTGTGATTTGATTATCATAAATATATTTTGTCGTTCTTTCACACCGTTTTTATTGTTTCTTTTCTCAAATACTTAACAATATTTATGAAAGCTGTGAAATAAGAATTCTGCTTAATATTTTTGTAATTTTATAAAGGAATAAGAAAAAAAGATATATAACAGCATTTCTCAGGCCATCTAATTTAACTTATGTAAAGTGGTTCATATGCATAATGATAAGAACAGGTTTAAGACTATTAAAATAGAACGACTTTATTATTCATCATAATTTAATGTTACAATATTTCCTTAAGGCTGTTAGGAATATCAAGTTGTGTACAAAAGATTTAATTGTAGTGAAGTGCAACTAATATTCCCTGCAAACTAGCTAGTCTCTAAGGCAATCAGTTAATAATTAAAGAAAAGAAGTTGTTTTAATGTTAAATAAGCCTCATACTAATAAAATTTTATATTTATTGATTTTTACTTCCATGATAAGCAATTTGACTCATTAAAAGTTCATTATATTTTTTTAAATAAAGGTGCAAATTAAATATTTTAAAAAATTCTGTAAAGTTACTACACCCATTAATTAAGTAAATTTTATTAATAAATAGATAATCAATTTTATTTACTGTTCGTATAACGCGAATATGCATTCCAAATTGATACAGGCTCAAAGAAATTTCTCTATTATCTCTTTAAAATGTTTTTTAATTAAAAATCAAAGAATATTTTGAATCTGTAACTTAAATATATTATGTTAATGCCATTTTGAACCTGATTTTCCATATTTTATTTTGTCTGCCTTGATATCACAACAATTTTTATTTCGTGCTATTCGTTGACAATGCGTCAGTATAAGCACAAATATAATCATGCTAAAAAATAAATGTTTAAAAATAGGCCAAAGGTATTAATTACAGATATACAGAAAAAACTAATACTCTTTTTTGGTTAAAAGCCTAAATATTTACATTGATTGCTCACAATTTTCATTTTTTTTGCAGTCTACTAGTTATATAAAGAAAAACTATTAATTCAAAATTGTTCTAAAAATAATTTTGAAAAATTGATTAAAATTAATGATAGACTTTTCAGAAATAAAATAACTTCAAAGAAAATACTGAGAAAAAATTTCGCAGAAAACATGTTTCTAGGGTTTTGATAAAACTACTTTGAAATTTGATTAGCTTTTAATTATTCAAAAATTTAAAACTTCATAATTCCCGAATACCCAAGGATTAATTATGTCAAATCTATGTATTTTAAGTTGAGCTTCTATAGTCTTTAGAATGTCCTACACGATTTTTCCTACACGATAAATATCTATCATTATATAAAATGTCGTATATTTGAAAGATATAATCTTGAAAGATATCAATCATAAAGCTTACTAATTGGGCAGGATTTTCTGTACCAGTATAAGACTATTATGGTAAAAGTCTCACAAGCCAGATAACATGCACTGAACAAGATTGTCACTTTTGTCTAATGACTATGTTACTCAACTACAAACCCTAACGTTGCGAGCTCGGTCTTAACCATTCCCCCACACTAAATTCAGCAACCAAAAACGTGGTATACTATCGATTAAGAAATGAAAATACTCAATAATGAGTAATAAATTTAATATGTCAGGTTTTGAATATTTCACAATATTAGAAACAATAAGTCCTTAAAGTATCAGTAATAATTTATTGTTTTCAAATCTACATGATATTCTTCAATTTTCTAAGTGCCGAAGAATATCATGAAAATTCCATAATAATATTGTTGAGTAAGGAGAAATATAAGAACTTTTTATATACTGTGAAACTCTAAAAGCACAATCGTGGGACTCTGAAAATAAAAATCTGAGCTCATAGGTCTTTGGCAGCCTAATCAAGGTCAATAGTTTTTATTCGAGAAGAAAACGGGATCATATCTTTATTAAGGAATATACGGTAAAATTTTGGGGAGGTCACTTTCGCTGATTTTAGATGATACTTGATACGGAATGTGGGCAAAACAGATTCAATATTGAATCAAAACCATAAGTGGCTACTGCTACACGTCCGAGGGCACATAAAACATTTAAATAATCAGAGGGCCCCAACAGCATAGGCGGAGCTATTATTTTGTCCTAAGAGCCACCACTGATCATAGTACAATTCTACCTCTTGGCTGTACGCCCACTTATTGATTTAGTTATATTAAAATTCCGTTTAAAAGCAATTCTAGGGATATTTGGGGACAGACCTCTTAATTTTGAACAGAAGTCAAATGACGAAGACAACAGGCAACTTCCTTTCCACACTACACCCCAACAGTGCGAGGATGTTAGGCCCTGACAGTTTTAACGTGCACCAGACCTGCTTACAAAGCGAGTTTTTGGTGGAATCGGATTTCAAACCTGAAACTCTCCCGCTCCAAAGCTAAGATCTTACCACCTGGCCACCACAGCCCCGCTACCGGAAAAAGATGACCGGTTCCATGCCATTTCTTCATCCACCAGTGCGGGGAAAACCAACAATTATACCGGAAATTTCTCCTTCCCCATATATAAGGTGTTTCCAGGAGAAAATTTATAATTAAAGCGCAATAACACAATCGAGTCGAATTATGGCCACGTGTTGCATATCAAGTATATAACTTCAGTGACATTCTGTAATCCATTACAAACTTCGTATCTGTGCTTGCTACGTCAAATCGAAACCAAACATGTTGTTACTTGTAGTACTTGCCTATGGACAAGACCCCCGCTGATACACCAGCAGATTTAACTCGAAAGGAGCGTCTCTTGTTTTTGAAGCAGCGCCAACTAGGGTCAAGAGTACGACTTAGCTACACACTCATCACACATTCTTTTTATAGGGGAGCACATTCACACATCTCACAGATAGCACACAGAAGAATAACCATGCCCAAACCGGGACTCGAAGCCGGGACTCCCAGAACACGGGGAAGACGCGCTACCTCTGTGCCAGAAAGCCGGGGTAACAAAACATACAATAGCTTTGATTTAAAAGTCAAACAACAATCACATCAGATGATTGTGGTTTCGCATACATTGAGCTTAAAATAATTGTATTATTTTCTCTATTTTTTAAAAATAAATAAATAGTTAATTCAATAATAATATATTCAGAAAATACATAATACTAAAGAAAATTAGAAATCTTTTTTATATGTGAGATGTCTAAAAAGACATTAAAATATTCAGAAAAAAATTATTAAAAATTATGAATTATATTTAGAAAAAAAAACTTGTGATATTCTGAAGTTACTTTTGTTTATTTAGCTTAAAATATATGAAACATTTGCTTAAAATATACCGGAAATTCGAATGAAAATTTTACAGTTTAATTGGAATGGGTTAGATAATGGATCATCATGGATATGGTTAAAAAGGATATGATTGTTATCAACACTCTTTATTCAGGAATAAAAATAAGAATAAAAAAGAATAAAATTGAACAAATTTCCTAACCTAAAAGAATTATATTTTTTATGTTTAAAAAATATGAAATTAAATTATACCGAAAAATTTTAAAAATAAGATACCAAAATCGAAATTCATAAAGCGGTAAAAAAAATTACTAAATTATGTAATTAAATCTCGATCATCAAACAGAACGAAATAAAAATGAAATAAATTTTACTCACTTTTTTGACGAATTATATATTCGCAACTTAAAATATTGTTTATGAAACTCGGAGAGATTCAAAATAATTATTTCTGAGTCCCACGTGTTCTTGCGTGGTTTTAGAACAAAGAGAAAGTTTAATCAGAAAGAGTTAGCTCATAAGCCGTTGAAAGACAAGTCTTTAGTGCCTTGGGACAAAATTAAACTTTCCGTTTCCTCAAAAACTACTTGAGAATCGATTCGCACTAAACCGGTTTCGGGAAATATGAAATGATACTTGGATATTTTCCACTTTAACGGCTTTAAGGAAAGGACAGGATTAATAAAAAAAATAAATGAAAAATTTCAGGTATCTTTTTTAGATAAAATTTATTTGATTAAAAGTACATCTAAAAAGATGAAAAGTTTTTTTTTTTATCATGCATGCATACATAAATGCAAAATGTGTTGTAGCATGCTATCAGATTCAGAATTTTAATTTTTTTCCACACCATATAAACCAAAAATATATAAAGGTTATCAAATACACATGGCGGAATCAACGTGAATCTACAACTTTCTCTCCCTTA
The DNA here is from genome assembly GCA_026289955.1 of Argiope argentata. NCBI lineage: Eukaryota > Metazoa > Arthropoda > Arachnida > Araneae > Araneidae > Argiope > Argiope argentata. The sequence continues at coordinate 2,741,482 of JAOUZG010038877.1, read as the reverse complement.
TCTCGCACCGCAAAAAATTGTGGAACGTGGCGAAATTTGTGATTACCAAGAGTTCTCAGATTTTATTTCCAGAATTGCAAGCATGAGCGCATTTCACTTAGTATTATATTGAAGAAAACAAAATATGTCTTTTGGTAGCCATTTTGTATTTTGTCCCCCCTTAATTAAAAAACGGTTCAAAAACATAATCTTAATACAAAGAACATCTAATAAATTTCATTTATTTATATCGTTTTTATCATGTCAAAACATGATGTCGTTTTTGGGATAAGGTTTTTGGCGTCAATAAAAATCCGTAAGCGGAAAATAGTCAACAAAAATCTGTAGGCGGAAAATTAAAAGGTTTTTTCTGCATGAGCATCTCAAAAAATCAGCTTTTAATAATGAGTTGCCATTGCATTTACAAAAGCTTTGATTTAAAAAAAATAAGTTAATGACTACATAAAACAAAACCTAGAAAATGTCATTTTGAGCACATGATTACATAAAATGATATAAATAGGAAATGTGATATTTTTTTAAAACTATAAATGCGAGACAAAGTTTTTTGTATCGTTTGCAATACTAAAGTGACACATTCAATGAAACCATGAAAATGAATAAAAATATAATTTAACTTGCACGAGCGCGTGGTGCTTGCCGTTCAAGAAATGATGTTCTGACATGATACATTGAAATATTCATAGCAGATTTCATTTTAATCGTTTTTAAAATATCATGTCTGCATGCATGAGGGTGTACAAACTGACAGACAGGCAATCTACTAATGGATTTGGCATACAATTTGGTATGGCACGTTGAATCCGTCAGGGCCAAGTATCCTCTCACCGGTATGGCGTGGTATGGAAAGAGGAATGCCAGCTCAGATTGCGTCCTCGTCATTTGAAAGTTGCTCAAAATTACGATATCCGTCCCAAAATAGATCTAGTGTTACCTTACAGCGGAGAGTTAATATAATTAAACATTTAGTTCAAATGGAACTGCAGAATGACTCCTTATTTTAATAGCAAGCTAGGACAGCAGATGCTAATGTTTTTAGAAATTACGCATCTCAATACCAATTAATACAAATCTATTTTTTTCTATAATGCGCTATTTTATTTTGAAGCACCATTTTACCGTCATCTATTTGCACTCTCATCAATATCATTCTATACTCTATACTCACTCTCAAAGAGTTACCGTTACTACAAAAGATACACCAGGAAAAAGGGAATCAAATCTTGTACCTATTTGGAAATATATCATAAATATAGTAGTATCTCGATATATCCCATATCGTAAATTTCTTTTAGCAATTATTTAGGTATCCAGTACCTAAAATTGCTGTTCAATACTTATTATCGTCTTTTTAAGAGTTTCCGTTGATACTAAGTAACAAGGCTCTGGATGTGAAACGCACCACATTTTATTAGAAATTTTCGTTTTAATTCGTCCATTATCCTTGTTTTTAATTTTATTTTACTGCTTCTATTCTTCAAGGTTAGAAGACTTGTTATTTGTATTTCTATTCGTACCACGCAAGGGCAAAGAGTGCGTGTATAACGATACAGAAATCTTTGCACTTTCAGCCGGTCCGCTCTGAGGCAGTAAGTGATTCCTGGCATTCCGCATTCCGCAAATCGCACGCTTGCTCCCACAGAAAAAAACAAAATTTGCAATAAGCGTTCATCCGTGTAAAGAAACCATGTTTCGGAGTTAACCTATTGATTTAAAAACCTCATTTGTTCTTGAAAAAAAAAAGACACGATCAGACTGATTACAAATGAATTCAATGGAACACGGAAAAGAAAGTTAGCGTTCATTATAAAAAAGCATGTTACAAATAAGTTTTGTTTCAATGTAATTATTTACTGTAATTACAGAGGAGAATTTTATGAAACTTTTTTTAAGAATATTTGAGATTCACTTCATTTACCGTGGAATATGCATCAAATTTAACCATTAGATAAAGTTATCAAAATTAATTAAGGTAATGTAATTGTCTTAATTAAGAAAATAATTAAGATAATTAAATATCAATTATTTATTACAAGCTCTTATGCTCGACTTCGTACGCGTGGGAATTTTGATGTGTATAAGTGAGAACTGACAGTCTTATCACAGTGTAAAATGTTATCAAAACCGTATGCATGCATAAATTTTCAATATCAATTGGAGCAACGCAAAGACGTGAATTTTAAGCACCAGTTGGGGTAACGCAATGCAGATTAGAAAATTTTAATTTCAATTCATCTATTTTATTTTTATTCAAAAGCACTTTTGAGAGAATCAAACGATCAATTAATTAGCAATGTTTAATTTTAAATTTATCATACACTACAAAAATAAACAGAATCGTTTGAAATAACCGGTCGAAAACATATATCGTCTAACATCATTAGCGTGAGGGGGGAACTACTCAAAAGCTATGTACTTGAAACTATAAAGGTACTTTTAAAAATTAAATCGAAAATGATGAAAATAGGAAAAGAAATTTGTGCAGCAAGAAAAAAAATCAAGAGAAATGAATAGGAAATATCGAATAATATTAACACAAGAACAGCGTAAGAAAAAAAATTAATAAACATTCTTTTAGAATAGTAAGATAATATAAAAATGAAAAACGGAAACAGAAAAGTAAAAAAAAAACAATTAGATTTTTTAAATTTTTTTGTTCTGATGAAAAAGGCTTTCTGTCGCGAAATCCTGTAATATATCACAAGGAATTCCATTAGATAATTAAATAATAAATTAATATTAAAAAAATATCGGAAATAGAAAATAAAAAAAACGATTCAAAAAGCTCAGGCAGATGTTTTCAGATTTTTTTTGGTGAAAAATTTAGTTTTTAATTAATAAAAAAATTAACCATTCAATTAACCGGAATAAAAACTAGCCTTTGTTCTTCTGTTGACTATAATCTATCTCTGTGCTAAATTTCATCCAATTTCCTTCAGCCGTTCCGGCGTGATTGAACCCCATCATCCATCCATCCAAACTTTCACATTTATATTAGTAGTATAGATCGAATGATTTATCAATAGGGTGAAAGAAATGAATTATAAAATGAAACTGAAATAATAAAAAATTTCATGGAATAGTTTATAAATCAAGATACAGCTATGTTGTGGTCTTGACGAACTTTAGACAGTAACGATGACTGTTCCTTCGATTTCTCCCTGAAATTTATTCAACGTTCTTAAAATTTCACCTCAATTTCTATAACATTTTACATATTTTTTTCCTAAAATTGCAAATGTTTTTTACAAAAATTTTCCCTATTTATTCCTATTTTACGCTAAAATATCCCATATTTCTTCATATAATTTATGTTTCTTAAGGTTTCTCTCCATTTTTCTTGGCATTTTTTTAAATTTCTACCTGAATTATCTAATATTTTTCCCTAAAATATTCACTGTTATTTCCTAATTTACTTTAAAATTTCAATTTCTCCCCATACTGCTCAGCATTTTTTCTATTTTTCCCTAAAATTCCTCCTATATTTTATTTAAAATATCAATCATTTATTTAAGTTAATTTAAAATATTTGAAACATTTAAGAAAATTATTTAGACTAAAATTATTTAAGACCTGTGTAAATTAAATTTAAAAAACTACTTCAACTAAATATTTTAATCCATTACATTAAATTATGTAAATTTAAAGAATAATACTGCAAGTCTTATATTATATTATTTATTTATTATCAAAATATCATTGCATGCACCAGAACAATTGCAATTTTATTCTATTTAATCATCGGATAATCCGAATGTGCTATCGATACCTTCAAATCGTATGATTATTATCAAAATATCATTGCATGCACCAGAACAATTGCAATTTTATTCTATTTAATAATCGGATAATCCGAATGTGCTATCGATACCTTCAAATCGTATGATTATTATCAAAATTTCATTGCATGCACCAGAACAATTGCAATTTTATTCTATTTAATCATCGGATAATCCGAATGTGCTATCGATACCTTCAAATCGTATGATTATTATCAAATATCATTGCATGCACCAGAACAATTGCAATTTTATTCTATTTAATCATCGGATAATCCGAATGTGCTATCGGCGCCTTCAAATTGTATTATTTATGAATCAAATTGTAATCAATTGTATCTATAAAACATGAATACCCATGTGTGCGCAGTTGATGTATTCGTAGAAGTGTATTTTTAAATTTTGATCATTTATTAGAATATCTTGCATCCGATTTCACAACTTAACCCATAATAGTTACCAAACAATGAGCAGTTTAGGATTTCAGTTCAAATTTCTCGAGGATAAACATCGAAAAATTAATCGAATATCAACTATTCTATTAGCCACGAGTTTTGCAGCAAGAATTAACTGTCATTTTTTTCCCGGAAAATCTAACCGCCGGCCACTGGGAAGAGGAAATCTCTTGTGATTTATGAACAAATCCGTCTTTCAGAGATCTTGTTGTAGCCGGCGTTTATAATTTAATGACTTACTTTCAAAAGCAATTAGAGCGACACCCAAGACTTTTCCGAAGGCTAAATTAAATCATTTATCATAAATATTTCCTTTAGAATTTTCTGGAGAAATGTCCTTTTTTTTTGTCTTTTTGTAAACAATCAAAAGAAGCAAAATAAAACAATACGTATTGATTTAAGTGAAAAGATTATTCAGATTATTTTATAAACGCTTATTATTCATGTTGAAACTTTCAAGAAAATTAAGATAATTCTTTTGTAAGGAATACAAAGAAAGGAGCGGATTTTATTAATGGTAAATAAAACTTGGCATTGCTTCAAAATAGAATTTCTTTTGGCCATAATAGAATTTTACTTTCCCTATATTTATCTCATAAATATAAAAAATATCTCCTGTTCATTTAAAAACAAAAATTTAAGAAAATTTATTTATGTTTGAAAAAGCTAAAAAATTCTACATTTATATAATTTTTAACCATATCAAAAATTAAAAGTGTAATTATTTCAACTCAAATAGAATCCTTTCTAATTTAATAAAAATTTAGAGTAATGTGTTTTGAAAAAAATTATTACTATAATAACATTTAAAAAGAAAATTTAGAGAATGATTTACAAATAAAAATATTCTAATTTTGTAATATATTTGTCATATTATATTTTAATATAACATCTATTAAAAATTGTTATATGGTAAGAGGATTGTAATATTCTAATTTTATTGTTTTTATTCTTCTTACTAACTACTTAAATGTTAAATTAAATTTTTCTTCCATAGCTTTCAATAGTGGAAGAAATTCAAACAATTAAATATTTGAGAAAATATTGAAAACAATTTGAATTTTGTAACAGCAATTTTAGAATAAAAAATTAGTTTTAAAATATTTTTTTAATTTCCAAAATTTAAGAAAAATTCCAAGTTTATTAAGCAGGTATTATTAAAAGGGCACAATTTTTAATTTTTTGTTAGCAATGATATATTCGGAAGTAAATCGGCGGAAAAGAAAAAATTTAGCTTTACATTAATTAATTAAAATTTAAAAATCGTATCTAGGTGCATATTTCTATCCTTCCAATTATATATGTTCCACATATCGTAGATCGAGTAATTTAGCAGCTAAATTGCCAACACGCAAATGGCTTCATACATATTGGAAACATACATTGACCTTTATTATTAGTATAGATAAAAATATTTTGTTTTGAAATTAACATACACAGATCATACAAACTGAAAAATTTCCAATTCAATTCAAGAAGACAAAAAAATCTCGTTAGTCTGAAAACACAAAGCAAATTTTCAATGGGAAATTTATTCTTATCTTTAGGTACGTTTATTAATGTATAAACGATTCATTTCACTGTTTATGATATTTTTTTTATTTCCTTTAATTTTTAAACAAGTACACCAACTGCAAGTGTATAAAAAACAGAAAAGCAATGTATTTTGATGCAAACTGAATAATACTATCGCAGAAATCGGTTCTAATTAATCTTACTTTCTTCGTAGATGTAGTCTTTCATAGATGTGGTTGTCGGCGAAAAGAGATGTCAAGAAAAAATAATATATAGTATCTTATAAAAATTCTTAGTTATTCTTAGTAAATTTCATGAAATTTTGACCATCACTTATTTCAAGTAATGGTGGGAAATTTTATATGTGCTTTAAGGTAGTCATATTTGAAATGCATTTACCTTTTCGTGCTACGTATCTTGATAAAAATTGATAAGGCGACAACAATTGATGATCATCAACGAATAATAAAAATGTATGATGATGAAAATACTTATCAGCGAATCCACTGAGAACATGGAGTATAAAAAAATAAGAAACTGGCGGATAATTTTTTTTCTTTAAAAAATGAAATTCGGAAAGAGTTCATGTTTAATTTTAAGGTCTTGGTAGTTGCTAGTAAGGTATTGTCTATGGAACTATTGAGTCTTTTATATAAAAAAACCAAATTTACCATAGAATTATTTCGTGAAAGAATCTCTAGCACTTTAAAATCATCAGAGGCAAGTGTTCTCTCGCTGATGCGGTACGTAAATTTGAAAAGGGAGTGCTAAGTTAGGGTCTATCTCATCATATGACCCTAGATCAAAATTAATAGATCTGTCCCAAAATTACCCTAGTTTTCTTTAAAATGGGACATTCAAGTATTTAAATTAAGTCATTTTTAAATTAACACAAAATGTTTCAACAATGATGATTCGCAATGTTTAGAGGAAATATATTAACTAATAGAGAGAAGTCTTAATGTAATTTAGATAAAATTACATCTCATTTTAAAAACGCATTCGATTTTTTTTTCTGTCTTGAAATATATTAATTTTTGATGTTTTAATTTAATTTAATTATTAATTATTTGTTATCACTAGTGTATCAATATGCTTCAATTGTATGGATTTCCGTTTTCAAATTACTTTATATTTTAATTTTATACCATATTTTTATTCATCAGGTCGGGGCATGTTTATCAATATAGATTTTATAACTAATTTTATACTTACTTTTTGATATGACCCAATTTAAAAAAAGTTTTTACACTTACACGTTATTAGCAATATCACATTTTTAGTATTGTCAAAACTTACTTATTAATTGATAAATTAATGCAAATTTTTATTCTGATCTAGGGGTGCCGTTTCCCGGTGAATTTTATAAACTTTTTATATTAAGATTCGAAATTATTTAATAGGCTAAAATTCGAAACTAATTAAAAATTATGAAAAAAAGTGTACTTTTATAATTTTTAAAAAATACTAAGTTAGTTTTTAGTTCTTTCTAATAAAAGTGCATTCCGACGTTATTTTTATCATGTGAGAACATGATGTTGCTTTGGTTAGGAGGTTTTGATGTCTCCGAAATTTAAGGGCAAAAAATATTTTTTACCCATTTTTATCAGTATTTTATTATTATAATGTATACTTCTTTGAAAGTAGATGCGTTTTAAAAAAGTTGTACAGCTTTACAAGTATTATTTTATTATTACACATGCCTCTTTGATAGCAGATCTGTTTTTGAAAGGTAGAACTGACATCATAACTGTTGTTTCATCTCAAAATTGGTCGAGCTCCAAAAATTTGTTTACCAGTTAGAAAAAGTGGAAATTAAAATTAA
>JAOUZG010038877.1:2717190-2730544 GCA_026289955.1 Argiope argentata | reverse complement strand
TTACCCTTGCTAAATCGTTGATGAGGTTGAAACAGGAGTGAGAGAAAGAAATCATGCACCAGGAGACAAATAATTCTTTCCTCTTATTGTCGTCGATATTTCATTTCGATAATGGCGCATGAATACTCAAAATATGATGATTCAAACAAACTGTTTTTATGACATAAAGAAGCTTCCCTCACAAAGCGTACGCCGCCTCATTATTAAACAAAACGCTTTTCAATCATTGTTTACTTTCCGCGAAAAAAAAACACAAAAACAAAAAACGACTTTCCTAACCTTGCCCTCAAGTCACAGACGAACCAAACCGACTACCGTCTTCTGACCTCACCTTGCAGCTCACGTATTCTCGCACGTGACCGCTGCTATCCTTTGTGCAGGAGTCGGTACCCGAGGCGAAGAATATTCTGCGGTGAAATTGCAAAAAAGAAGTTAACTTAATCCTTTTCTCTAATCACGTTTTTTACAGAATTTGTGTTTTGTGCAGCTAACTAGTAGGCACTTCCGTGTTTTGTTTGTCAATATTTGATATCACCGGGTGTTGGCTTATTTTCTTTGTTTTTAAGTCATCCATAAAATTTCAACATTTTCCAACTATGGAGATTGAAACAATGGGTATCACAAAATAGTATACAATTATCGTTTGTTACTACTATCAGTTTTCGAAAAAAAAAAGTTGTTGCTATCATTCATACTAAAAGAAACGTTGAATTTAAGGTAAATGTATCGAATAACGAAACAAAAATCTAGACAAATATTCGTCTTTATACCTTAACCCTTTGCCGTCCGAAGAATAATTAGATGCAAAATTATTCACCTAAGACAAGGATTTGTTTATTGCTATGAAAAGTAAATAGACATAATTCTTTTAAGTCGAATTTCTTTGAAAAATGAAACTACATCTCTTACCCATTATGTAGGCATTTTTAACAATTAAATTTGAAAAATAAATAAATAAAACGTCAAAATGATGCACAGGCTTGAAAATCGAGTCAGAGGCACCATCGGAGTGCAAAGGGTTAAAGAAAGATATTCAGCTAATAAAATAAGTGGGTAACGTAGAATAATATATTAATTATTAACAAAACATTCGTTCCTAATTATTTTTTGATGTGTCGGACGAAATAAATAAAAATATTTTTTCTAATCATGATTTAAAACAGAATCAAATCACAAACATAACGTCATCTGAATTTTTAAATTTACATATCTAATTTTACATTTTGCATTGTATTTTTGAGTAAAATTATAGCTCATTATCGTTCATTCTTGACAATTCTAATCTGAAAGGTTAATTATCATACGATAATTTCCCTCTTAATAATCCTGATAATTAAAACTTTGGAATAGGCGATTTTAAAAGGAATTTCTTAAATTGACTTGAGACTCTATATACTAAATTTGTTCATAACTATTTTAAAAAATGATGATGAGTTATAAATAAAATAATTACTGCTTGATAGTCTTTTTTATTAATATAAAAGAATCTAATAATAATAATTATTTAATAAAGTATTTATTTAATAATTAATTAAATGAATCAAAATATAATGCTAAAATATTTTTTAGTCCTATTCTACTTTACTTCACTATTCTTCATTCAAAACAATCAAGAATTTTTTCATTCAAAAAACAGAATACATGCAGGATATGTTAAAAAGAAACGGCGCTATTTAGACTACATCCATTCTGAGCCATCCAGTAAAATTATGTTTACATTTGCCTTTTGAACTCCAATCCATATTAAATTTGCATATGCGACGCAGATGCTCAGAAGGAAGTAGGCGCTGTGTTATTATTATCATTATTCGACATCAAAAAGCGAATATAAATAGCGAAGCGACGATTTCATTCAGGTAACCTTGAAATTATCTTACGGATGAATCTCTTTTTATATGCTTTATAGTTATAATTCTGTTTCTTTTAGATCGTTTGATTAAATTTGAAATAAAAATATGTTATTTGAAAGGAGTGGTATCACTACAATTGCTGATGTAATCGGAACTAGTCATTGAATTTTTGACTAATCTCTGAATTCCAGTTGTTAGTTTTGAATTATTTCTTCCCAAATTTGTCCTAAATAAGGATAAACTATCTTAAGGAATAATATATGGCATATGCTTTGAATATTTATTCAAAACATATAACATTTTTATATCTAAAATTGTTTATTTTTAAATTTACAATATGAATGTTTATAATTATAAAATAGTTCAAGCCTTATTATAGTGAAGAGCTTGTATGCTGAATGCTATGAGCCTCCTCTAGAATTGAGACGGAAGATGCTACATCTCAATTATTATTTTAGAATCAAATCAAATGTGAATCATCCATTTCATAATTTTAAACTTCGCCCATTTTTAGTTCGACAGCAAGATGCTAGAAAATCGGTAATACCCATATTTTTTACGAGAATTCATAATATCCTCTCAGAACTAAATTTACTCTATATAGATGTAACTACGCAGCCGTTAAATAAAATTCCCCCTTGGAAAATCTCTAATGTGCAATATTTGAACCCTTTTAAGGCTTTTATAAAATCTGACACAGCAGACATTATTTATCAACAGAAATTTCTTGAACACAGGCATCATTATCAAGATTTACCACCAATATATACTGATGGATCAAAATCTGTTGGTCATGCATCTTTCGCTGTCCTTTTCCCTGAAAAAGGTTTTTCTTGCAAACTTCATTCTTCTTGTTCAATTTTTACAGCAGAGGTTATTGCTATTTTATATGCATTACAAGAAATTTCTCATGATATGCGAAAGCATTTCATTATTTATACTGATTCCTTAAGTGCTTTAATGTCCCTCCAATCATCTAATTCCAATTTTCATAATCATCCACTAATTTTAAGAGTTTTAGAGATTTTTAATGACTTGGATTCCCATGGTTTTACAATTTTATTCTGTTGGGTACCATCGCATGTGGGAATATTGGGCAATGAGAAAGCGGACAATGCCGCCAAATCGGCAACTACCCCTATAAATTTGGCTTTACCAGCGAGCGACTTAAAAAAACACGTTAAAATGGTTCTTCATTCGAAATGGCAATCAGAGTGGGATCTTGAGATAGAGAACAAACTCCATGCAGTAAAACCAATTTTACAATCTTGGCCTTCATTAAGCAATAGAAACGCAGACACTCTTTTAACACGCCTACGCATTGGTCATACTAGATTCACTCATGTTCATCTTTTACTCGGCGATCAACCACCAATGTGTTCGCAATGCAAATGTCGAACCTCTATACACCATATTTTGAGTGACTGCTCATGTTTCAGTGTTCAGCGATTGAGATTTTTTCGGGAGTCTAAGGTTTCTTTGTCGGATTTGCTTGGCATAACCCCTCATGTTAATCTTTTTGAATTTTTAAAATCGATAAGGCTTTATTCCCTTATTTAAAATGGTGATATTTTTTAGAAAATAGTTTCGTTTTTAAACATTCCAAATAAAACTCTCGTATTGCGATGCTTTCATTTCTCTGGTTGGCGCAGCATAGTCAAAATCCTGGCTTTTGTGCCACAAAAGCCAAACCAAACCAAGCCTTATTCAACAATGAGCTAAATATTGAATATTCTTCTAAAATGGAGAACTTATTTGAGTTGTCTCATATAAAAAACTATTTTAAATTGCCTTCAATGTAAATAAAAATAGTCTGGTATTCTTTATTCAAAACTAACATAAATACAAAATATTTTTCCAAGATGAAATGAAAAGCAGACAACAGAGATTTTGTTAGCTCATTGGGGATATTTCTTCCATTAAATATTATTTTAATGTACAGCAGTTTTAATAACAGCCTAGTATTCTTTCTATCGAATAGAAATATTTTATTTAGAGCAAATGTAAACCATAGCTTAGTGTTCTTTATTCAAAACAAATTCGAGATCTTTTTCCAACATAGGGCAAATGCGGATAATGGAGATTATGTCTGCTCACTAGAGAAATTTCTCAAATTGGAAATTGCTATGTTGTACTCAAATTTTAAGTGTAGTTTAGTATTCCTTTTTAATGCTAGGTGATATTCATCATTCGAAACCGAAAAAAAAAACATAGGATATTTTTCTAAAATTCGGCAAAAAGTAGACTAGAATATATGAATTCGATCGGGGCCTCTCATCAATTTAAAATTGCTTTAATATACGCAGTTGTATGCATAACTTAGTATTTACTCTTTTCAATCTAATATTTTTTTTATTCAAAACCGATAAAAAAAATATAAGATATTTTTCCAAGGTGGAGCAATAAGTGGACAATGGAGACTGTATCTGCTCATTAAGGACATCTCATGATTTATTTTGCATCACTGCACCATCCTTCATTCACAACAACCTAGCATTTTGTAATTCAAAAATCAGAATGCATATTGGTTATTTTTCCAAGATACGACATTATTTAGACTGTGTGTTCTGATTAAGGACATCTCGTCACGGACATAAGGACAATGGATACTGTAACAGCTCATAAAGGACATCTTGCGATCTTTAAACTATTTTTCTTTACTCCGCCATTCTTTTTTTACAGCAATCTAGTTTTTTTTTCGTTTCGAAAAGCAGAATATAAGCAGGAAATTTGTCTAAGACATTATTAGACTGCATATTAAAGACATCTCGACAATTAATAACTGTTTTAACTCACGCCAATAGCAAATATCACCAGGGCGACCAGGGACCTTTAAAACGATTTTTCGCAATTTTCACTTTAGTAATTTTTAATTTTACAGGCATTAAGAGTAACGCTATAGGAGATGAGACATATAATTTGAAAGCATTATATTACTTTATTTATGAGCCGGGGGAGGGTAATAAAATATAATATTAGCGATAAATAATGTTAGTGAAAAATGTTCCAAATGCTCCAAATTTGTTCGAAAGCTCTCCAATTTTTATTATTACCTTCTATAACTTTTCTGAAACAAAAGTTGGGATTGATTTTGAAGTTTGAGTTCGAAATAAAATTAACAAATATAATAACTCAAAACTTCTTTTTTTTTTAAGTTTAAGTAGTTTTGAGTTATTACACAGGTTAATTTTAATATTTCGAACTCAAACTTAAAAATCAATCCCAACTTTTGTTTCAGAAGAGTTATAGTAGGTAGTAATAAAAATTGGAGAGCTTTCGAACAAATTTGGAGTGCCTGGAACATTTTTGATTAACGTTATTTATCGCTAATATTATATTTTACTACCCCCCAAAACTCATAAATAAATTAATATAATGCTTTAAAATTTTATGTCTCATCTCCTATAGCGTTACTCTTAATGCCTGCAAAATTTCAAATTGCTAAAGTGAAAATTTCAGAAAATCGCTTTAAAGGTCCCTAGTCCCCTTAACAACACTAAATAGTTTCTCTAGATTAGAATTCCAAATATACATTATATTTAGATCAAAAATAAATTTTAAATGTGCCAAATCCAGTCAAAACAAATACTACTAAATCCCAAGAACAGCGAAACGAAAGATTAACTCACGTGTCGAAGCGGCAAATCCAGTAACGATCAGGCGACGAAAGTGGAAAGTGGTCGTAACATCCGAATCACAATAGGCTCCGGACACTTCACTTTCTCCCGGCAAATGCTGAAGAGAAAATGAGACAAGATTGAATCCGTGCTCTCACCTGAAAGCCTTTGAGTCGGTCCGTCCACTTGTTTTATGAGGTGAAACAACGAGCGACCTTGCTCAAACGGCATGTTTCGCGTCAAGGGGAAAATTATAAGAGATTGATACTCTTTATTTATTTTTTTCTTTTGATGAATTTCATGATTCTTTTTTATTCCAGAAGGTTTGGATGGTCGATAAACAAAAAGGTGTCGTTTGTGATGTTCCTTTTTTTCTTATTCTTGCTTTCTTCCTTTTCTTTTCTTAAAAAAGGGTAAAAAGAAATTGCTCAAACATCATATTATTTACTAGATACCTCTTAATAAATTTGGATTAAAAATTAATACGCCTTTTTATATTTACTATATTCATCCGATATTTTAAAAAAATTGAAGAAGTATTAGAGAAAAATAATAAAAAAGATTAAAATGAAATCTACTTATGCATATTTCAATGTATCATGTCAGAACATCATTTCTTGAACAGCCAAGCACCAGGTGCTCGTGGAAATTAAAGTACATTTTTATTCATTTTGATGGTTTCATTGAATGAGTCACTTGAGTATTGCAAACACATCCAAAAAACTTTGACTCGTATTTATTGTTTTAAAAAATATCACATTTCCTATTTATTTCATTTCATATAATCACATGCTCAAAAGAATATTTTTCTAGGTTTGATATGCTGCAGTCATTAATTTATTTCATTTAATCAGAGCTTTTGCAAATGCAATGGCAACGCGTTATTAAAAGCTAAAATTTTTGAGATACGCGTGCTGATAATAATTTTTTTTATTTTTCGCCTACGCATTTTTGTTGACGCCAAAACACTCGTCCCAGAAACAACATCATGTTCTGACATGATAATAATTATGAATTTAAGACATTCGATTAATTTGAATTTATTTTGTTTTATTTCAGAAATTTTAATCGCGACTTATATCTACATATTACTTTATTATTTACAACCAGAAAAGTGTGTGGTCATTTTTCTAATTTTTTATTTTATACCTACTTCATTATCGGTTGTCCTGGATTACCAAAAAACAACCTAAGCCGGATTTTTATGCCTATTAATGCGAACGATATACGTAAGGGTGATTCTCTGTCATTGCTCATCATAACATTTGTCATGCATATGTCAATTGGTAGTTTTTCAAACGCGATTAGAAAGCTAATTAATTTATTGTATTTTCAGTTTTTTTTATCTATCAATTATTTTCATGTATTTCTCTCTATGTTAGTTACGTGATTCCCGTTTCACCCCTGGAATTGGACTATTTGCAGCCCAATATATTATGAATTCCTTTTTGTGTATTATTTTGTGCTTTGTGTATTTAACGGTCTTTTTATTTATGATATGTATTTTTTAAATAACTGCTATAATTCATTATATTATTTATTAATATTTTTATATTTGTGCACACTTTAATGGATTCAATTGAATTGGATACTAAATTTGCAATTGAATTCATATCAGTTCAACTGAAATAAAGCATTTCAATTTATTTGTTCTCAGTTTAATCCATAGTCAATTAAAATGTATTTAAATTTTTACTATAATTCATTATATTATTCATAAGTATCTTTATATTTGTACAGTTTTTCAAATGATTCAATTGCAATAAATATAAATTCTTCAACTGAATTGCTATCAGTTTGAACCAAAGTAAATTAAATACAAAACTGCATAATATGATACTATTTAGTTATTTTTCTTTTTCCTCACCTATCCAGCCAGAATCTCTTTGATTTTACGTTCAAGAAAGATAGGTTTTGTTTTATTTTTGAAAATCAAAACACTTTTTGTCACATCTAGAGAATAAAGATAAATAAATTAAGTTTTCTATAATCAGAAATTAGGGAAAGCATTTTTTTTTCATTTTCAGATGAAATCTCAGCACCATAAAATATAAAGAAATTACATATTTCATAACCCTTACTCTACACGATAATTTTATGTAAATAATGTACTGAATATATACCCATTTTTCTCATTGATTTACGGTTTAATGGCCACTTAACGTTCATTTGCTATATGAATGTCCTGTATTTAACATCAATTAAAGGACTTATCAACTTCATAATTCAAAGACCGATGATGATGAATGATGATGATTCTGACGAGTTTGAACTAATTTATTATCTTTGTAGCTAATAATATCAGAAATCGTCTAATCTGTGAATGTATATACAACACCTGCCAAATACGAAGGAACTAGAGTTTACAATGGGAGATACTGGCTCAACTGCCTTCTCTTCAATTTCTTTTATAAATTTTATGTCCCTTAAAAAATATCTCCCATGCTGCTCCAAAATAAAATATTAATTTTTAAAAGACCCCGATCAACTTTTCCTTTTAGCAAACAACTGCTTATGGATAAATGTCTCGCGATTGCTTTTCTTTTGTACTTTAATGCATAATAAAATTCCATCATGTTGCTAATTAGAACAAAAAAGTATTCTGAAATATATCGGAGGCCACTATGAAGAAGACTACAAGAAAAATAGATGCTGTTTTTAAATTTGATAATCTTTTTATTTTCTGTTTCCCTCATAATAGAGAATCTTAAAGCGATCAGGATATTGTACACAAGTAAATTTTCTAAATTATGATATATAAAAAAACTATATTTGGTATATAAAGGAAACTAAGATTATATATAGAAAAAAACAACTATTATTTGGTAATTATTGAACTAAAGTTGATGCATTGACTTCGTAATTGTGAGTTTTCAAAATTTACTCAAGTTTAACTCTTTGCACTGCAATGACGCCTCTGATTCGCCATTCAAAATTGTGCATCATTTTAACGTTTTATTTATTTATTTTTCAAATTTAATTGTTGAAAACGCCTACACAATGGTTAAGAGATGTAGAGCAATTTTTCAAAGAAATTCGATTTAAAAAATAATGTATTTTTATTTATCATAGAAATAAACTAATCTTTGTATTAGGTGAATAATTTTGCATCTATTAATTATTTTTCGGTGTGAAAAGGGTTAATCTTATTAAATTGAGACCCCAGTTTTAAAAAAAGCATATTTTGGAATTGAACATATGGAATCTGATTAAATTATGTTTCTCTTTTTGAATTAATCAATTATTCAAGTACATTAAATACTTAATACAATTCTATCTAAGACAATGGCCCTATAATCTTAAACCGAAGGCTCTATCACTGAATAACTACAGTTCTACGATCAATTTCAAAAAAGTCCTTCATAAATTAACCACATTTTCCAAGTCTGCAAGTTTCAGATTAAGTACACTTAGTTTAGCTGATGTTCGATTATAATTTATTAGAAATTTTTAAAATTTGGTTACCAGGGCATCAGATATATCTTTAAAACCTTCACAATTGAAATTCATATAAATAGTACTAGGATACATTATCAGATTTGAAGCATCACAATAGCTACTCTTGAAATTACACATTATTTTTTTATTTCTCCAGAAATATTGCGCGGGCTCTCCTGGAATTTCCGAGATGTGAATAATATGCATTAGTTTTTCTTCTAATTTATATTAAAGTGTTCATATCCATAACTTCACTCCAAAATGTGAAGATAGGATTATTATCATAAATGGAATACACCGACCACCCCTAAGGTACTCGGAAAAAAATGAATGATATGATCGACGAAACAGCAACACTGGAGGGAATTCTGATTAATTCTGCCGACGTTCTGGCATAGAGGTAGAGCATCTTCCTGTGATTTCGGCGTCCCGGGTTCGAGTCCCAGTTCGGGCATTGTTGTTCTTCTGTGTTCTATCTGTAAGGTGTGTGAATGTGTACCCTTATAAAAGGGAGCAGTGCAAGCGAATGTAACGGGTGAGTAGCCTAGTTGGCGCTACTACAAAATAAGAGATGCTGATTAGGCTTAAATCGCTGAATACCTCATCAAGCTTGCCCATGGGAAGTGTCATAAGAAATAACAATAGCATGATTAAATCTTAAGATAATAAGACATGATAAGTCTACAGGATTAAATACTTCCAGTGGGAAGCATGCCCCGTCATCAGCCACCCAGATGACTGCATTTCTGCACCCATCCAAGTGGCAACCACAATACCATAAGTTTCTCATTCTCATTTTTGAAGTTCTCCTTGTGGGAGAGATTCGATCATGAAGACGCATAGGAGATCAGAAAGCAATGAAGACGGATGAGGATGAATTTTTATGTAAAACTGAAAAGTTAATAATGATTTATAATTATCTTTAGTGGCATAATTTGCAATACACAATACTTCCATAGCTTTCTGCATATACAACACGCATATCCAGAAAGGTATAAAGCGTTTATTTAAAATAATTCCTAATTTTTCCGCATGGTTTTTATTATTTTAAAAATCATTCACTTTTAACCGTGGTACATTGTCCCGTAATATATAAAACTTATATATTACTAGACAATGTGCCACCAATAAATCATATTGAAGTTGGAAGTAAATGTTTTGTATATCTTAGTAAATATGGGTATTTATTGAACAGATTCTTAACTATCAAGGTGAGAAAAACCGTATATTTTTTTAATTAAATTTAGGAGATATTTATTACAAGATAATGTATTCTTCAATACGTTAAGTACATCAAATACCACCAAACAAGTTGTGTATAAAAAAGAAGGAGAGATAGAAGTCAAAATAAGAAGAGAAAAAAAGATGAAATAAACTGAGACCAGGGACACACATATGCCTTCCAGAGGAACTACGTGTCCTTTAAAAGAATGCAAGATACTAAGACGACAAGGAAAAGCAAACTCAAAAGATTTTTACTGATGCAAAATGTAACAGTTAAATCTTTTTTTCTTTCATAATTTCATACGTTAAAATAAAGAGAAATGTGTTAAACTACATTCAGAAAGAAACATTCCAAGTTTACATCAAAAGTCCTCAGGCATGAATAATGCGCTTCCTGCAAGGATCTCATTAAATTTTCCAGGCAAACATCCCTTTTTTCACAATTCTTCACTATCAATATAATGCTTTTAACCAAAGAGCAAGTACGTCATATATCATGTGCTCCTTATAAGGACTTCACAGCTCGAACGAACCAGATTTTATTTGTTTCTCTGTGTTCTTGGGACAACATCATTTGATATCTTCAGACTCACTGAATCTTGCATGTACAAGAATACTTTATGCATCCATTTCATTTGACATATCGTTCTGCCAATCATATTTTGAAATCTTTTTGAGGCCATGATGTAGATTAATGATGCAAAGTACTGCAAAACCATCAAAAAGTGTCAACAAATTACGATGGTGTTAATTGCTATATCAAGCCTTCAAATGATTTTAAAATAATCTTGAAATAATTAGGAATCGATGATATATGGTTTGAAAAGAATAGTGAGGAACTTTTGGAATATAGTTTTTAGTTTAATTTATCACATTAGTTTTAAAGAAGTTTTTAACATATTTTGAAGTGTTTGTAGAATTTTTAATAAAGTGAATTCAAATCGTTCATAATTTTTTTCTATTCTTCTTCCTGGTCAATTTCTCAAAATGTTTGTGAATGCTTGGTATATTATATATTTATTACTAATTAGTGAATAATATCGTAAAGCTCATCTATTTTCCTGATCATAAGATGCTGATCAGCCATTTGATAATCCCTTAGGGAATTTTTAAAGGGAAGATCGTTTGCGGCGCAAAGCTAGCTGCGCAGTAGTTAAGAATTCGTTTATATCTTTTAGTGTTATTCGTGTCACGTGTTCAATGCTTAAATCTATGCTAAAATTTTGTATATAAATTATTTCGTCCATAATAATTGCCTATTCACTGTTCGCAGAATAAAAACTTTACTAATAGAGAAAAGGGAATAAATATAATTTCGCTTTAAAATAACCGAGCAAAATTCATAAGCGAGTTATAGCCTGTATAATTTTACAGCTAAAGAATTCATAAATATCAAATCTTATCATGAAACCAAAATATATCGTTCTTCTTTCTGTTTTATTCCTATATGAGGTTATTGAGATGTAGGCTAGAAGTTATGGACTGACAATTTTTCGACAATCTACAGTTTATATGATTTTTTAATCAGCAAGGCAGATGCGGAATGCCCTAGGACTGAACTCGCAACCCCAGGTAGCACATCTTGTAGCTTAATATTGTACAATATTGTGCGATATTATAAGATATTAAACAATATTGTGCGATATTATATTAAAGAATATTCCCCCATATTATACAATATTGAGAAATACTGATCAATATTGTACAATATTTGTGTGCTACTAGGGACATTACAGGCTATAGCCGAGTAACATAACCACAATACAAAGGCAATAACCTGTGTATTGTAGATTCAATCAGTTTTATAAAGCCTTCACAACATCACAATCACAGAAAAAAAGCCATTACTTTTGTTATTATCATACAAGTATGAATCATTGAAATTCCTTTCAATTGCTTGGTATACAAACTAATAGATAAAATATTCCATTTCAATGAAAATTCGAAAATTTCCTTCTGTATCTGAATATTCTCTTGTATCTGAAATGCTGTTTGAAAAGATAATTCAAATTTCAGTGAAGTGATTTTGAAACAAATAGTGAATAACGTTTCCTGACAGACGATATGAAAATATATAAAGGCAACTTGTTTATCATTTTTAAGTTTGTTTTTAAGGGCTTTAAATCGAATGTGATCTTTGTTTCTTTTTGATAGAAAAATATTTTATTTTTATCGCAAATGATATATTACTTAAATCAGAGATTTAATCTTTATTATTGGACTAAGAAATATTTTGTAGAAAATTTCTACAGCTTTTCTTTCATTTTGGAAAACATTTGGAGAAAAGGAAACTGATTTGAAATTTACTCAAATAATATAATAAACAACCTTTTTAAAATCTATTCCTATTTAGGTTAACAGAGAAAAAAATTTCAGATACTTTTTAAAAAAAAATTGTTAATGTTGCTCTCTTGTTCCACTTAACAACAGAAGGTTGGGGATAGTAGCTTCTGAGGGCATGGACCCCTGAGCCCTTGAGAGCAGAAGCCTGAAATTTAGCTCACACACGTCACAAACCCTTTTTACGAGGCAGACTTTATTCATGGATCGTAATTTAGATCTGGGACCGAGAACAATCACCTCTGACCCAGTACCTCTGGTGGTATTACAATCGACACGGAGGATTTTGTGACGATGACATCCCCAAACACACACATGGAGAGTCTTCGGCTGGTGGTTTCGAGCTCGCAGCCCAAGGGATGAGAATCTATCGTCCTACCAACCAGGATATCCTGGTCTAGTAAATACACTTATTATTAATAATTGATCAAAAAATTATATAAGCGTTGAATTTTCAACGCCAATTGAGGCAACCCAAAATGCATGAATTTTCTACGCCAGCTTTGGTAACGCAATACAGATTAGAAATTGTTCATTCTGCATTATTTTAATTCGATAAAACATCAAAATGAATCCAAAAAATTAATCAATTAACAATGTTTAATTATAAAGGCAAAAAAAATTAAGATAATAAATAGAATTACTTGAAATAATCGGCCGAAAACTTGTTAAAATTAACCTCATTGGCTTGTGAAAAATCCAACTGAATTCGTTACTTATTTGGCAGTGAGAAAATGATGAAAGATTTTTCGAGAGAGAGTTGTTAATTATTAATTAAAAAAACTAATGAATTAATATTTAGAAAAATTGTATTAACATTAAATGTCTTTCACTACAAATTTTAAAAAATTTACTTGAATTTGAATAAAAAATATGTTACTAGTG
>JAOUZG010038877.1:2691118-2716790 GCA_026289955.1 Argiope argentata | reverse complement strand
AGGGAGAGTGTGAATTAATAGCAGAAATTGAAAAATATGTAGTTTCTATAATTTTTAGATAAAAATTATATAAACTAGATATAATAATTTATATCTAACGTTATGAGCAAAGTTATTAAATTTATCTAATCATTAAATAATTTTGCACTCCCAATCATGGAGATCAATCGAGATGGTGCATTCTGAAATCTATAAAGTCATTTATTCAGAATGTACATGACGCAGCTTATGCAAGGAAACGAGATCCCTATAGTTTTGTGAGCAGACTTTTTCAATATATCTCTTTAAAAGAATTTTTAACTCCACCTCAACAAATCAATAATCGGAATGACACATTTTTCAATCAATTCTAGTGTCATTTTCAGAATAAACAAGACACGGCATGTTCAAGGAAACAAAATCAACTTCCATTATACTGTAAATTGTGAAATAAAAGAAATAAACAGTAATAATAATAATAAATTAAAATGAATCTGCTATGCATATTTCAATGTGTCATATCAAAACATTATTTTTGGAACGGTCAAGTACCACGTGGTCGAGCAAGTTAAATTATATTTTTATTCATTTTAATTGTTTCATTGAATTAGTCACCTTAGTATTGCAAACGATAAAAAAAACTGTGTCTCGCATTTATTGTTCAAAAAAATATCGCATTTCCTGTTTATTTCATTTCATATGTTCATGCGCTCAAAATGACATTTTTCTAGATTTTTTTTTTGCGAGAATTGTTTTTAAATCATAGATTTTGTAAATGCAATAGCAACGCGTTATTAAAAGCTGATTTTTTTGAGATGCTCGTGTAGATACAAAAAAATTTATTTTTCGCCTACAGATTTTTGTTGACGCCAAAATCTTTATCACAAAAACAACGTCATATTCTGATGATAAAAAGTAAGATCTTTTTCATGATCTTCTTCATGATAAAAAGTAAGATCTGAATTGTTGAGCGCAAAAGCGATTTTCAAAAGTATGCAAATTCTGTTAAATTTTATGAATATTATTAAAAAAAATGTAAAAAGTTCTTGAAAAAATGTCTGTTACATTTTAATCCGTTGTTTAAAATGTTTCATTATATAGTTTTTGCTTCTATTTTTCTTCACAAAGTCAGCCAGCAGCGCCATTTTTGCCTCAAACGACAAAGAAAAGTTTTTCGCTATGAATTAACGCTATTTAATATGTGTATAAACAAAATGATGATGATTAAAGTACGTGATGCGCAACACCATCATCATCATCATGAAGAGGTGTAAGGCAAAGATTTCCATTAAACGGTGTTTCAAAATATTTTCAAATACTTACTTCTTGAAATTTAGAGATAATTCTATTGAATTCTGAAGCAACTCTTTTTTTTTTAAAGAAACGAATGAAAAACTGCACCTCTGGAAAGGTCAAGGGAAAATACCATCGTCCACAGAGCTGTCACTACATTTGATCAGATCCTTTAATCAATCTATATTGATGCTTTGAAAGGGGAAAGGAGAAGGAGTGGTGGTGAGGAAAAAAAAGTAGAAAATCTTCTTTCACTTTTTTTGCTTTCTTTCTTTTAGGAAGCAAGTTTTTGACTTCCAAGGATTTGTGAGAAGTAACAATTAGTCTCACTCGCCGCAAGGAAAACTACCTCTTCCGGTGCTTAAGCAATGCGTTCTGTAATTAAATCCCAGTAAAGGTATCATTCTTCCTCTCGAGCAACATTTAAGCTATTTATAGAAGATATTTATATAGTTTTTAATGAGTGTTTTTTCTTTCCTAAATCTTGTAATAAAAGCATGCTACTGTTTCTGTAGATACTTCAGAGAAAAGGTGATTGTCTTTTTGATGTTCTGAAATAAATTATTGCACTTATTACTTTTTATTATTATTTATTCATTTAGCATTTTCTTTGTCAGTACGTTTATTCTTACAGGCTAACTGGGGGCTAATTGCAACAATGTTTGGAATTTCTATTTTTTAAAATATTAAATGTTTTTCGCTTATAACTGCTTCATTTAGCATTATAATTATGTATGCAATATATGCAAAAAAAGCAATTTTTATAATTTTAAAACATTAAGTATTTTTTCAAAAAAAATTACTTGTTACAGCTTATCCCGCTCTTGGAGTACTGTCGCTTCAAGTTGTAACAATGTAAACAATATTCAAAAAATGCTTTTTGTTAGCATTTTTCCATTAATTAAAATAAAACAACTCATAACTATAATTATTATGATATAGTGACAATGAACCTTATCAATGGTTTATAACAAAAAAAATTATAAATTTATTTAAACAATCAACATAAATGTATATTTTTGATAGAAAAGCAATTAAAGCAAACAAATAACAGATAATTACTGTTCACAGATTTCAAAAAAAAGTATTAAACCTTTTCTTAATCATTACAGTTGATAAGCTGTTTTCTAAAACTTTTTTTTAATTCTATTGGAAGAAATCCGAGAAAAATATCCGAATATTTCAACAAACAAGAAGATATTTTCCTCTTCTGCTGAAGATACAGATATTAACCTTGATTTATCATTTACAATAGAAAGAGAAACGTATTGCTTTTTATTTCTGGCATATATATTCAGCCCCACGTGATAAATATTTAGTAAATCAATTTCATTTCTAATACGTGATATGTTTTTTCTAAAACTTAGGTTGTAGCTAATCATATACAACTCAATTTTTTATCATGTCGGAACATGATGTTGTTTTTCGGATGAGGATTTTGGCCTCAACAAAAACTTCATTCGAACACCTCATCCCCATTAGTATGAAATCTGAATTTCTCGAACAGAAGAGACATTATTTTAAAATGCACACCATACAGCAGGCTGAATCAAAATAATTTTAAAGCATTTTTTTAAACAATTTCATAATTTCATCATTTTCAGGTGTAAAAAACACAAATGTTTAAAAAAAAAATAAATAAAAGTTCGAAATATTAGACAGTTGCGATTTTACACTTTTGTGTAATTTACAACATTCTTTTGTTCTAGGTTTCTGCTACATTTAAAAAATTTAATATAATTTTCTAAAATCATTTATAACTGTATTTTTAAAGAAAAGCATTAAAATCACTATTCGATTTCTGATTAAAATTTCGTATTTTTCTTAAGATTCACGAGGTATATCTAGAAAATAATTTCCTTTTTAAAATTTTTTTCTAAGAAACGTTACTTTCGCTACTAGTTCACACATGTTCAGCCACTTTACTAACTCATTGGCAAACAATGAAAGTTATTTTTAGATCACTATAACATGTTCAGCGTTTATTATATTTAGAAAAAAATAGAACATCCTATCTCATGGAAGTTATTTTCTCTCAATCGATTTCTTAATGCTAGGAGCACAAAACCAATTGAAACTTGAGAAGAAGGATACAATTGGATGGTTAAAATATGTATGCAATGATTCAATAAAAGAAATGAAAATGTCCATGATGAATAAAGAAGTGGACGGTGGTCTTTGATCAATCATGATTTGCTTGCAGAATTCGGAAGAAGATAAAAGGAGAACTGAAGGTACACTATGAAGGAAAAAACTTTTTGCATTCAATACATTTCATCCAAACTTTCTCCTTCACCTTTTTAGCATTGAAGTAATATTTTTCTACTAAGATCATACAAAAGCCGGTACCAGACTAAGACAAAGGTTTCAAAAATGGTAGCTATTATATAATTTTTAGTATATATTGAAAAATAAACTAAAAATTATATTTTATTATGCAATAAAAGTGCTTTTCTAATAATTATTTCTCTTTTCTAAAATTGCTTACAGGAATTTTGTTTCTGGATACTCTTATATATGCATAACAAAAATATATTTTTTCCTTCAAACTGAAGACAATAATGCGAATCATATTCCCTTTCCTGGTCAAATTACTATTGTGTTGACTAGTGTATTAAGTTTAAAACAAAATTCATATTCAAATCATTCAGTGGTTAAAGAATGCCTGCCCAACATATCTACTGCTATCTGAATGTAAAATACGTATTAAACATTATCCATTATCTTTATTATTAGCAATTACGGTTAAAATCCAATGCCTGATTTACCAGCTTATAAATACATGAAAGCTTTGACATCAACATTGGATATAATGTAACAAAAAAGAATAAAGATTTAGATATAAAATTTAAATGCCAGTAGTTATGAGTTAACTAGTAGCTGCAGTAAATTCAATAGTAAAAACCCACAAAAAACAATTTACTGGAATCAATTAACTATCGAATTAAATAGATATTTTTCGGCTCATGAGCTTATACGTACTTCATTTAATAAATCAAATTCAGAATAAAAAACAAATCAACCATATGCATTTTTGGAAACATGTTATGCTTTACCATAACATTGAACATTAATTTAATCAAAGTTCAGGGCAAAAAACAAAGGAAAAAAGTACTCTCAAACATGTTTGCCGAGGCATTTGGAGCACATGCGTACGTTTTTTGAATTGACAATGCAGAAGTGGTTCACCGTTACACGTGATAAATTTTGCGTATAAGTTCGTACAGTTTTGAAGAACAGAGTACGTGAAAATGGCAAATGCGTCCATACTTACGTAATATTGCTCTGTCTAAACATAGATATGAGGAAACAAGCCCTTATAAAGTAATGTGATAGTTAAAAGATAAACAATTTTCAGCTCTTTAATAATTCAAGCATACTACTGAACTCATTTTTATATGCTACAAAGAAACCCCATTGTGCAAATAAAAACCCTTTTTTATGAACACAAATGCAGTTTTATCTTAGAACATTTAGGACTGTTCTTAGCTGCCATTGTTAACTGTGTCAAAAGCGATCAAATGAAAATTAATTATGATTAAAACATTTTTTAAATGCAACTTTCTATTAATAAGCAGAAATTATTTTTTATTTTAATTCTCCTCTCCTTATTGAGTTCATAATTATTGATATAATGTTATAAAAATAAGTAATAAATAAATAATTTTTTCATCACTAGATGGTGACACTTGAAGTCGAGTATATTGAATGATGATGATGATGTCGTGTCCGCTTTTTACCACGGAAATTGGGGGGTGGGGTGGAGGCACAGTAGCTTTTGAGGGTATGGATCTCTGAGCAGCCGAAAGCAGAAGTCTGACTTCTAGCTCATACGAGGATGAAACACACACTCACATACTTGCACAGCCCCTTTTTACAGGGGGGACATTCACACATCTCAGTTAGAACACAGAAGAATAACCATGCCCGAACCGGGACTCACAGAACACGAGGAAGATGCGCTACCTCTGAGCCAGAAAGCCGGCAAAATGTATTGAATGCTTTATTATAAGGTTCTGAAAATATTCAAATAATTCATTATTGAAGAAATTTCACAAATATACTAAATTTTAAAATCTTATATTTCAGAGAGTACTTGACAAATATGTGAAAAAATATATCTCTACTAACAAGAAATAAGACAAATTAAATAAAAGTGCTTAAAAATATAAAATTCAAAATTCGAAAACTAATTAAATCAAAAATAAATAAATACAATCTATTCTATTAATTCAAAACATTTCATTAATATGTTAGTAATAGGTCCATAATGCTGTATCATTTTTTTTTCTTTTTGTTGAAATGCAAACAGTTTCTCTTCCAGTGTATTTAAGCTCCTCACAAAAATAAATAAGAATTGGCTTTAAGAGAAAGAGTTAAAAGTTAGTATTTCATAGCAAAATTGTTTCAGACTTTTGATTTTTGGCTTTATATTCTTAAAAGAAATACAGATGAACTCATTTGTAGGTTCAGTTGTTTGTGTAGAAACAGTTTATCTCGCTATACGTCCTTATTCGTAAATCACAATCTCAAGGGTAATCCTGAGTTTACTCAATGAAAATTTTTTATAAGTTATTTGAATGCAAAATGGAATGCTGTTAGAAATAAAATAACATTTAGAATGCGAGTCACTCAACAAGACTTCCTTATTTCACTCAGTTAGGTCAATAAAATACATCTTAAAGCAGGATTCGAGTCCGATAATCAGTTAGTCATCTTTTCTACGTTCAGTGACAGTTTCTTGGTACGTCTGAGACACGTGTTGATGGAGTGTGAATTTTTTTGTAATGCGATTGACTTTTGATAAGCTAGAAATCCATGCTAGTAATTATTGTTTATAGAATAATATTTCGATTCGGATACTTTTCGATTCGGATTTCCTTTTTTAGCTAATTAAAGACTTATGATTTATTTATCGATACGTGGAATCGAATTTAATCCACATTTTTTTACCTCTTCCCATACGATTCAAGTAGTGCACATCGTTACAAGACATTTCCACAGTGTTTTTAAAAATTTGAATGTCATAAAATAACGGGAAGATGCTGTCGTACTATTTTTGAACATTTTATGCTATCAGTACTCAATTAAAAATCATTGTAATCGTCAGTAAATTCGAGTTCCGGATTTCGATATGTTTCCATATTGTATATATTTTAAGCAATTTATACTTATATATATATATATATATACTAAAGAGCTAAAAACACTAGCATAGGCATGCGTAGGCAAATAAAGAGATATGGAACCAATCAAAATAAAGAGCTGCTGTCGCCAACGCTTGTATAAGAAAATAAGTTTCTGGTTCAGATGTAAGCTTAGCTACTGCTGCGACAATGGCAGGCTACAAAGATTTAAGCGAGATTGAACGTGGTGTGGTAGTCGGCGCACTAGAGATGGGACGTAACACCTCCGAGGTAGAAATGAAATCTGGATTTTCTATTACGACCAATTCACGAGTGTACCGTGTATATGGGGAATCCGGTAAAACATCAATTATCCGACAAAATTGCGTTCTGAAAACGATAGTTCAAGAACGCGACCAACGACGACTGGGGAGTATCATTAAACGTGACAGAAATGCAGCCCTTCTGAAAATTGCTGCAGATTTCAATGCTGGGCCATCAACAAGTGTCAGCGTGAGAACCATTCAACGAAACATCATCGATATGGGCTTTCGGATCCGCAGGCCCACTCGCGTACCCTTGGTGACTGCACGACAAAAAACTTTATACCTCGCCTCTGTCCATCAACGCCTATATTGGACTGTTTTTGCCCGAAAACCCGTTGTCTGGTCTGACGAGTCTCTTTCCAAATTTTTTTGTGCGGATGGTCGTGTACGGGTATGGAGGCAATCTCATGAATCCATGGACCCTACATGTCAACAGGGGACGGTCCAAGCTGATAGAAGTTCTGTGATGGTGTGGGGCGTGTGCAGTTGTAGTGATATAGGTGCCCTGATAGGTTTAGATACGAATTTGACATGTGACTCGTACATACACTTCCTGTCTGATCACCTGCACCCATTCATGTCCATTGTGCATTCCGACAGACTTGGGGAATTCCACCAGGACAACCCTCACATTTCCAGAATTGTTACCGAGTCTCTTCAGAAATTCTCTTCTAACTTTAAACACTTCCGCTAGTCGCGTAAACTATTCAACATATCTGGGATTTCTTGCCATGTGCTGTTCAAAGAAGATCTTCATTCCATCGTAATCTTACAGATTTAGGGATAACCCTGCAGGATTGATGGTTCCAGTTACCTCAAGCACTACTTCAGATTTAAGTTGAGGGCATGTTCAGCCACAACAAATCCTGTCGATACTCCTACGTTCAGTGGTGGCGGGGTGGTCGGCTGTACAGAAGAAGAAGTTGAGTCCATGTCACGTCGTGTTGTGGCACTTATATGTGCTCTCGGGGATCCTACATGGTATTAAACAGGTGAAACAGTTTTTTTTGGCTTGTCATTGTGTGTGTGTATTATATATATATATATATATATATATATATATATATATATATATATATATATATATATTTGAGAGAGAGAGAATTGCATTTCAAGATGTAAAATATTGTTAAAAATGTAAAACATGTAAATGTAAAAATATATGTAATTTCGGAAAGAATAAATGTAAATAAATATTCAAAAGATTTCATAAAAAAACTGTTAAGAAATCCAGAATCAATAATAAAGAATATTCAATGTTTCCGTAAAAATTATATTTTGACATAATAAATACGTCAATTCCCAACTTCTGAGGAATTGTAGCTATAAAAAATACTCAATTGAACAATCCTAGATATAATTAGGCTTAATTTAATCAATATGGATTATGCTACTACTTAAAATATTCAGGAGTTATGGAGAAATAAAACTTTCAATCCGCCATCATTTTAAAACATTTTGAAATGGATGGTTTTTTAAATATTTATTTATTATTAATAAGTAAAGAAGAATGGGAAACAAAATATCGTCGTTACAAAAACCAAAATCTCTATTGAAATCGAGGCAAAAACTTCTTTTTCTTAAAAAAGCAAAGCTACTTTCTTCTTAATATCTCCTTAACAATTTAAACCATGAAAAATAAAATTGAAATTGCAGAGAAACACAGACAGTAATATGTAAAATATTTGTTAAATTTCTATGACTTACGTTTTATAAACTAATCTTAGTTTTTTAATGTCAACAAATTTTAATTTATTTGTTGAATTTATTTAGCTTTTTCTTTCTAAAAGCATCATATTTTTCAAAAGCTTTAAACACTTCTGCACGCAACACAACTAAAAAATAAATTGGATATATCAAAATGTTTTCTATAAATTTTGGTGTTTGAAGAAACGAAATTGCACTACAAAATTTACGCAGCTAATGAGGTTCATGTTTTCTTTCTTAAATTTGGCTATTAAAATAATATTAAACAAAATAGCCGGCAATATATCAAATTAAAATTATATTTCCCCTTATTCAACAATACTGTATTGAATTTAAATTATAATAATTGCACATTATTACTTCATTATAATGTGTACATTTAAACTACACATACACAATTAAATAGAATATCTTAAACAACAAATACGTAATATCGCATACATAGAAACATTTTTTAAAATCTACAGAAATTATTTAATTAATCATTCACAAAAAAAAAGATTTCACGTCATGTATGACTCAAAAATATAAAAGAAGTCACGCTCTTAATAATACACCTAGGAAAAAAGCAAGCACTCATAAGCTGTAAAATATCTAAAAAGATATAAATTTAGGTGAAAAAATACATACAATTTACAAGACTATTTTCAGTTATTTGCAATTTAAACAATTATTGCAGCATTAATATTGTGTGGAAATTAAACATTAAATATTTCATTTAACTACATTATATAAATAAATGACAAAATCAATAATTGCTGATACTTCTTCTTTACAAAATTAATAATTTTTTAATAAAATACAAAATTCAAAATACTTGTAACTTTATAATTAAAGTTAAAACAATTTATCTGAAGGGTTCATGTACACAATGAATATCCATTGACATAACAAATATTTATTATCTTGCAATGAAAGAATTATTTTTACACTTAAAATGACAGAGAGAAAATATGAAATTTGTAAACTATAAAAACATTTAATCCTATGCTATGAAAAAGTAGTAAAAAGAAAAATTTAGGATAGTAATTCAAATATTGTTTCGCATACTCTCTAACACGCATTTCTTGGCAGAGAATGTTTTACATGGAACTGACATTAAATAATTACGAAATATTAACTTTTGGCGTGAATGTAGTATTTTTACAAAATCTATCGCGTAATCCTTGGCGAATTTTTTTATAAATAATCCCTGGTATGCTCTTAATAATATTCAAAACTCAAATTTGTGTTTTAAACACGTTTTTAAATATAAAATTAAATAAAAATGTGGCACAGAACAACGCTTTCAATCGCAAAATTAAATACCATTTAAATCATTGCATTTATGAGTTATCGCCTTTACACGTTTCCGAAATTTCAGACCGACAGACAATCAACTCTTTACTGAATTTAACTGATATTTCGACAAATATATCCACTATCTGCGTTTAATCTGTGTATTGAATTTCATTTATCTACCTCTCCTCATTTGGTTACTATCCCGTTAACTTATATTTGAAAAGATGGACTTCCTCTGAACAGATTTTACTCATATTATGATAGAAATGACAGAAATCTTCAAATGCGGTGTAAAGTCAATTTACCAAATTTGATTATTTTAGATATATTAATCATCCATTTAAAAGCAACACTAGAGCTATTTTGAGATGGACCTCGTAATTTTGATCTGCAGTCGTATGACAAAGACGATATCTGGGCTCATACCCCCTCTCCGAAATTCCGCACCACACCAACCCAGCCATGCGACCTAGTCGTTACCATTATGTCGCTGTGGTTCTGTATGAGTTTCGAAGCTTTTGACGGTTACAGTAATTTCCCTTCGTAGATTTCATATTCGAGAAAATAAAATGTTCGCTCTTCAACGACTAAAATTTTGTTAAATTATCGAATTCTAAATTTTATTACAGTAAACAGCTTAGAGCAATATTCGGTTTCTTTGAAATGGTCTATAAGAATCACTTCATCTACAAAACTAAATTACTGAAACATATTCTTTCTAAACGCTACCTACTAAAATCCATTTGAAAAGAATTCAGTTAAATTTATTTGTGATGTTGCTCGACTTATCATTCTCATCCATATAAAACTGGTTCCTTTCTAGCTCAGAAAGTGAACGAAGTGCCCGCAGCAATGGGTACATTCCGCTTTTGAAGCAACAATTCGTAGCAATTTTTATACTAAATACGTGATCTGAATATATTTGCATATGAACTGTTGCAGTAAAAGGCTTCGTGAATTTAATGACCCAGACTATCTTATAAAAGTTTACGGTGCAATTAACCTCGGTTTTACATCGTAAACACTGGAGAAAGTGAACTTATGTTTTTATTTATAAATGCAACCTTAATTTATATCAGTCAGACAGAAATTACAAACAATCAGCTGTTATTTTTCTTTATCAAGGTTGATTTGGCTTTAGGATATCCGTCGTCCGTTTAATTAAAACATGTTTCAGCCCTTTTTATTTTCCGGGTTTTTTTTCTTCTAAGAAATAAATTTAAGAATTAATGTCTTTTAAACCAATTGTTGCATTTATTTGAAAAAGATTTTTTTTGCTTATTGATCTATGCTTTGTATAATTTTAATATTGTAAAATAAGAAGAAATTAAAGATAATAATAATAATCAAATAGGAAATAATACGTGATAATAAAAGAATAAGAAATACATTTTTGAGAAGGCAAACAAATTCGAGTTCATGTTACTTAAAAAATGTAGTTCAATTATTTTTCAACTAGCCTCTACCTTTCAGACATTAATCAGACTTGTAGTATGATTTTATTCGGTTAATTAAAATTCTTATTTCTTATGCCCTCTTTTTCTTCAACTATTAGTACCAAACTGTGCGGACGTTATTAAAATTTTCCCAAAACAAAATCACAGTTTTACGATTGAAATATATAACTAAGTGACACCTAAGTGACACTAAAAATGTGACACCATTTTTTTTAAAAAAAAAACTCTCTGATTTCATTCACATACAATTAAACAAAATTATATAATCTAATTACGAGTATATAACTCTCGTATTTACATAAGTGAGAAACAAAACTTTATTTCTCTGTACAGAACCTTTGGGAAACTATCGTTTCATGACTCTCATTTCTTAAAAAATAGAGAATTTATGCACGTTAAACTGATGTATTTTTTGAAAAGACACTTGTAAAATAAATGATAATCAAAATGAATGTGCTCCAAAATTAATTAATTCTTTACATTAATTAAACTTTTTAACATGGTTAATTTTTTAACATTTTAACTTATTTCTTTTGTAAGTTTCGATCGTGGTGGTTTAATGGTAAGGTCTAGGCTTCAGAACCGGTGAGTGCCCGGCTTGAGTCCCGTTCCAACGAAGAACCGTCGTGTAAGCGAGGCTAGTATGCGTTAAATCCGCCGGTGTGGAAGATTGGAGTAGGAATGCTACCTCAGATGTCGTTCTCGTCATCTGACGGCTGTTAAAAATTACCCAAAAAGTTCATCCCAAAATAGCCCTGGGGTTGCTTTAAAAACGGGATGTTAATATAACTAAGTTCACTAACTGTGTGAGTTTCGCTGAACATCAAAAGTCGCGGTATTTTCAGGTTTCCATTCGGAGCATATTGATTGGAGTGACATAACAACCTAGTCATCTATCCACCAACAATTCTTAAAGTTTTCTAACAATTCTTAATATATTCTTAATATTTCTGAGTTGATATGCGATTTTTTTTATTAATTTTGTAATACTATATTTGTATTTTGTATCTCCATCCTTATCGTTTTGTATTTTTCTTGATCTACGTAATCTGAACATTTTTTTGATATCATGCTGTAAACAATACAGACTTACAGATAATGTATTAAAAATCTCACTTTGGAGAATGTTAGTTCAATAAGGAACTCCTGAGGCACATCAAAGACGTATAATGCAATAAAGAACCTGGGATCCATAAAAATGGGAATTACTGTTGAAAAAAATTGTTTGTTTTTTTAAAAAATGTTAATTAAGTCTGATACTTGTTAGATCAACTGAAACTCCTAAAATTTAGTTATATTAACATTCCGTTTTTTAAAACAGCATTAGGATATTTTGAGACAGATCTCTTAATTTTGAAACTTGTTCAGATATGGAGGTCAGATGACCTGAGTTGACACTCCTTTTTCCAAATTTCCATATCATGCCATCTGGAGTACGTTTGACCCAGACGGATTTAAAGTGCACCAAACCCGTTTGCACGACGGTTCTTAATCTAAAATCTGAAAATCTGAAATCGGACCTCTAGCTTCAAACTCACCTGTTCTGAGATCGGGACCTTACCATCAAGCCACCGCGGCCCCTAAAACTTCCAAAGAAAAACTGTGCATTTCTTAAATGTTGTGGGATCTAGTTTGACACTCTATTCAAAAACTAAGAATTATAGAAAAATTACCTATAGCGGCACAAGTTATGCTAAAACGCAGAAGGGATATTTGATTTTTGACAGTAAAAAGTACCGATAGGCCTGCGTCATGGTACAGAGGTAGCGCGTCTTCCTCATCATTTGGGCGTCCCTGGTTCGAGTCAGGGCATAGATGTTCTTCTATGCTCTATAAGTGAGGTGTGTGATTGTGCTCCCCTGTGAAAAGGGGCTATGCAAGCGAATGTGATAAGTGTATGTCATCTTCACATAACCTAGAAGCCAGACTTCTGCCCTCGGGTGCACAGGGGTCCATACTCTCAGAAGCTACTGCACCCCTCCTTTCGTTCTAAAGCGGACACGTCATCAAAAAGTGCCGATTTTGAGTAATAATAATTTACTATGATCCAAAATTTTAATATTTCTAGCACATGTCTTTCAAAGGAAAACCCTTAATAATGTTTAATCAATTATCATAATACCTTATTTCTTCTAAGAAATAAGAAACAGATTTTTATTTTATCCTGCAATCAAAATCCTTTTGACCAGTGCCGAGACAAGATAACAGCTATTGCATTATTCTTTTGAATTGCAAATTTATACTGACTGCATTAAAATAAAATTTTATTCAAGGAAGAACTAAGCACAAAAAGGTCATTCTAACAATATATGCAAAAAAATAGTTTCAAAATAGTTTGAATTAATTAAAAATGGTTTGCTGATAGTATCGTCAACTTGTTTGATGTTCTCTACAACAGTCTGACCTGATTTTTTATTGCTCTTCCATCTCCACATTTGTATTTTGATTGTAGTTAATTTTTATTTATTATAATAAAGTATTTACAAGCGAAACCTTTTCATAGTAATTAAATAATTGAACAAATCCAATATGAAAGGATTTAGTTTAGCAAAAAAATAATACAGTTTTATCTTCTTGAAATGAAGTTTTTTGAATTAAAATTTGAAATTTTGGATTGAACAAACATGGAATACTTAAAATG
This sequence comes from Argiope argentata, assembly GCA_026289955.1. Lineage (NCBI taxonomy): Eukaryota > Metazoa > Arthropoda > Arachnida > Araneae > Araneidae > Argiope > Argiope argentata. The sequence continues at coordinate 2,702,980 of JAOUZG010038877.1, read as the reverse complement.
GAACAGATGTGAATGTATATTACAAATTCTGAATTTTTATATTTCTCAAGAAATTTTTGATAAAAAAAAGCAAGATTTAACTTGAAATATAATTAATATTCCTGAATGAACTATGAAAATATCCAAGTTTTTGCATTGCACTACAAGTACGAAATTAGACTAGACGTTTAGTAGAATGCATACTATCAACCCCAACAATGCTGAATACTAATATTCTTGCTTGTTATTGCATGCATATAATTTTAAAAAAGTTCGTTAATTAACTTGTCACAGAATCTGCCGTATTTGAGGCCAAGGAAATTGTAATCATAATGCAACTTACTTCTTTATTTAACTAACCTTGGAAATAATTTTCAATTTCTTCACTTGTTAACTTTAACTGTTCAAAATAATTAACTGTGACTGTTCAAAAATAATTAATTGTTTTGTCTAAATTTTCTTGTCTTACATGAATATATTACAATAGGAACTGACAAACAGTTGTTCTTTTTCTTTTTTAAATATAAATATTTGTAAAATAAAAATTTATTTAATTTAATTTTATATTCTCATTTATATCAACCAAATTCATGTGTACATTTTCACTGCTACACATAAATTTTTATGTAAAATTTTGTCAGAAAAATTAAAGCTGTTTACAAATTTTCGACTTATGAAAGCTCGATGCTTTGAATTTCGTCTGTATTTTATTCTGGGTCTTATTTATCTCAGAGATATTGGCAACACTCTGAAGTTTATTTCGCAATAAAGAAAACCTACAAATGTATTACATTGGTTAATTCAAACATTATTACGTTATTTTACAAGCAAAATAATCTTATAAACAGAATTTTTTAAAATTTTTATCCTAATTTTCCTCTGGAGTAACACTACAATTTTAAAATTTAGTGATTGAGATAAGAAAAAGGAATTATTTTCGAAGGCAATATCAATTTTCTAAATTTTAACTTAAAATTTACCTTGAAAATGTAATCTTTTAATAATTTCCCTCGGCATCTTTTCTTCTAAACAATAGTTATCTAGTTAATTTTAAAATAAATAGAAGTATCATCTTTCTCTTAAAGTCTGATGTAATAAAATAATTGCTTTTTTTATGATTGCCTATAAATTTCATAACGCATTTTATGAATAATTCATTTTTGCAAATTTTTTAGATTTTAAACTATTATGAAAAATGTTTTTCCTTGAAGTAATATATATTTACTATAAAGTTACATTTTTTAATAATTAATTACTTTTAAAAGAAATTATATCATATTGACTATTAATCATATTAACTTCAGAATTTATTATTAGAAACAAAAATTTCTTAGTTACAAAACAAGTTATAAAATTCCAGTTGATCAAACTTCTTATTAATTATTTCAACAAAATAATAATGATTTCAAATCAAAAATCCATCATAAAATAATACATGTATTGATGAAAAATTTTTGAAAATATATATAAATTTAAATTTAAAAACAGTAAAAATTTTCTTTACATATTTGAATTAAAGAAAATAAATAAAAATACTATAATATATGTATTCTTCAGAAGATATCTATGTTATTCTATATGATACTCACCATCAGAATCGGGCCGAATTCCCAAACAAAATCCAAAATTATGATTCAAGGGGATTCAAGTAAGCGGGTAAAAATCCTAACCATACCATATTTTTTTAATAATAAGATTCTTTCATTCTTTTTCCTGGGTCTACACATGTTAAAAGAAATCCTTGTCAAAATCTTCTAGTGAAATTAATAAAGGAAAAACTTTTTTTATAACACGATTAGACTAACGCATTTCTTTCTGCTTTTTCTGCGTAAAATTATGCCTCCTGTGATAAAATAAATCGAAGTTAAAATTTCCAAATTCGCCATTTTTTGACGATGCATTGTTAAAACTAAGTGTACAAAGCGAAAAGAAGTACCGACCAATTTTCACTTGCCAGAATTCCCCAAGTTTGATACATATATTCTTGTAATCCTGTCTAACTGCCTGTTGGGAGCACAATAACTAAAAAAAAACGTTTTTCAGCTGGACTCATGAAATTTAGTATGTTAACTTAACACTAAATGGTACTTACGTATTATACCGTCTTCGCCAACGATCGCCAATGGTTTTGTAACTTTTTAGCTACGGATTTAAATTTGGCGATAAAGATCAACGGATTACATCATTGCTGGATTGCCATAATTTTCTGTTTAGCAACTTATTGGTGATGACTTCAAGTTTAGCAATAAAGCTGGACAGTATGATACGTAAGTACCTACTAAATTTGTAGCTTTCGATCAAATTTTGACCGGAAGTTTTTCCTTGGGATTTTCCGTCTAACTGTTTGTACTTTTGTACACGAAAATTCAAAAACAGGTAAATAAATTTAGTTTCACAATTTTAACATCCAAAGTTCAGCTCTTTTTATCAAATTTTGAACTCATCTATAAAATGTTTGACCGTCTATCGATTTGTGCTTTTACAAGTATCTAAACGCAAAAACTCACTAACGAAATCAAATATAAGAAATTTAGTACGTAATCTCCGTATCATTCGAAATGGAACTCTTGACTGAAAGCCGATATAGGGGAAATTTCCTGAAACATATTGTACTCCCTTACGCTGCAGAAATTGGATCTGAATTCCTGTTAATGGACGGCAAATGCAGCCCACATCGAGTTAACTAGGTGAATGATTTCCTTTTGGAAGAAGGAATCATACGAATGGACTACACCCCTATCATCCCCACAAACTCTCCAAGAACTGGTGAGAGCTCTTCTGAAGGAGTGGAGCATAATACACCAGTCCCTCATTAATAACATCTTTGACTCGATGCTTAAAAGACGTTCAAGTTGCTGGTTATCCTTTTTTTATTTCTTTTTCTCATATGCACAAATTGTGTGTGTGTGTTTCACCCAAATGCTTAAAACTCATTTTTTCTGCCAAACAAACGCCATTTTTAATCTCATATGGCCTACTACATCCGTCGATAATGGATCAATCATGCAAATAATTCTCCTGGTGCAAGATCAACCTCAATATCCTTTAATTGTTTTGAGTAGTGTATATTAGACTTCCTGGTGAGTATGTCTTAACTATATCTCAACGATTAATCGCCAAATATAACACCCTATTTGGTTCTTTCGTAATATTCTTCAACGTCAGCAATTGAAAATACATAAGGGCTTCCAACAGATAATATGCGAGAGAATTTCAGGAAGACCCCTCCAGCGATTTTATTTATTAAACTTACATGCGCATGAAAAGATACATAAACAGAAATTTTATTTATTTATGAATTCTCTCAAGTATTTGATGCATGCCTATAATTCTATTAATCACTTGATATACGAATTTATTTAACTTCCTAATTAGATGGCACATCCAATATTAAACATTTATTGTTATTTTAATTCCTATAACAATGTAACTAGTTTTAAAATATTGAAAAATTTCTAAGTCTTTCTAGCATTTTAAATTACTGAATACTTTCGCTTAATTGCAGGTTTAAAATTAATAATTCGATGCGCGTGTCAGAGACGTCATTGTATGTGAAGTGGTTAATAAACCAACATGCCACGTTTCATCTGTCAAGATATCTATGTGTTCAGTTATTGTGCTCAAATGCACACAAAGGGAATTTATTTCACCGATATTTCTTCCAAATCTATAGTTTTAGATAAAAGTCAAACTTCATGCATGCACATCAATACATTTTTAAGTCATCAGGTTCAAATGCAGTCAATATCCCAGCATTGTGTTTTTAGACTCAAAAATATGGTCCATCAAAATCCATGACCAAATCCAAAATCCATGATCCAAAATATGGTCCATCAAAATCCGAGGACTATATTTTCTCTTTAGATGATTTAAATATAAAGAAGCAGCACAAATAAAAATTCGTATAAATTGTTACAATATGCAAATCTAAACAATTATAATTGTTTTGAATTTCGTTTGTAATATTATTCGTTAAAATGTTAAGTGAAAACATCGCAGGTCTTTTAACCCGAATCATTAAATTCTGATTTTATCAGATGATGAATCGGTCAATGAATAAATCTTTTCTCATGGATAAAAACCTCAAGGTTAAGGATGGATAAATTCACGACACACAAAATGAAATCTTTCTCGAAATTTCAGTTTTGTTTGGTTGCGACTTTATAGGTAACCATCAAACGCGTTAGTGCTTCGTTTCAATTTAATTTATTTATCTTCTTCGCCCTTTTTTTTAATGTCATCCATCTCGTCAGGTATTTTAATCGCTGCCTTGAACTCGCTGTTTCAGTGTGTTTACAAAACTATTTTAAGACATATCTTCAAGTCTTGAAAAGATGTTCAAACGTTTTTAATATTTGACAGAATTTTAATTAGGAAATGTGAGAAAAGTTTATAAGGCACGTAAAAGAATATTTAAAAAAATAATTCGAAAAATAAAAACATGAAATATGAAAATATCCTTGAAGAAATATAAAAATATGGCGTTCGTTTTATTCATCTCGTTCATTCATCGCATGCATTTCTTTATATTTTTATATGATATACAGAAAGACAAAATATCGTAATCATCAAAAATTTGTTTTTATAGATTTTTTTTATTTATCTTATTTAAAATCTCCTGAGTTTTTTTTGTTAGTTATTTAAATAAAAGTTTTGTTCTATCTATGAATAAGGGAAATTAAAATCCTTATCAATTGGTAAGACAAGCCATCATATAACACTAATAATCAAAATTTCTGATTTTTATGTATGTTTGAAGAATTATATTAAGGTAAAATCTCAACTCTTTTACTTTTTTCATCTTAAATATACTAGCTCAGTAATTTTTTAAAAGATACAATTAGTTAATTAGATAATATTTGATAAATTTGGTTTCGTTATTTTTTGTATTAGTTACAATGAATGCGTATATGTGTGAGTGTTAATTGTCTATGTACAGATTAGACAGTTTACCCAGAATTGACACACTTATCTTGTAGGGGTATATAATATATAATTTTGTCTGATGTTTTCGAAATGTTTTGCATATTTTAGTTAGTTAAATTTAATACCAATTTTTTATGTTTCCCTTTTAGATGCTAAAGAGTTTAAAACCCCAAAATGACTTTTATATCACCACAAAATGGAAAAAAATTATCTTTTCATTAAATTTTTTTGTGCTGCATACATTTTATTTCTCTTTCAAGTAATTTTTAAAAAATATATTTAAAGCATATTTTATGACAATATATTACATTGATGAATAAGATAAGCTGACAAAATTATATATATATATATATATATATATATATATATAGCATTTTTCGCATACTTAGAACATACGAAAATGGAGAGATATACGGATCTCACCTGTTTTCTCAACATTATAAAGAGAGCGAAAAGGATATGCGTTTTGAGACAGCATTCGTTCTTCAATGACAGGATTCAGAATTTTATACAGACAGATATATAGCACTGATACAAGACTTACTAAAATTCGTTACATAGTTAATGAATTAAAATTATAGGATTCATGGGAACATGGTAAGTCATATCACTGACTCTCCGGCCGGTCAATAGACGCGCGGGATAAACCATAAAAATTGAATGGAAAGACCTCCGCAACAGTAACACTGTCAGAAACTGTGATTGACGGTGACGGTACAACCCTTCCCGTAGGAAGTACGTCCCGTCATCATTGGGAAGAGTCAGATCCCCATGTATTTGCGTACCCTGCAGGGTGACGTGACTTCACCAACATGCCTGAAGCATATCATCCTCATTTCGAAGTGAACTCCGGGGTATACAGGAACATGGTATAAGATACAAACAACACCTTTTTTCACAAAATGTCCTAATCTAGCTAGTTTAGTTTTTAAGTTATTCTATTCATATATTACTAATAGCTCATTCCTCCGAGGCAAATGCAGATAGATTTTCTTTTGCTGTTGAATTTCGTTCAAAAATAGCCAGAAATGCGGACATTGCAAACTTAATATAATTTATATAGTCGGTTCCATTTATTTACCTACTCATTACATTACATAACCTACTCCTTACTTAAGTACTAGAAAAGTAGAAATCTCTTCAATAACAAATGGAAGTAGTTAAGAGCAAGATCGGGAACTATATTATAAATAGTTAAAAGTCTCAGAGAAATATTTAAAAAGGATTTGAAAGAGTGTTGTCTAAATAAAACTTGTAAAATGGACATTTTTTACAAAACTTGATTGTTTATTTGAGCTTTTTAACCTTTTAGAAATAATTATGCATTATAAAATTGGGAATAATTTCCTAACTGTATTGTTACTCTCGGGCATTTGTTAATATATTCCTGTGTGCCATATTCATAAAATTTTTATTCTGTATTTCATTTATCACAGATGAACAAAGAAATAAACACAATTTCAAAATATATTTTTAGGATAAAAGGGCACCTGAAACTTGGAAATTTCAAACCCCTGGGATCATTTTTTGCCTCCAAAGTATGTAATTTTCTGATTTTCTCTACTCAAGCAACATAGAAAAAAGTCAAAAAAGGTCTGGGATCAAAAATGTATGATTATTTATCTTCAACATGCTTTATATTTTCCTTTTATTTATCAATCATTTAAATATTTTAATAGCTATTTTTTAATTAAATACATATGGATTAGATGTATAATGTTTAAAATTTTGGTTTTGTTTCACTTTCTTTTATCCTTTTAATTCTATTTCTGGTAAAATCTAAAATGCTTCGAATTTTCAGTCGCGATATATTTTAATGGACAATTTTTATTTAATCAAATAATGTTCTTATTTTCCTCCTTAAAAGAAGCCCGCTGATATTCGAGTTTGTGAATTCTCGAAATAATTATTTACTATTAAATGATATACTCAAACCTAAAAGCCAATTGAACCAATAGTCAGGAATCATTCCAAGTCGTTCAATGAAAGAAAATTTATGCTATTATTCCAAGAAGGCTTAGAGGAAACACAATTTGATGTAACGGCTGTAAATAAAGCCTTTACAAATTATTACTCGACGTTTCTGAAAGCATTAACAGGAATCTTTCTTTGTTTTTAATTTCAAGGTTAGCTATAGCTCGGATGTCAATGGCCATTTATAACGTGATTCGATTCAATAATATTATGCTTGGATGTACCTTACTTATTCAAATCAATTCACTGTTTCCTTCTTTGATATTAGAGAACATAGAGGCAGGTCACATGGTTTAAATTGTTGGAGTATTAGCTAACTTTCATGGCAAAAATAATCCATAATATGCTTAGATTTATGTTGTGTCCATTGCGTTGTTTTCAATAGTTAGCATTTTTAATATTTCTCTTAAACAATAGCAAAATGTTTTTACCAAATATATTTTTTCCTTTGTGAGTTGATTATGATCTTAACAATTCTGTGATGCTGAAAAGTGATTCGGCATTTGAAATTCTTCTACTTCCTGCATTTAGACATCTGTTATTGTTTAAACATTATTACTCATTGGGTGCGTGTGTGCATTTAACAATGCGTCTTCGTAAAAAAGGTAATTTTGAAATTTTAATTTCAATTTATTTTATCCCAGAAGGAATAATTTTACAAAGAAAAAGAGGTAAGAAATGTGTTAGTCCAATCAAGATGCAAAGAAAAAAAAGGGATAGAAATTTTTTTCTTTGATTATTTTACTATAAGATTTTGACAAGGATTTCTTTTAACATGTGTAGACTCAAGAAAAGGAATTTAAAAAAAAAATTAACATTAGGATTTTTAGACCTTCTCTCGGAATGTGAGAAAATGTTTAAATCGTCAGTTTTCTAGAACGGGTGTCATCTGAAAATGATCTGTTCTGAGAGCGGCAGCACACACACACAGAGAGAGAGAGAGATAATCCCCCCAACATCCTTTATTATTAGTTGAATTTATATTTTATTCTAACAGGGAGCATAACAGGAATATCAGTTGTTAGGCAATGATCCTGTTATTTTGCATTAACATTTTGCTTCTTTCTTTACGCAGCTTTGTAATTTGCAGTGCATGTCTATGATCTATATTTAAGGAATAAAAACCGCAGTCAAGATTTTTGAAATGCTCTCTATATTAGTACCAATAAATGGCAACACGATGATGACACATAATGACCATAAAGTCTGAATAGGCAATAAATTAAGCATGTTTCTTTAAACTATGGAGAATGAATGATTCATCGAAATAAGGGAATCAAAAGGATTAAGCTCAGATATTTGCTCAAATTTCTAATTAGATGTATAAATTTAATTCACAAAAAAGCATTAAAACAATTTCCACTGGAAGCTCAAAAATATATATTATCTAGATGCTTCTTAGCAAAACTAATTTCAATAATGTTTTTTGAAACACCTACATCAGATTTTGTTCCCAAAAATTCTTTTTTTGGAAAAATGTGTACTATTCGTCTTTGAAAAATTTCATCGAGTTGAAGATGAAATCCGACCACTAAACATTATCTCTCTAAAAATTAGTTATCTTATAAAATAAAAGGCCACAACACTTTAATTGAATGTATATATAGATAACGTAGATTGCATCTATATTAAATAAAAACCTTTTAATTGCAAAAAATATAGATATTTTCAGGCTTAAATAGCATTTGTTTCAGTTTGGTTCTGAAATTTATGAATACAGACAAATAAATTGATCATGCCTCCCCACACAAAATATTTTTTTCGTTTAATGTTTTCTATATAACATGATAATAAATATTAAAATGAATTCGCAAAATTCACGATATATAAAAAAGTAAAATTTTAAGAAACCAAGAATGCAATAATATTAGCATAAGCAGTGCGAAAGTAGCAGTTCACAGAAAATGAAATTGAAATAAAAGGTAAATAAGGGTAAGGGGAAAAAAGCGTGAAGCTGAGTATTGAAGTGTCCATATTTTAAATTGAAACTTGCACAGTGAAATACAAATTATAATAAATAAAACTTTTTGATGAGTAGATAGCTTGCCAGAAATATTATTTTGTATACGTTCACTTCAAACTCTTAACTGTAACTTAACAATCCGGATTCTCTGATTAAATAACTGAAATTGCTGTAGTCTGGAGGTAAAGTCACGGTTCCTCAGCCATGAGGTTTCAGGTTCGAGGCCCGATTCCACCGAAGAACTGTCATGTAAGGGGGCTGTTGTACGTTAAATCCTTCAGGGTCAAACGTCCTCCTGGTGTAGAGAGACGGGTACCAGCTCAGCTGTTTTTCTCATCATCTGACCACGATTTAACATTACGGGGTCCGTACCAAAATAGCCCTAGTGTTGCCTTACAACGAAATGTTAATATAACTAAACTAAAAAGACTCAAAAATACTTTAAAGCATCAAGTGATACTTAAATCGTTGTCCATTATATAAGCATAAGTAATTAGTAGTTAAAACTGTATTTTATTAAACAGTTTTAAATCTCTTTTTTCTTTGGTATAAGAAGCCCTTTGATTCATATTCATCAAAACTGCATTGAAGTGATAAAAATTTTGATAAAATAGGTCTACAAGAGTTGAATTTTATAGTTTAATGTTAATTTCAGATATAATTATTCGTATTTTTACCGTCTATTTTCATGTACAGTAATGTTTCTTTTTTTATTCGTTATGTAAGCTACATAGATATTGAAACGCAGATCTTCTTTCAGAATGGAACAAAACAATGTTGTTGTAAATTTTAGGAAGCACCGTAAAACCTTTGATTTTCAATCCAACAGTGTGATATTATATTAATTTATAGTCAAAAGTTAGCAAAATATTTTTAAATAATTCGCAGGAATATGAAAAATTTTCTTCGAATATTAAATTTATAATATAAAAAATACATATTTTGAATTTTAAGATGTTGAAGAAATATTTTTATACTGTTCAAGTAACAAACAAATGTAATAATTTCGCTTTTTTTAATTAATTAAAATCTTAATTATGATTTTTAAAATAATCACTCCATTCTCTTGACATGGGCTTTTCATATCCTTGAGAAATTTTGTAACTCTAAGACTAACAGCTTTTTTCTTATACAGCTCCAACACACATATCCATTCTTACATACATATCCACACATATCCAATAGAAATATCATTCGAATATTTGATATGAAAGAACGAAGACAGTAAATTGCCCAACTCTTTTTTACAGCATTTTTCAATACAATTTTTGAAATTCCAAGCAATTTAATAAGAGAAAAATATATGTTAAAAAAGTAATATCAAAAATCAATGAATTCCTACTTAGGTCAACAAATAAAAATTTTATTTTAATTGCTTTTAAATTAAATAATTACAATTGATATAAGTAATTTATTAAAAAATTTGATTTTCGCAAGAATTGAACTTGCATTCTTCATCTTCACTCGAAAAATCTTTAAATCCTCGCATTTTACCGATTTTTTCCTGTTGATTTCAATTTTTATCATAAACTGATAAAACTATACTTAAAGCATTAAAAATTAATTAAATTGAATTAATGAATGAATATTTAAGAAAACTGTATTAACATTGATTGTCATTCACTACAAGCTTGAAAAATGTATTTGAACTCGAGTGGATGTATAAAAAGTGTTTTATTAATAATTGAAAATTTTAACTATAAATATTAGATTAATATATAATATATACAATTGAACTAATAGTGGGAATTGAATAAAATCAACTGCTAATGCTTAAGGTACTTACTTCTTACTTCATTCAAGGTCACGAACAAGAACAATCAACAGCGCAATGAAATGATGCAATTTCTTCCCAGCAGTTTCCATGCCTCTTGTAGTTCGTACTATTTTTCCCCACAATTCTAATGTAGACAAAAAACATAACTAGTACTGAAAACTTAGAAGTTTGATAAGGAACTACACTGATGATACTCTGTCACGGTCATGTCTTTGCAAATATTGACAGAAATGAGTATTTCTGCACTTTCAGCGCTTGCGTAAATGTTATTCAAATATGACTTAACAGCAAACGCTCAAAACTCTTTGCAACATAGTCAATAAAAGTTTCTTTGGCGTTTGTATATTTCGAAAGTGGACCTGACGATAGTTGTGAAAGTCAAAAAATTGGGAAATAAGCTCATAAATGGCATTTCAGAAGACAGACTGAGGCTTAAAGCATCTTTGTATTTGTTTCGGGAAAAAAAGGGATTTCATCTTCAGCAGAAAATAGAAGTACAATGCAAAAATAGGTCTAAAAACAGAAATATACACGTATAGTAGGAGAGAAAAATTAAATTAATTTTCGGAATTTGTTTTTCATCTTAAATTTATTAAGATAAGGAACTTAGAATAGCTATAAGCAATATTTTTTAATAAAAAAATCAATTGATATAAAAAATGTAAGTCAATAAAGAAACTTTCTTTTAGTTATATTTTAATAAATAATTATAATTAATATAAATAGTTCATCAAAAAAATGATTGATTTTCGCAAGAATTGAACTCTCATTCTTCCCCTTGACGTGAAAAATTCTAAAATCCTCACATTTTACAAGCTGTCTTTCACCTCGCATTTTACCGTTTGAGCAACTGCCTCTTGATTTCAATTTTCATCACAAATTGCTAAAACGCTGTTTAAAGTATTAAAAATTAATTTAATTTAATCAAGAAATTAATATTCTTTTAAAAAATGTATTAGCATCGAGTGTCATCCGCTACAAAATTTAAAAAATATATTGGAACTAGAGTGGATAGATAAAAGGTATTTTATTAACGATTGAAAATTCAAACCAGATATGTATGTATAGGAAAAGGAATGAAATAATATTTGGAATTGAGGAAAAAAAGTGAGAACAGAATGAATCATAATTTCATTCGATTTTTTGAAATATTCCTTTCATTAGAATATGAAAAAAAAGTGTGTGTGTGTGTGTGTGTGTGTGTGTGTGTGTGTGTGTGTGTGTGTGTGTGTGTGTGTGCGTG
>JAOUZG010038877.1:2674061-2685228 GCA_026289955.1 Argiope argentata | reverse complement strand
AGTGTGAACTAATAATAGGAATCGAAAAATGCCTTTAATGTGGTTATTTAAAGTGAATATAACAATTTAATGACCATAATGTCTGCTGTATACTTTGTATACGAAAAAAAATAACTATAAGACGGACAAGTTAAGCATTTTGTTTATGACAGGTGTTTGCAATTAAAGTGACAATGCTCAGTACCACATATCTGTATGTCGATCTAAAAGCAGGTTTAGCTATATTCTGAGTTAAAACCATAAGAGCCATGAAGTTCACAATGTACGAAAAACGAAAATTGCGTCAATCTAAAAATTTTGCAAAAAAAAAAAGATTGATTGGATAAAAGATATTTTTAATAATTTTATTTTCATCGATAAATTTTTCAAAAGTAAATAAAAAATACTGGATTTAAGAAATGCGTAAGCAGATCATCAGCTATTTCACCAAATAATGCAATTCATTTTAATTAAGTTGTTTGCGTTATAAACGAGGAAGTTTCCGCATTCGAAAGAAAAAATATGATGCGCATACACAATAGATCGACATTCCCTGCGACCGTTGATATGGCCTTCACTATTCATTAAATTATAAAAGTGACATATTTCTTTATTTCTCCTTTAAAAAGGTCTTATAGTATATGATGGTGATAAAAATTAATATACGATGTAAATAATTAGAAATAATAGTTATTTTTATATCAGGAGTTTTTCATTTCATAATAATAACTTACCAATTTGTAAAATTTTGGGGGAAAAAACCTTTTTTATCCCATTGGAAATTAAAAATAAAATTTTTAAACCTATTTCAAAAACGATTACTTAAATAATACTAAAAAAAGATTAAAATGAAATCTGCTATGCATATTTCAATATATCATGTCAGAACATCATTTCCTGAACGGCCAAGCACCACGTGCTCGTCCAAGTTAAATTATATTTTTATTCATTTTAATTGTTTCATTGAAATAGTCATTTCAGTATTGCAAACGATCCAAAAAACTTTGTTTCGCATTTGTCGTTTTAAATAAATATCAAATTTCCTATTTATTTCATTTCATGTGCTCAAAATGACATTTTTATAGATTTTATTTGGTGTAGTCATTAACCTGTTTTTTTTTCAATCGGAGCTTTTGTAAATGCACTGGCAACGCATTGTTAAAAGTTGATTTTTTGAGATGGTCGTGCTGATAATAAAATTTTTATTTTTCGCCTACGTATTTTTGTTGAAGCCAAAAATCTCATCCCAAAAACTACAATTTGAGACATGATAAAAAAAACATCATCCTGTAATTTAAGATGCATTTAATTTGTAATTCTAATAAGGGAAGAAACAAAATTGCATATGCAATGATGAAAATTGCAAAGCTATGCACTTTTGAAAAAATGATAAAATATCCAAAATTAGTAATTTTATATTAAATTTTGAAAGGAATTTGAGTTATTCATAAATTTTTGTTTCATTTCTAATCTGATGCTTCAATGATTATATCTACCCAAGGATGGTGCATATAATTCCATTAATTAGGCACTTTTGAACATTTGCTTTTAATGGAAAGTGTTTAAAAAAAGCATTTTTTAAAAATTGTTTTTTAAAAAAATTTTAAAAAATAAAACTAACTTAATGCCATACTTTTCTACGATTCATTAAACTTTTATATAAAAATCATTTTAAAATTTAAAAAAATATACTACTTCAGATATTATTATTCAAAAAGTATCTCCAAAGGTAATCAAATTCGTTAACTGAAACTATGCGCAACCCCTATACTCGATGAACAAACTAGTCAGTCAAGGTGGATAATCAACAATAAAAGACTTCAAGCATTCTTAAAATATACATGTTTAAACATCTGGAATTTTATGGTAGAGAAATTTGTATGAAGAGAAGATAATTAAATTTAAATGCTTTAGAAAGATTATTAACAATGTTTTTTATGAATTTTGTGTAAATTAGATGTAAATATTGTAAATATTTCTGATATGTTGTGTAAATATTGTAAATATTTCTAAATTGTTGCAAATATTTGTAAATAGTTAAATTGTATAAAATTAATTACAATGGAATCGCGCGTCAGATAGAAAAGACAGTTCTAAGATAATTTACAACAGAAGATCACTATATTTGACCGATTTGGTGATATAGGTGTGTTGATGACATATTGAAATCACTAACGGTTTTTACTACACGCTAACATGTGTAGTAGAAGCTAAGATATTAAGATTTGTTTTTATAGAATAGTGGAGAACATTCCAGACTTACGTGGAAGAAACGCTGCGTTTCTTACTTTGCCCTTCCCACTTCAGTGGGACGCTATTTAAGACTCGCCTTAAGGCGGGCAGTTCAGTAGAGTTCGGACACAAGCTACGGCATTATCTGAACCTGAGAGATCGTCTCTTCTCGCTGCCGTACGGATCTATAGCCACTCTGTTATTTGAAATCATCGGATTAAGTAGAGATAATTAGCTGTAAAAATTTTGTAGATTAAGTCGCGAATATTTAATACGCATTTTCATAGACACTTAAGCCTGCATCTTTTTATCGTTCTTGTGTAATAATTGCGATTATTTGTAGCTGTATTAAAGTGAACATTGTGAAAGAATATTATGAATGGACTATAAAAAGTAAACGAGTCAGTACTTTTTCAGTTACCAAATGAGGAAAATAAAAGCTTATACGACCTATCTGCAAATTAATTAAATGGTTTCAGGTTTTCTATTTGCTGGAAAATTCCACTGGAGTTGAGCAATAATTTTTAATGCTTGAAGTTTGCTATATATTTTAAGACTCCACTGCGATTTTTGTTTTTAATTAAATAAATATTGTTTTCTATTTTTTTTATACCAGTAGCAAATATGACATAAATTGTTGAAAAGTGTAACTTAAAAATGCCTTGAACTTGGCAGCGGAAATTTAAAATATGGAATTACGACTGAAGTTTCAAATTTGTCTCATTTTTGAGTAAATTCGTTCACTAGAAGTTTGTCTACTTGGTTGTTCGGGTACAAGTGAAAAGATAACTACAAAATGCAAAATTCTAGATAAATTGAATTTGGTAAATCGATTTAAAATCTAAAATATGGCTATTTATCAAATTTTGAATGACACCCGAAAAAGTGACTGTCTGTTGGTCTATACTTCCCCATGCATGCAAAAGGAATAACTTAAGCCAATGACATTCGTAATGTGAACTTGTGAATATTAATATTACTTGCTTTTTTTTTTGCTAATCGGTTCTCAAGAAGGTGTCCAAAAGACATATTCTCAAGCTAGAATCGTTAAAAGTGTTAATTCGTGCCAAAAATCTGTACAAAAATACATATTCTCTTGATAGATACGGTAATTCGGAAGGACAAAAAAGACATACTCTCATGATAGATTCGTAAAATTGGCAATTCACGACAAAAATCTGTACACAAGACGTATTCTCAGGGTATATTTGGTAAAAATGATTGTTCACGACAAAAATCTGTACAAAAGATGTATTCTCAGGGTATATTTGGTAAAAATAGTTCACTCCAAAAATGTGTACAAAAGATATATTCTTATGATAGATTCAATAAAAATGTTATTTCAAGCCAAAATTCTGTAAAAAAATATATTCCCATGGTAGATTCGGTAAAAATATTAGTTCTCGCCAAAAATCTGTATCCGTAACTATCGTTCTCAAATATTATGTACAGTATTCGTGACCTTTGTCAAAGTAATTAGTTTTATGCAGAGGAATATGAACTGTAATGGAGATCATACGGGAAAATTCTCAAGGTTTCGTTTCGCCGATGAATTGTTAGAAATTCCTAAATACAACTACTTAAGCTAAAACATCTCGCAGGGATTTTGTTGCTTTCGTGCTGCCATCTATCCTTTATAGTTGGAAACATTAGCTAAATGGAACATATACCCCGAACGAATAATAACAGTTCCAGTTCTTTTACCATTCTTTCAGTCTCAGAAAAATGTCTAAGATAGTTTCAACGCTGCTAAATTACTTTTATTACATTTAGGAGAATCTCCATCTCTAAAATTTTAAAACTTATAAAATATTTTATGCTTGAAGAAATGTTGTATCAAAATGCATTATTTTGGGAAAACATTATGTTACAAATATATTACATTACTGAAGCAACTAATTAGCATATAAATATTTTCAACTTAATTTAAAACGTAATGAAAGAGTGTTTTTTTTTATCGCATAGATTTTAAAAGATATAGATATTTGTTACAATCATTATCAATACATAAAAAATTCTAGAACGTGCTGTTGAAAGAGGAACGATTACTTTTAATTTCTTTTACATTATTTGTAACGATCTCTTAACTTTTAACACATTTAAATCTCATAATAGAGGAGTTATAAAATCCTTTGATGCCAATTTCCGATTTATAAAGCAATTATTATTATTATTATTATATATACATTCTCAATTTAACATGCTAATATTATTTGAGATGTGTGAAATGAAATATTTTTAAAGGAAGCCTATCTAATATGTGCATTAAAAAATAAATAACAAGTTTGAGGCTAGAGTGAATGCATTTCGGCTTTTTATTGATTTAATTTTTACTTTGTATTTTTAGACTTTAAAATATAAATTTTGCATTAAAAGTTGAATTTGAAAGATGAAATCGAAAGTAAAAAATCATGTAGGATATTAAATAGAAAGCGGATCATTATATATAAAAAAGAAATATATAAACATTTATTTCTAGAATTATATTATATTTTTAATAATTAAGAAAGTTTAATTTTTTTTATTTATATCTTATTTAGTCCATTTAAAAAAATCAGTCCTGAAGCTATTTTTCTCCTAAGGCTACAAAGGTTGACAATTCTCTGCTGTTATATTACTCACATATCGAACAAAACTTTAATCTAAGTTACTCATTTAACTGTCATTAAAGTTGTGGAAGCATTGAAATATTCTGTTATCATCAAGAACACACAATTCTACGAAATACCAAAACTTTAGCGTATTGAGAAATAGCGGTCAAATTGATTTAATTTTTTTTTTAATATTTCTAATGTGAAACAAGACAAATTAAAGAAAAATGGGCACAATACATGTTTGCAAGAAGTTGTTAGGGCTTTTTGTGTGAAATTTGAATCCGAAGAAACAAGACATTTTATGCTATAACATGTGATATATGTACCTGTATGCTATTCTTTAATATTTCTATCCAGTTTAAAGCACTGCGAATTCTTCTCACATTCATCAAGTGATCAGAATGACTACCGCTATATAAAAAGAATCCCAAAGTTGTAAAAGTACTTCATTAAAACAATGATTTTTCTGTGGTAAACACATAATGACATTTTATGCTCGGGGCATAATTCTACTCATTCTATGTCCGTCGAGTTATGTCCACCTAAAATGTATTCATACGAAATATAACCGATAGGTGGCGTTGATGTAAGAAAATGAAGAGGCATTCATAATGAATGATAATTTTAACAGTTTTACTGGAACAGAAAGTGTGCTCAAAACCTCTACACTAAGAAACAACGCCAGTTAATAAATAATAGCGAATGCATGCGATGTAAAAAGTATCTGTATAGCACCTCTCTGTTGATCATATTTTTAAATTTTAAATAATTTGATGATTACTTATGCTTAATATATGTAGTATGTACATGAAGATCCATATATGCTTGGATTGAAAATCCTCAAGATATTTTGAATCATTAATCGAAGAGGTCGTGGAAAATCATTGGGCTTGCTGATGGTTTTGATTTCCCAAAATATTTTAATTAGAAAATATTCTATTGGATTTGAAAAGTCACCTTCAAGAGATAGTATTGTAAAGTGAATTCCTATTCCTATCAAAGATGGGTATTAACATTTTATTTTCATACTTCACCCCCGGTAATTCCAAAAGATAATAATTAAATTGCTGGTGAAAAGAGTACTATAAAAATAACAGTATTTCGTAGTTCACAATTTATTGCGCAACTTGACTGATTTATTGCTTTACATTTTAAAGTTTAAAAATGAGTAAGAAATCAGGAAAGAAAGTGGGGAGCGCATCGTTCTTAGTGTCTTGCCCAGAGTAAAAAACGTTTCAATACTTCATTAAATTTTCTTTTTTAAAAAATGTTTTTAATGTTTTTGAATTTAATAATTATTAAAAAGCATTTAAAATTCATTAATTTTCCAATTTTTATAGTACTTTTAAATGTCTTTGAATTTAATGATAATATAAATGTATGCATCGAAAAAGATGAAAAACATTCACAAATTATCCAATTAAGTCTATGCATTTTGGAGCGGCATCTACCTTCAGTAAATTATCAATAAGTAGGTAAAAAGAAGATGAAATATTTCTTCAGAGGTGATAAAAATAAAATGAGACGTGACTACTAGATTTTAGATGGAGTAATAAAGAGCTGATTTCGCTAAACCAGCTTGCATCTAAAGAATTTCACAGCTGACCTGGATTAGGTAAATTAGATCCATTTCCGGATTAGCTCAAAAATTTCTCGTCTTTTTCTTCTAACCACATTACTGTATCAGGTTTTAAGAAAAAAAACAATTCCACGGTTTCGGGGTGATTCCTATTGAATAAATAATTCTAATCAGAAACGGTTATATGAACAGCTATGCTTCATAATCCTTTGGTTAAACTCATATTATGAGGTAGTTTTAGTAAAACTTTTAAGATAGGGTCGAAAAAGCATCGGAACATTAAAAAAAATACATTCGAGGTAGCTCTTGGTTTTGCAAAAGAGAAATGGTAAAAAGTGCCTCATACTTTGTCGTTATATTGCTGGAATTCGTTTCTTTCCTGGTTAGTAATTCAATATGCGAGCCAGTTGTAAGTCTAAAGAAGTCCCAAATATTTGGGCGAACCATCGAATTCAATGGATACAAAGTCAACGAATACCTCGGGATACGGTATGCTCAACCCCCTGTTGGATCACTCCGTTTCCAGAGAACGAAACCACTTCGGTACTTTCCTGGACAACTCAAAGCTCTCAATGTACCCCCAGCTTGCCTTCAGTATTCAGAAAGTCCCTATCCCTGGTATGTTAATGGATCCTACAAGAGCGAGGACTGCCTGTTTCTGAATATATGGACGCCTGCCGATGCAAGTCCTTCAAATCAAAAAGCGGTATTGTTTTGGATACATGGTGGCGGATATAGATTTGGTTCCATACAAGACCAGTTGTACAACGGTGTAGCGTTAGCTGGTATGGGAGATATAATCGTTGTGGCAATCAACTATCGACTAGGTGCGTTCGGATTTTTAACAACAGGTACTGAGGAGGCACCAGGAAATGCAGGTAAGGGTGAACAATCATATCTTTGTTCCTATATTAATAGCACTTTAATTTTATTCGATCTGAATTTGGGTGCCTGCTGGCTGGTTCAATTTTAATTGAATACAAGATCAATTGTACTTCGGTGTATTGTAAGCTAACACAGGAGATGTAATCATTGTGAAAGTTTATTCGATTTTTTTAACAGAACACATAGAATTATTGATATAGAGCGGTTTGGACACTAATCTTTTAATTTTCTTTATTCATATTTTATTTTGATTTATTCTGATTTAAAAGGAGTTATATCAAAAAGTGAAATAAAAATTTTAAGCAAAAAGAAAAAATGAAATCTACGTTGGCAAATTTCAAGTTTTCATGTGAGAACATTATTATTTCTAAGTAATTATTATTTATATTAATTAATTTGTCATTAACCAGTTTAAGCCGTTAAACACAAGACTCTCTCTCTCTCTCTCTAATGATAACTTTTTTTTACTTTCATTTTCAATTTTTCTAGCTGGCAAACAAAGTTTTAGATCTCGACCGATTTTAAGATTAAAAAACACCAGTAATTACGACAAAAAGCTCACTATTAAAGGTAGCTATTGTATATGTGGTAAAATCCAATGAACGTAATGCAAATTGATATTAAAATTATACTCTAATATTTACAGTATTTTGAGAGATACAATTGGTAAGAATGCGCGCATGATATTATTAAAGAAGAAATATAAGTTGTGTTTTACAAAATTGCGGTAGTTAAAACTGAAAGAGAATTTTTTTTAACGATAATCTACAGAACACGTGATTATTTAAAAGTAAGAAATCGTAAACCAACTGTAAGATGACAACATTTCATAGAAACAACAAATAAAAAGCCATTAATAATAAATTTAATTAAATATCTCAAACAATACTGGCATGGTCAGGCAATTCTCAAAGGAAAAAAAGAATATTTCTTGACTTCAAATTTCGGGAACACCCAAATCTCCTAACCAAAACAACAGCACGTTCTCACATGATAATAAGAAAAATTCTTTGCCAGTGTCCTGGCACAGAGGCAGCACGTCTTCCCCGAGATATGAGCGTCATCGATTCGAGCATGGTTGTTCTTCTGTGTTCTATCTCTGAGATGGGTGACTGTGCCCCCCTGTAAAAAGGGGCTGTGCAAGCGACTGTGATGAGTCTGTAGCTAAGTCGTACTCTTGGTCCTAATTGGCGCTACTGAAAAAACAAGAGACGCTTCTTTCGGCTTAAAACTCGCTGAAGCTTCCCATGGCAAGTGACATTTATAACAACAACAAACAGAATATTTATATTTTCGAATTTTAATCATTTAGAGTTTGAATTCAAGCGACCAAATTAAGTGCAACATAGAGAGAACAAAATGATGAGAATGAAATATTTTGATTGCATACATTACTGAACATGGGAAAATTAATGTCGAAAAAGCTGCAAGTTCTAAAAAAGAACGATTAGAAAAAAAAATTTTAAAAAATTAAATAAGAATTTAAATAGATTAATTATATTTTGATAAAATTAATTCTAATATTACATTCCAAAAATATTTTTAATAATTTTTTGAATAGTAAGTACTATAAAAAACAAATAAAATAAACTAATAAAAATTAAATTAAATTTTGATGTTTTTTAGCAATAGCTTCCACAATATTATTGTCGACAAAACCTATACGTTGATCGAAAATTTAAAAAATTATATCTTCTTACTTATTTAAAATGGTATATAATGTTTTTCGAATAATAAATTTTTTTTTTCAATTGTATATTTTATTGATGCAGTGAAATTTGTTTTCATTGATTTGTTTTTTGTAATTTGTTTTCATTGATATTTAATCACATATTCTTCCCCTGTTATCAAAAAAAATTGTAATAACATTTATGTTGTTTACTTAAGGAATAAAGAGCAATCCAGTATTGCAAAAGTAAGAAGATAAATGTACTATACAGCTGCATTTTTAATAGCGCTATCATGGAGCCTGATTTAATTCCGAATATTTAAACGATTCTAATGTTTATCACAATTTAGGTGCTGAAAAGTAATTTTTGCGAGAATTATCACTGTTAAACATAAGACATTTGATTGAAATTAAATTCATTTGATATTTTCAGTGAACTCGATGGTCATTCAAAAGGCAGCTAGTTTTATAAAACAATTGACGATATTCAACACTTTTGCTATTTTTGTCTTATCTCATTTGATTCCCATAATACTGTCTCTAAATTATAAAATTAGCAAATAGCAATGATAATATTTTTAGAATGATAGGACACTAACAATTATGTAATAAAAATCAATTTTTCACAAGAACAGTTTCCCTTAATTATAATTCGTAGAGTTTGAATACCATTTCATTGATGCTACAGCCTCAAATCCTAAATTTTTAATTAAAAATTTTTTCGATATTGAAGTCCAAAATATTTTGAAATCCAAAATTAATGAAAGAAATTTAACAAGAAATATATGAAAAAAATTTTAAGGCAATTTCTACTCATGTCAACAAAGAAAATTTTATTTTAGTTAGTTTTAATTAAATTACTATGAATATAAATATGCTTATGCTTATGACAAAATCACAATAGTAAGAGGTAAAATAGAAAGCAAATTTCTACGCAATTTTCTCTTCTCCTTCTCGACACATACCTCAATCTTATTGTTAGGTAGAAGAAGTGACCAACAATTGATGACAGAGATTTTAATAAAAGAAATCGGAATTGAACTTAAAGCTTAAAATTTCTGCAATTTCATTGCTTTTTTGGAAAAGAACCTTTATTCTAACCACTGAGCATCAACTACTAACCCACTCCAGAAAATCATTTGGATAAAACGTATACTTACAGCAAAAATGTTCAAAATTTTATCAAAAAATTATTGATTTCAGCATGAATCGAATTCGCATTCTTCACCTTCACGTGAAAAATAACGAAATTCTGGCCTTTTAAAGATAGAACTATTGCCTGTTGATTTCAATTTTCATTACCACCTGCTAAAACTCTATTCAAAATAAAATATAATTAATTAAATTTAATTAATTAATGAATATTTGAAAAAATTGTATTAACATCGATTGTCATCACCTACAAGATTTTTTTTATGCATTTGAACTTGAGTGGATATATAAAAAGTATTTTATCAACGACTGAAAATTTCAACAAGCTGTATAAATATATATAGGAAGAGCGTAAACTAATAGTAGGAATTGAAAAATTGGAATTAAAAAATGAGGATAAAAATTAATATGAACTTCGAATTAATAATGAAGAAATGGACGGCTAAAGGCACGACAATATCCACTTGCCATTGACCACAGATTACTTCGCATATGTAAGTAAACAATTTAAACTACTTTTCTATTCATTGATTTTGATTCTGTTGGGAAGGGGGAGTTGTATAAACCTAAAGAATTGGTTGAGATTTTTGAACTAAAATTCATGAAACTAAATTTGAATGTGTTTCCAAGGTTAAAAAATAAACACACCTACTGACTTTATAGTCTTACAGTTGAAAAAACTGACATTAAAACAGATACAATTAATATTTATTAATAATTTGAAGGGGGGGAGTCTATTTGTTTTATAATTTAAAATGTTTGACCAAGGTAGAATCATAGTCTTTACTGACTAAACAAATCAACAAATGTGTTTACTGACTAAAATTTACGACCCGAATGCAACAAGACTTTCAATAATTTAATACCTAATTAATTTGGAAAGCTAAATAATTTTTTTTCACTTCAGATACATTTTTTATGCATAACTTTATATTTACACTTTACTCAATGAAGTATTTTTGGACATCACGTTCTGATAAACATGGAAACCTTGTTATGTCAGAACTAGATGTTGTTTTAGGGATGAGATTTGTGGCGTCAACAAAAATCCGTAGGTGAAAAATTAAAAGGTTTTTT
>JAOUZG010038877.1:2646070-2674051 GCA_026289955.1 Argiope argentata | reverse complement strand
TTGTGGCGTCAACAAAAATCCGTAGGTGAAAAATTAAAAGGTTTTTTCTGCACGAGCATCTCAAAATATCAGCTTTTAAAAACTCTTTGCCATTGAATTTACAAAAGCTCTGATTAAAAAAAATAAGTTAATGAGTACAGCAAATAAAAACTTTAAAAAATGTCATTTTGAGCATTTGTTTATACGAAATGAAATAAATAGGAAATGTGATATTTTTTAAGCAATAAACGCGAGACAAATTTTTTGGATCGTTTGCAGTACTAAAGTGATTCATTCAACGAAAGAATTAAAATGAATAAAAATATAATTAAACTTGCAAAAGCACGAGGTGCTTGGCCGTTCAAGAAATGATGTTCTGACATGATTCATTGAAATATGCGTAGCAGATTTCATTTTATTCTTTTTTCTAATAACCTTACAGCTTTAATGTTTTATGTATAGATTGCAACACGCTGTCACTAAAAGTTAAAGTATCTGTGTAATCAATCGGTCCTTAAATTGCTAGTTGCTTTTCCTGGTAATGCAACTCCATCTTCGGATTTCTCATGTAAACTGCTAATTATTATAATCTTTCTTCCTCATATTTAGACAATGAAAGAAAATACTGCTATTAAATATATGAGGAAACAATGGAAATGGTTTGCATTTCCTTACAAAAATAAAAGTTATTTTTAAAAATTATGCAAAATAGCTTCAAAATACAGGAAAATAGTGCACCACAACTAAATCATTTGAAAGTAAATATTTTTTTTTTTTAATTTTAAATCTCAAAATGTTGTATGGATCAATTTAGTACATTAATATTTTCTAAATGTCACTAGAAAATGTTAAACCCGGCTTATTATTTAACGAATATAAGTTTCGGAAAAATCTCTCATATATGCATGATTTCGCCATCAAGAATAATTACGAGAAGACTCCAAAATGTTGTTTATTTTTCGATTAACATAAATTTCCAAGAAATGGCTCAAAAATTGCACTACACTCGTTATCTCTAGAAAATTACAAAAGCTTGTATAATTTTGGTTAACTTAAATTTCCAGTTGCTAAGGCTATATTTCTATCTTCCAAAGTACATTTGAACTAAACTTAAAATCTCTAGGTAAAATAACGTAGCCTGCATTGAGCAAAAAGACAGACAACAGACATATATTGTTTTTTTAGTGTGTATCTGTCACACTAAAGTGAACAGTTCATGCGGAGAACTTTAAGAATCAATCATCAATTGTCCATTCTAGAAACTCCATTTCCTTCAACAGTATCAGAGAAAAATTAATACATCGTTCCCCAATCAATCTCTTTTTTTATCAAGCATCATTCTTAGACTTGTTTACCATGCTCGATGTGTGTGTTAGATTTAGAAAGGAAAAAAATTAAAGATTAAAAGGGAATCCGCTACACATATTTCAATGTATCATGTCATAAGCATAATTTCTTGAACGGCCAAGCGCAACGTGTTCGTGTAAGTTAAACTTTATTTTTATTCATTTTAATTGTTTCATTGAAAAAGTCACTTTAGTATTGTAAACCATCCAAAAACTATACAAAAAACTTTGTGTCACTTTGATTGTTTAAAAAAATATCACATTTCTTGTTTATTTCATTTCATATAATCACGCTCTCAAAATGACGTTTTTCTAGGTTTTATTTGCTGTAGTCATTAACTTATTTTTTTTTCAATCAGAGCTTTTGTAAATGCGATGGCAACGCGTTATCAAAAACTGATTTTTTTTATGCTCGTACAGATAATAAAAATTTTAATTTTTCGCGTACCGATTAAAATTTGTATTCTCCGCCTACGGATTTTTGTTGACACCGAAGGTCTCACCCCCCAAAACAACATCATGTTCTGAAATGATAAAAATATTTACAAATCAGATTTGTTATCTTTCGAAAATTAGCATATGAGATTATTTCCATATTTACAATTTTTTATCTACGCGCAAAAGTGTATACACTTCTAAGAGGAAATAAGTTTTGTATCGGATTGTTAGCTTTCATTTAGGGTGAAGTTATAATGCAGTCATGGCTAACAAGAATCCCGAAAATAGAAACAGCTACCAAACGATAAGAAAATGTTGAAACAACAAAATCTTAAATTGTCTAATCAAAATCATTAGATTTATTATTGCCTTTGACTTTTTCGCAGATGCTTTATCTTATGCGTACTTTTAATTTTTATGTTATAAACTTCCGTGTGTGTATGCATGCTTACATGAAAGGGGTGTAAAACATGCTTTACAGAAAAAAACGGAGAGTATAAATTTTAAAACTTCGTGATTTAACAAATGAGTCGAATTTTTATCTTTTGTTATGAGTTTTTTTTTTTTTTTGTTAGATTTAGTTTTTGTAATTCACTTCATGTTGGATGCTGAGAAACATACGAATAGGAAGGCAGAGAGCGTGAGAAAGCATTCTGAACTTATATAGTTTCAGAAAAGAATTTGTGGACACGGCGCTTCAGTTCTGTGAGAAAATCCAAATCCCGCGCAATTCAGAAGTTAAAGTACAATGAGATAGGAGTGGAGGATTCAATGCAATTTCTTTCCTTCCCACGAAGCAGACGGGGAATTCTTATAACACGTTTAATTCTTTTTAAATTGTTGTGAGAAATGCTTCAATGTCAGGTTGTTTCCAGAGAATTTTAATAAACCCAGGGGCCGACAGTGTTCAGTCCGAAAAGAAAATATAAAAGCAAGAAAAAGAATGTATAGAAACATATTCCAAGTTTATATAGTTAGTTTCCAAAGAGATTTCTCTTCAAATTCAATTTGAGTTAGCTATTATTTTAAGCGTGTGTAATGAGAGAAGAAAAAGAAAGATAGCTACCAGCAATTCAGAAGTTAAAAAGAAGTTTGAATTTAAGTAAGAAAATAATCCGTTCTTACAAACTTGGGTAAGTTGAAATTAACTATATATATGCCGCACGCAATGTGTTATATTATCAAACTTTTATTTTTGAGATTACCTCTGGCAAAAAGGAACTTCTGCTTACCAAGATCTTTCAAATAAGCTGCATTCATATTATGAGAATTTTGTAAATAAACAATAGATAAAATAGATTTATTTTCTTCACAAAATTTTTTAGAGTTTGGCTGTCAACTGGTATGTGTCTTGCTTCCACATTTTAACGATATTTTTTGGTTTTATGATTAACGACTATTATTTTTTGAGGTTTTATGATTATGGTTAACGATTTGTTCGAATATTGGGTTAATTCAATTTTCAGTGGTCTTGCTTGAATTTAGAAATTCTGAAATATTTTGTTTGTTATTGTGTAATTTATTGTCCTTTACTATGGGATAATTTTATCTCCAAAACCTCAATTTCTTACAATTTTCGGGTCACAAGGGGTCAATATTGTAAACAAAAATCAGAACCCTCTCAGAAAATATTCCTTTTTTGAATCTCTGCCTGAGGATGGCCCTTGAAAATTTCTTCATACCAGATTCATTATTTCCACTTTTTTTAAATACAATTTTGCATTTAACCTTTAAAATGTATTTCTAACTCAAGTTCAATTGTGTTTTAGTAGTAGGAGCATTAACGCTCTCTAAATGCAATTTATTTTTATAATTTTTGATTCAGGAAATATATTTTAATTGAAGTTTGCGATAATTTCTTTTTGATTGATTGTAAATAAAAGGCCAGTTTTATAAAAATTGCAAATTAAACTCTTATATGTGTTGTTACTAATAACACTTTACATGGACAAGTCTACTGATACATCAGGGGGTTTAAGCCAAAATAAGTAACTCTTGTTTGAAGTATCGACAATTAGGGCCAAGAGTACGACTATATTTACACACTCATCTCATTCGCTTGCATAGATCTTTTTTACAATGGGATGCATTCACAAGATTCACAAATAGAATACAGAAGAACAACCATGTCCAACCGGGAATCGAATCCGGGACGCAAAGATCAGAGGAAGACTCGCTACTTCTGTAACAGGACACCGGTGAACTCTTATATAGACTCTCGTTCTCTATGTTCATATTTAGTAAAAGTTTGTCTGTATACTAACGAATATGAAACAACAACAAAAATTTACTTCTAAAGGACAAAAAAAAAATTCGCAGTACTTCATCAATGTCGCGATTCAAAGTCCAATGTGATCTTTGGTTCTACCAATTCAAATCAGTCTTCACTATTCCATGCTAATTTTAAGAATACTTAAACGATAAAATGCTTACATTGCCAATTATATATTGATACTCTCGCTGGTACTATCTTCATATTCAAAGATAATATCATAATTACTGTATCTAGCATGACGGTCTAAACATTGGACACTTCTTTTCGATAAATGGAATATTACCTTGACACTCTTAGAGCTACCAAAGAGGCCCATTTCAAAATATACAATGACAAATGTTTTTATTAGAAATTTTATAATATATCTGTACAATATATTGTTAAGTTTTTAGCGTAGCGGGTTCGGATTGAATGGACTTTACTTGAAGACAGCATAAACAAATTTATTTACAGTTATTTACAGGATAATTGATAGAGTAACAATTTCAGATAAACACAATCCAGCAATCAACAGTCACTTACAGCGTAAATGCAAGTCTTACGCACAATAAAAACAGATTGCAAAACAGCTATCGAATAGCACGTATATAAATCGCAGCGAGCTCAACAATACAGCGTTAGCAGCAAACATCAACACAGCCTAGTCCAGCGATACGCCTCTCTTCCGAGAGAAAACTCTCAACTTACTCACTCACTCACTCCGGCTACTCGTCCCTTATATAGCCGAAGAAGCGCGTGCACCGAAACTCGTGAAAATTCTCAAAACAACGCGCGCGATCCAGCAGCTACTAGACTATTCCTTTCGCCAAACCAATCAAGCTGGCGAGAGGTGAATCGCCAAACGTCGCCATCTTTGGCGCGTTTTTGTACCGCTCGCCCGCTTGTAACAATATTGAATCCTCGCTTGGGGTACCATGAAATGGGGATGGCAATGCTTCCGGAATGTGGTTGGATCTCGCTACTCTGGTGGATGTACAAATAGGTGGGGAATCTGGCTCCTCCAATCGATGACGGATTTAATTCTTACGGAAATGGTTGTACCGTGGCCGGTGATGACCCTTAGGATTTAACCACGGTTCCCGCCAATGCTGCTATTGAAGCAGCATTCAGTTTTTGGTTTATTCCGAGTGCCTTCGGGCGGGTCAGAGAATCTGGTATGACTTTCAATATTTTACATTATATGCCACATAATAATGATGTTTTTTACTATAACTTTTCGTAGTCAAAGAAATACTTTATGACAATTCTGCATATTTTGTCCTTGCTAGCATATGAATTAACCATTCTTGCAGTAATGTCGCATGCCTTTTATAGGGTTGTGGGACGCACTGGAAGGACTCAAGTGGGTCAACCAAAACATCCATTATTTCGGAGGCGACACCTCTAGAATTACCATAGCGGGCGAAAGCGCCGGATCTGTTATCGTCGGATATCTCTCTATTTCCCCGCTTGCAAAAGATCTCTTCAGTCAGATGATAATGGAGAGCGGATCACCTGCATTACCACCGCAACAGACCAAACTTCAGAATGTTGCACTCACTAAGCAATTGGCGATGAAAGTAGGATGTTCCCTCGTGAACCGTCGCCAATCTGTCGCCAAGTGTTTGAAAAGTAAGAAATATCGATTCTCTTACTTTTTTTCATTTCTTGCATAAAAATTTAAAACAAGGATAGAAATGTCAATAGTGTCAATCATATAACTTTAGCCAATATGAGACAGATACCATCTTGGAGCTTTTATAACAATTTGATTTAGTCACTAAGGTTGTATTAAATTTATTTCCAGTAATACTGAAGTCGTAGATTATGTGTATTTTGCACTTAAAAAAATATAGAAAAGAAATAAAACGGGTAATGATTTCAGCAGTAATCCATGACAGCCGAATTAAAAGACAAAAAACAGTTATTAGATCTCTGTTTAAGAAGGTTTAAATGAACTTTTGAAATGTTAAAATCATTCCTTAAGTAAAAATTCGCCTTTTTATCGTTTGTGTGTGTGTGTGTGTGTGTGTGTGTGTGTGTGTGTGTGTGTGTGTATTCGAGAATACAAATTTTATTTTTATCTGAATGTTAAAATTTAAGGTCAATAAAAAAATGAAAAAATGAAAATAATGATTAACTGATGCATAAATTTATAGCGCCAACTAGTGAGAATTTGCAAAGTTATTCTAGTTCAAAATTAAAGATTAATCGATATTTACCCATCACATTATAACAATCATGATTTATTGTATAATACATTTACTTTTTCCTCATCTTAGAGGTAAAAGCAGAAGATTTGGAAAGAGCCGAATTCCAGATAATGCCCACAACCACCGCGGACTTCTTGCCTCAGTACGGAGATGAATTTCTGCCAGGAAACCCCAAGAGATCCGTTTCTAATGGAGAATTTC
This sequence comes from Argiope argentata, assembly GCA_026289955.1. Lineage (NCBI taxonomy): Eukaryota > Metazoa > Arthropoda > Arachnida > Araneae > Araneidae > Argiope > Argiope argentata. The sequence continues at coordinate 2,667,620 of JAOUZG010038877.1, read as the reverse complement.
AATGCAAAAAGCTACTGATTGGAAACACTCTCGATGAAGGATCACTTTTTGTAAGAAATGTTTGAAGAATTTTTTTTCTCCCTTGAATAAACATCAAAATTAGTTTTAGGGGAAAATGCATGCCCCTCGAAATACTCATCACCGCCAAAAAGGAGCAATTAAAACAATGTTACGACTAATCAATGAAACAAAAAAGAAAATTCCCAATAGGACTAAAGAAATTAAGATAGTATATGGGTGTGTACCTATAATGAAGATTTGAATGCTCACCTAGAGAAAGAGCCAGAGAATTTTCCTTCACATTTTCTATTCAATATTGTTACGAATTTAAGGAAAATTAGATGTAAATATTATTAATATTTAAAAACTTGATTGGTATAAATACTTGTATAAATACTGTAAATATATGCAAATAGTTTAATTATATAAAATTAATTGTACTGGAATCGCGCGTCAGCAAGTAAATACCGTTCTAAGGGAATTTACAGCAGAAGATCGCCATATTTGACTAATTTGGGGACGTAGATGCGTTGGCGATGTAATGAGGCCGTTCACGGATTTTACTACACGCTAAAATTTGTAGTAAAAGCTAAGAAATATTTGTCCTTAGAGAATATTGGAGAAAATTTCACAGTTGCCTGGAACGTGAGCGCTTTTTCTGAGTTTTCCCCAATCACTTTAGTAGGTCGCTATTTAAAAGGCTAGGCTTAAAGAATAAGAATCAGATCGGTTCGGACAACGAGCTACATTGATTGGTTTAGCTTCAGAGAGCGTCTTTTTTCTCGTTGACGTGTGTTCTGTAGCTTTGATGTAACTCGAGTTAAGAGGATTAAATAGAGTTAAATCGTTGTGAATTTGTAGCTTGTAGAGTTAATATTTAATACACGTTTCCCTAGACAATAAAGTCTGCATTTTTGCATTGATCTCGTGTGAGAATTTTCGTGAAAATATATTTGAACTGATTCTATGGTTTGGTCCATTGGGACGCAAGTATTGATTTGGAAAACTTTTCAAAATTGTTTAATGGACTTACCACGGTATCTACTAACTACTTAACACGTCATCGTACCATAACTTTTTCAATTTTATTCTTGAATCATCAGATAAGTTTGGAACTTAATAGTCCCAAGAAAAAGTCAATCTTCTTTTTTAATTAATTGGAATAATTTAACCAGAATAATTCCTAATTAAAGGTTTTTGAATTTTTTTCTTTAGATGACGTTTACTATTAGCCATCGGAAATAAATGTTTCATTATTGTTAGCTTTTTATTATCGTTAAATGAAAATAATATTAAAAAGATATCAGCATGAATTAAGTGGTAATTTTATGTACTGTCTGATTACAAAGGGGTAATAGGCATAACGCCTCTAATTCGTCATGCCTATTCTTCATCAGTCTCTGCACCATTCTCGCCGATTTCTGATAACGTTCAAATGCAGTCTTCAATATGAGACTTTTATGTTGTTGTTATTTCTCAAGGCACTTGCCATGGACAAGCGTGCTGAAGGTTATCAGTGATTTTAAGTCAAATGTGCGTCATTTGTTTTTGAAGTAGCTCCAAATAGGTCCAAGATTAAGTCTTAACTACACACTCATCACATTCACTTGCACAGTCCCTTTTTACAGGAGGGTACATTCACACACCTTACAGATAGAACCCAGAAAAACAACCATTCCCGAACCAGAACTCGAACCCGAGAGGCCCAGATCATGGAGAAGACGCGCTGCCTCTGTGACAGGACGTCGGCAAAGATTTTGTTTTCTTATATATAACTATGTAAATCAGAATAAATAAAAAAGAAACATGAATAAACAAAAATAAAAGATTTTTTTTCAAACCTCTCTAGATCAATGATTCTATGAGTTTCGTTAAAAACTGAATAAAAATTCACAACGATTATTTCTCCTGTACCAGCCAACAATACACCGAAGTACAACTGATCTTGTATCCAATTAAAATTGAACCAGCCAGTAGGCACCCAAGCTCAGATCGAATAAAAATAAAGTGCTATTAATATAGGAACAAGAATATGATTGTTCACCCTTACCTGCATTTGCAGGTACTTCCTCAGTACCTGTTGTTAACAAAACACCTAATCCAAAACACCTAATCGGTAGTTGACTATCACAACGATTTTATCTCCCATACCAGATAACGCTACACCGTTGTATAATTGATCTAGTATGGAACCAAATATATATCCGCCCCCATGGATCCAAAACAATACCGCTTTTTGATTTGAAGGACTTGCATCTACAGGTGTCCATATATTCAGAAATATATTCAAAAATTTATTCAAGCGAATGTGAATATATTTCTATATATTCACATTCGCATGCACAGCCCCTTTTTACAGGGGAGAACATCCACCACACAGATAGAACAACCATGACCTAACCGGGATTCAAACTCAGAACGCCCAGATCACGAGAAAGAAGTATTATGATGCTTGCGAGGCTTTTAATATTCATGCTAACAGATTTCTATTAAGATACAATCAACATGACCTACAGTTTTTCTTTTCCTCATCAGGTTTCGACGAGTGCGCCTGAAGTATTTGGCTTCTTTGGTGAGAAAATCACACAATCCAACCCGCCAGTTGACTCAGATCTGGCAGAAAAACTTATCAAGTCTACCTTACCCGATCTCCAGTCACCTGCAAAGTCTCCTGCACCAGACAACTCACTCTCAAAAGGCGTTTCTGATCTCAAGCCTGACATCCGGCAAGATATCATTAACGGCTTACTTCAAAAGGCATGCAATTCCTCACTGCATGAATTGTATACATTGTTTGGAGACATGTTCATGTTATGTCCGGATGAATATTATGCCGAAAAATGCGCAGAGAACGGCGGCGATGTCTATTTTTATTTCTTCGCTCATCGCCCCAGCACGACCCCTTGGGCCCCATGGATGGGAGTTGCACATTTCGAAGAAGTGCAGTTCGTCTTTGGAAAACCTTTATTGGACCCTTACTCCTACAGAGACGATGAAATCAAACTTAGTGCATACATGATTAAAATGTGGAGCAATTTCGTAAAAACAGGGTAAGTAGTTTTCCTCGCCAGATCTGTACTGTGGGTTATGGTACGGAAATTCATTTACAAAGCAATTTCTAGCGTAACAAAACGTGTACATTGAGGTAGAACGATGATGGCCTTAATTTTTTTAAGATTTTGTTTTGGTAATACTGAAAGAAAACTGCCTTTTAGAGACAAAAATTACTTTAAAAAATTTGGTTAAAATAAAACATTACCTTGATGTGTCGCGAAGAGCGTGAAGTTTGTAAAAAAGGGAGAGGGAGGGGAATGGACATTTTTAAAATGGACCTTCAGAATTTTTTTCTTGGATTTCAGTTTGGTAGTAGTGCAGAACCGATGCGTTTTAGGTTAAATAACAATTGTTTGAAATTTGGTTGCAGTTTAATGTCATCTTAAAATGCAGCAAAAAGTCGGCAATTTGTAAAAAATATTTAATGAAAGTTTTTAAAACCTGCGTTTAAAAAATCTTCTTAAATTTCAGTTTGTTAGTAGAGAGACAAAGTTAGCATTTAAGTTCAAAAAGAATTAAAAAAATTGACCGCAAAACAACAATATCTCAAGATGCCTAAAAAAAGCTTAAAGTTTGTGAAAAAAAATAAAAATATATAAACTTTGATTTTTTAAAAAAACAATTGAATTTTTCGTTCCTATAATGTTACAAAAGATTATTTTAAATGCATATATGAGCATTAAAATTAGAAAAATTTATTAATTGCAAATAATAATAATAATAAACTTTTTTTCTGAATCCTTAATTACAAATTTTAAAATTTTAAAACGTTAGCTTCTACTGAATTGACACATTAAATTGTCTTTTTAAATTAAATTTTGGTATATTCACATACGAGTCACCAGCAGTTTCACAGCTATTTTCACATTTACACACTACATTACTTTTTATTTACCATTTACAAATTTCCACATCAGTACGAATACATTTTTGGTTTTAAATAATATTCTTTCTATTTAGGAAACCAAATAATTGTTGGCCATTATACAGCAAGGAGAATCCTGTCTTCAGATACATTGGTAAGAGAAATCCAAAGAAATCCAAATCCAATCCAAAGAAAAAATACGGCATTGCTCCTCACAAGAAAAATTGCGATATTTTTCGTACATTGGCCTCTATTTAAAGTCGGGGGAAAATGTGAAAAATAAAATAAACTGATAGTAAAATTAAAACCAATAAAATAATTTCATAAGTCACAAATTCAGTTTCTTCATCTCGTAGATTAAAATTTGATTAGTAAAACAACAATTAAGAAAGACATCTGAAAAATAAATTCGATCTTTAAAAAAAAATTCCTCCACAAAACGATCGTAAAATACAGTTTTCATCTTAATAAGTAATTTTAAATGGAGTAATCCTCTCTGTCAAGTTTTAATAGCATCATTCCCAGAAACATTTGTACGCAGAAGAATTAAAGTCAAACATTAAATTTATTTTATTTTTATAAATTTATTTATAAGGGAAATTAAATGTATGTCTCTTTCTGATCAAACGATGAACAAAACAAATTAACTACGGTTGATTGCTATAGTAACGACCTGAAATCTTATCGAATATGCAGTAATTAGATACATAAAACTGATAAAGATTGAATGAATTAGACTCCTGATATCAATTTTCCGACTCAATCGACATCGATTGGTAATCTTCTCGATTTCATCGTTTTCAATTACGCGATATAATTTAATCGGATGCAAAGAACAAGGAAGTTCAATATATTTTTGTTCAATGTTTTGAAATGATACGATATTGTTATTCTCTGAGTAAACGAACTCAAATTTTAGCAAAGTTGACAGTGATATTTTAAGTCGAGGAGGCAAAATGCTGAAAGCAGTTTCCTTAAAATAACTTATTGTTGTTTATAAAATATAAAGTCATTACTGGAGCAATCAAAATAATATATTAAATGTTAAAATCGAAATTCAAATTAACATTACCTGACCTCGGACAACAAATTCGAACCATTCATTCTTTCTGCCTAACATTTAAACAACCGGAAAGAAACTATCTTAAAATGGCGAAGCAGCAAACCCGTTTCAGACAGCTAACTTCTCTTCCATCTCGACAGAACAGCTTAAATCCTTTCTCATATTCATTCTAAAAAATGTTTACTCGAGACGAGTTTAAACATTAGCCAAAATTGTATTGCAGTTGCTGCCAACCACAAATCACAACAAATGCAAAAGGGTTGGGTTCGAATCGATTCGATTAATTGAGATCATGGCGTGGATTTCGAAAAACTTAGGGACATCCTAAAAATTCGGATCCGAAATAAATTTTTGTATGGATCTTTTCCAAATGTCCAACAGATATAAATGATGCGTAATACTTACTTGTAATATATTTATATCCAGACATAACTGCCCTTTATCCCATATACTAAACCACATACCACTGAAAAATCTTCGCCTTTCACTATATATATATATATATATATATATATATATATATCTTATACTATAATACGAGGAATGGTTGCCAAGTCGAAAATCGCCCCACATTTCCGACATTTCAACATTCATCAGAAATGCTCACTTTGTACCTTTTATTTAATTGTATAATTTTTTGTTATCAATTACATTTTATTTCCTATGACTTTTCAAACTTTACCTTTGTATAGAATAGTTCTCTTTCCAAAGTCTAACTTTGTTTAGAATAGTTTACAATGGTGCACTTTGACCGGTTATCTTTTCACCAATGGTTTCACAAATTTTCTTAGGGCATGTATTGTTTTGATAAATCACAATTGAAAATTTAAATATTCGAGTTAGCTTCGATACCTGTTTTCTCCGAGCGGAGCTCGGTCACCCGCTGATATATATATAATATGCAAAACTTTCCTTTCCTCTTCTCATCCATCCGTCAATCACTGTCAAAATAAAATCCTATACTATTTCATAAGAAAAGAAATTTCAACTTAGTATAATATCTGATGATTATTAACAACGAGTCACAGCTAGGACCGGATGTTAAAAGGTGATAATTGTATAAACATGAAACAAAATTTCAATGCGATATTTGAATTAACCTGATAAAAATAATTGATGTGATGATTGTAGCAAAATATTACTATTTGGGTAATACTCGTCTCAACCTAATAAAAAGATATAGGATAGGTATATTATTTTCAATCCTATCCCACCATTGTGCCTCGAAGATATTGTATGCATAATTCCTAACAATGCATGCATAGTAATTCTTAATATTAATAAGTAATAAACGTATTTTTAACACCTTTGTCTGTTTTTTTTTTTGCTATTTTTATTAAATATGTAAGATAAATGAGTTTTTCTATAAATAAATAAATATGATTTTCGATGAGTAGAATTACCAGATTAGAATTTTCATTAATTTAAAATAAAATAATTATCATTAATAGAACTACTAAATAAGAGTTACCATTAATATAACATTAAATGATTACCGTTAATGGAATAACAAAATTAAAATTAACATTTATATAAAATAAAATAATTACCATTAATAGAATTACCAAATTAAAATTACGACTAATATAATATAAAATAATTACCATTAATAGAATTACCCAATTAAAATTACCGTTAATATAGTATAAAAAATTGCCATTAATAAAACTACCAAATTATAATTACCATTAAAATAAAACAAAAAAATTACCAAATTAGAACTACCATTAATATAATATAAAATAATTGCCAAATTAGAATTACCATTAATATAAAATAAAATAGCTGTCAGATTAGAATTCTCATTAATACAAAATAAAATAATTACCATTGATGGAATTACCAAATAAGAATTACCGTTAATATGAAATAAAATAATTACCGTTAATAGAATTATCATATTAGAATTACCATTAATATAAAATAAAATAATTACCATTAAGAATTATCAGATCAAAATTTCCATTAATACAAAATAAAATAACTACCATTAATAGAATTACCAGATTAGAATTAAAATTAATTTAAAATAAAATAATTATCATGAATAGAATTTCCAGATTAAAATTACAATTAATATAAAATAAAATATTTAGCATTAATAGAATTACCTCTTGTTATCAGTTTTTTATGAGGTATATAAGAAGTTTTAATTTTTAATATGCTTTAAAAATCAAAGTAAGAATTAAAATTAACAACCTAAGTCACGGGTTAAGAGCAAATTAAAAATCATTCAACCTAATATCAATTTAATAAATAGGATTCAAATACCTATTGACACAAAGAGATCATTAATGCGTATATTAAATGTAAAATTATCAAAAGAAAATGTCATATGTAATCATGTGTCAATGTCAGTCTGTTTCTTCTGCTGCAAAACTGGCTCTCAACTCAACTCTATTTTTGGCGGGAGAGCGAGTAACTATAACCGGAATACCACAAATTAACGTGTTTCTTTCCTATGGGCAAAGAATCAGTTATCAGGGGTGATCGAGTATTAGTATCAACCTGTTTCTGATTCAGCGAAATGTGATATCATCCAAACCAAAAGACCAATAACTATTGAAATTCGCATAGATTTGCTTTTAAGTATAGAAATGCAATTCTAGTAAATTAATAAGTCATGGAAATTGAAAAAAAAATTAATAACAATTAAGAAGCTAGAAACCGACTTTTTAATAATTTTTTAATATACTAAAATTTAAAAAAATGGTTCAAATGTGTGTTTTTGATGGCATTACAATATTATTATATTCAAAGTTTAATCATTTATCATTCAATTCGTTTTAATAAAATATTGATTTCATTTCATTAAAGCCTTTTGGTAATTTTAAGATTCTTTTTAACTTATAATTTATGAAATTTGAAATGTATGAATTATTGGAAAACAGGACATCAGAAATAAAAAGAAGAAAATGATATTTTTTTATGGAAAAAGCATGACAGCCTTTGTTAATGTCATAAAATCGTAAGCCTTGAAAACAGCACAATAAAGAAATTAGAATACAATAAACAAAAAAAATCTCATAAACATTCATTTTAAATTAAAATATTCTATAAATATACCTAATATACCTTAAAATATTTCTAATATACCAATTTCGAATATATTTATCCTTATCTTATGATTTTATTATTCATTTTGACGACCAGATTTTTTTGGGGGAAAATATATACTAATTCTACTAATATATTCTACTATTCCCTCAAAATTACTATATACTAATTTTGAGGGAAAATATATACTAAATATATACTTATTATTTAATTCCTGAAAGCGTATTTTAAAACTTTTTAAATGTAGGAAAAAATAAATATTGACAATTAACTTAATATTTTAACAATATTTCATTTCCAACACAGAACGGGAAGCATTGATGTTATAAAGGCAAAAAGAATCTTTCAGCTGTCAAATGGACCAATCTATGATGAGAGAAATAAAATTATAGTTATAATCTTTTATTCCTGTTGAACTAATGTAAGTTTCCAATCGCTCGTGCCTGAATAAGTGTATAAAATCTTTCATATATGAATAAAACAAAACCAAGATTTTTAAATGTAAAAATATAATTATTAAATTTTTTATTTTCATTCGAAGATACTTACTGACCCATTTCATCATACTTTTAATTCACATTGTCAAAAAAAATATCCAATAAACATTTAAATTCTTCATCAAATAATACAAAATAAAGGTAACAGATCGTTTGGATAACGTTGACCCGGTGCTGACCCATCGAAAAGTTTCCTGTTTGGAACTGGATTCCACCTGAGAACTGCAGTGTAAGTGGGTTCGATGCAAGTTAAACACGTCGAGGCGGTGTGGTGTGGAAGCTTAGAGAGGAAAGTTCCAGATCAGATTATGCCCTTGTCATCTAACCTCAGCTAAGAATTACGAAATTCTTCCCAAATTAGCTCTAATGGTGATTTAAAACGGGACGTTAATAAATTAAAATAAAACAGATCTTTTAGTCTCACATGAATACCTTTATTTCTCATCACATATTTAATTCATATAATTACAAAAATAACATCTGATATATATTGATATATATTTCTTCATCAATTAATATAAAATAATAATAAAAATATTTTTGTTTCTCACAAATGCTTTTATTGTCAAGTTTTATCGAATATTTAGTTCATATAGTTATGGAAAATTATTTTCATGTCTATTCAATTTTTCAGAAAATAATACCCACAAAATAATAAATATTTCAGTTTTCCCTGTATGTATGCATTTGTAAGTGTTAACACACAATTCATTCATAAAGGTATTTATAAAAGAGTGTTGCCACACAGATCTTACTCAATATTGAGGGAAATTATATTCATATCAATGGAAGTTCTTCATAAAATATGAATATAATAATACATATTTTCATTTCTCACGAATATTTCTATTTACAAGTGTTATCACACAATTCACTCTCAAAGTTATGGAAAAGTTCTCCACTAAAAATGAATAAGAAACATATTTGTTTCTCGAGAATAAATTTAATATCAAGTGTTGCCACACAGTTTTTACACAATGTTGTGAAAAATTATATCTATATTAGTTGAAGTTCTTCATAAAATATAAACAAAGTAATAAAAAAATTCGATTTTTTATTTCTCATGAATATTTGTAGTTGCTAAAATTACCACATAATTCATTCTCGAAAAGTATAGAAAATTATATTTATACCAATTGAAAATTTTCATTAAAAAACGTAATAACTAATATTTTGGTTTCTCAAGACTATTATTATTATTAATAAATGTTAGCACGTAATTTATTTACAAATTTATGCAATTTAATTATTGTATAAAGGAATATATTAAAAATATATTCATATCAATTGAAAGTATTCAGAAAATAATACAAAATAGGATTTTAGAACCTTTCGATTCTACTAATGTTCTTATATACATGCGTTATCACTTATATATTTTTATTATATCAAAATATTGGTATTTATATCGATATCCTTTGAAGTTCTTCATCAAGCAATGGAGCATCTGAATCGTCCAATGTACAAATCACTGCTTCTTTGAAAGAGAGAGTTCCTCAATATTCAGCTCTGAAAGAAAAGAAATGAAAATTCATTTAGTAATGTAAAAAATTAGTCTACAGCAAAAAAGGAAAAAAAGAATGAAATTCATAAAAATGGTTTTTCAAAACATACTTTTGTGAATGCTTTTAATGAAGAAAAGAACACTTTTATGAATTTATTTTTGGAATTTTTATAATTTCATTTTCCTTTTACAATCCGTCCAAACATAATATTTATTGGCAAACCAAATTTCTGGAAAGTGAGTCATAAATTTGATTAAACTATGGAAATACCTATTTAAATCTTTAATTCAAAAATTATTAATATGAAGAAAAATACAATTCTTATATTGTTTTAGATTATAAATTAGATGACTTTGCTGAAACTGTAGATGTATCATAGAGTCCCCATTTTTTAAGGAGGCTTACAGAAAAATGTGGAATGTGTATGAATAAAATAGCTTATTTATTGAAATAACTTCATAGAAATGAATAATATAGCTTATGCTTTTAAAAAATAATGAATATTATGTCATTCAATATCTAAAATTGAAATACTTTTCAGAAGAAACCCTTAAGAACAAATGACATAAAATATGTATTAAAACATTTAGTGACCATTAAGCTGGACAAACCAGTTGGTCACCAAAGGCGCTCAGTCTAGAATAAATCTGATGGAGAAATTTTTCAATAATCCACTATCCAAAAACACTGGAAAATGAAAACAAAAAATTAACCAATAGACAGGAACGTGTGAAGAAGCCGTAAAACTTATCTCCCTTTGAAGAGACACACGTTCGAACATTCTTACTTCTGTCCATTGATGAGAGGATTCTTTCCTTTGTTGCGCATTCTGTTCTCCCGCTTTGATGTTACCCTTTGGTCTCGAATGGAGTCAGGTAATGGAGCACACATGCGTTTGCGGCCCTTTGAAGAAGGGCCAGATGTTTCAAAACACCAGATGTAGCTATTTCTTTTATGGACCACCCAAACTGGAATAAAGTTCCGACAATGAACAATATATGCGTTTTACGGCCCTTTGAAGAAAGAAGTACTGAAACCTCCATATGTAAATATATCCCTATTGTGAAGATTCCATTAAGGGCGTGAATGAGTGGAAAATATTCCATGGTTAACTGCTGACCATTGGGAATATTTCTGAAGAATTTTTGGATGATCGGCATCTCCAGTGCACCAATGCGAACCTGAGGTGCTGAGTTTAACCGAAAATAAAATGGAAGGTTTTGGAAGGAAGAGACAACGAGGAATCGAGCTGATCCGAGACGAGCTGTGAGCTGAGTAAAAGAGCTGGACAGTTGAAGAGATACCACGTGATCTCGAGTTTATTCACTAAAGATCTACCGGAAGTAATCCGTAGATCTCTTGAGCTACTGCAGTAGCTGGATAAGCTAACAGATTGTTGGTTTCCCTGGTGATAGTCGTGAAACTATAATCCAGATGTAAATATTTCCCAGCATATTAACCTAGAGGACATGTTGTTGTTATTGTATAAAGCTGTAAATAAAACATTTCTGTTTAAACGCTACCCGTTTATTTGATCGACCAGGATCAAGTCATTGCAAACGACGTATGATGGAATTCTGCATTGAACAATATTATAATGCCACTAAATTCGCTCAATGTGTAGTTCTAAATTATGGATCTGAAAACGAAAAGCCATGTTATTCCTCCTTATTTTAGCAAGGATAAAAGTGCTGCTTCTAGCCTCAGGATTGTCACTCAAATAAACGAAACATATATTTCATTTTTTATCTCTCCCAAAATACTCCTTCCTTTGCTTGATGGGGGGAGGGTCACTCATGAAAAAAAAATTTGGTTCCTCATACGAATTAATGTTATACCGTATTAAACAAATTTGTTTAATACGTATTATTCATTTTATTTTGATAGTAAAATCATTCATTGAAAAAAAAAAAGGTTTTTATAGTTTTCTAAAAATTAGTTCCTATAATTGTAAGTACAGACTGTCTACTCTGACCCGCCAGAAAGCACACAGAAAAATGTGATTGACCATACCACCATAGCAGAAACACTAGAAGGAACTAAGGTTGAGTCCTAAGGACAATCACCGGCTACAACACAACCCATCCCTAAGAAATGAGTCAAACCTCCACCTTTTTGTGTACCCACAATGATTGCAAGAACCAACCACCTTGGAGGAAGCTCCTCATCCACAATTACGAGGTGACCCCCTGGGTTTCCTATAATTATAAATAAAAATTTGTTGCTACTTAGGTCTGAAGTAGCTTTCAAAAATTACTTTACTGTTTTTAAAAAATTGTTTTTAAATTATATCTTCTCGGGACATATTTTCTGCAGAACGGCTTGTTTCCCTTAGAAATGAAATTATATTTAATAACTTCATAATGTTATGTAATATTACGAATGCCAAAAAATATCTAACCTTGAATCAAAATAATGTATCACTAGCCGCCTTTGGTGACCAGTCGGTTCGTCAGTATTAATGCTCTCTAAAATGTTCATATAATATTTTATGTAGCTGTGTCTCATAAAAGGCTTTTCACCAAAATATTTTTAAACCAAACAAATTTTGATAATCATATAATTCATTTATAGTATTATTTTCTTCAGATGTTCTGTTCATTGTACTACTCATCTTTCTCTTTCTATCCGAGCAATGATTGTCCCGGAATTGATATTTTACTTAAATGGTGGAGGGAAAGGTCTAAAATTCTACGTTTTTATAGAATAATGAGATTCAAATTTTCATAAAGGGAAACACACTAAACAACTAAAGACACAATTGGTTTTCAAGAGATGCGAAAGTTTAAAAACAGCTTGGAAAATGCCGCGCACAAAGGAAATAATGGTGACGCACACACACCCTTCTTTTCTTTTCTTTTTTTTTCTTCTTTTTTTCATCACTATTTTTCTTTTAACAAACCTTTTTTTCGCTTTGTTATTTTTTTTCTTCCCTGCCCAGACTTTATTTCGAGCAGGCATAGATTAAATATCCATACAGACTAATAATAAAAGCAGCTATTTTCTTTCTTTTTTCAACATCCCGTTATCTCTGAATGAAAACCAACTGACTTCGCTCATTTCTTTCTAAACAAATCATAATTTATTACTTCCTGCTATCTCACTCAGTTGGTGTGGGGGAAGGAAATGAAGATTTTTGGCGGGAAAGTAAGAAAAATGTCGTTTTAACTATTTTCCACGCAGTTGTTTAATTTTTTCTCTCCATAAAAACCATCCTCGTGTCGTAAAGAAAATATTTTTTTAAAAAATTAGCCGAATTAGTCGAGCCGTTCTCCAGTTTTGCGCTTAGCAACGCATTTCGAGTTGCAGTTTTATTAATATAGATTTGTATACCAATATTCGCAAGTTGTTGAACTATTTAAAAAATGTTACAAAATTAAAATAAGACATAAAATATTGATTTCAATTTAGTATATCAGTTGTCTTAAACTACTGTCTGAGCGAAAATCCTCTGCCATTATAATTCTGTAAGATAATGAATATTATCTTATTAAGTATTGAATAAAATTAAAAGCATGATTAAATATTATAAATATTACAAGTATCAAAAATCCAATGAAAAAAGGATAAAAATCTATATAACTTTTTTAGTAATAGTGAGATAAATGAAATAAAACAATTGAAAAAATTAAAAAAAATTAATCAATGCGAAAATCTCTTTCCAAAGGGAAAGTTTGTCTTACCAATAACAGATGACAGCATATCATATTATAGAATACAATAAAAAATATAAATTCTACTGTAATTAAATTTAACTTAATATCTGCTTCATTGGATAATAAAAATAATATATGATAAATCTAATTTCCGATGTTTCACAAGTTTTACAAATGTTATTGGCGTGTCGACATTTAAAATGGAATAATAGATTAAACCTTTTTCTGATTCATTCTGTATATTTTTTATTTAGTGTGGAAATTATGAAACCTTCTTAAAAATTTTATTAATAATCCGACTATCACGAGTTATGAAGAATAACTATTTCATTCTTGCACTTGTTTTGAAATTTTAGTTTTTTTCATAAATTAAATTAAACAAAGAAACGGTAAATAGTTTCAAAAAGTAAGTCCTTATTCTTTTAACTTAATTTATTTAATTAATTCTTATTACAAATCTAATTTAAGAAAGAAAATTTGTTCACTCTGTTTTACTAAAAGTGCCATTATTAACTAAAAAATACAAAAAAATAGTATTTGAATTAAAAAGTCCTTTTTAAAATTAGGTGTTATTATTTCTTGAATCTTCAAATGGAATAAGGCTTTTTAAAAGCACAGTCTGTTATATTAATTAATGTTTTGTAAAATTTTACAAATTTTTTTCTAAAATAGCATAACGTCTTAAAAATACATTGTATTATCATGATGTTGTTTTGGGGATGAGGTTTTTGTCGTCAATGAAAATCTGAGGGCAAAAAATAAACATATTATTATCTGCCCGAGCATTTCAAAAAATCACTTTTTAATAACGCGTACCCATAGTATTTACAATAGCTCTGATTTAAAAAAAATAAGTTAATGACTACATCAAATAAAACTTTTAAAAAATTAATTTTGAGCAAGTGATTATATGTAATGAAATAAGCTGAAAATGTTATATTTTTTAAAACAATAAATGTGAGAAAGTTTTTTATGATAGTTTGCAATACTAAAGTGACTCATTCAATGAAACGATTAAAATAAATAAAAATATAATTTAACCTGCACGAGCACGTAGGGCTTGGCCGTTCAAGAAATGACTTTCTGACATGATTCATTGAAAGAGGATTCATAGAGGATTTCATTTTAATCTTTATATATTTTCGTAATCTTGAAGTTTCGAAAATATTAAAATATGTAATGTGATTTTGAAATATCACCTCGAAAGAATATTACATTTATATTTCATTCTTGAATTGATATTGAAATTTTATTTTATTTTTCATAAATTAAATCGAACAAAAAAACAGTAAACAGCATCAAATGGCAAGTCTCTCACCTTTTAACTTTATTGATTTAATTAATACTTAATTGATATAATTAAGAACTTAATTGAATACAAATTTTGTTTACGAAAGAAAGTACTTTCACTTTGTCTTACTTTGTCCCATCATTATTTAGAAAATACAAAAAAATATAGCATTTGAGTTAAAAAGACTATTTAAAATTAGGTCTTGTTTTTTTTCAAATCTTTAAATTGGGCAGATCTTTTTAAAAGCCCAGACTGTTGTCTTAATTAATATATGGTACAATTATATAAATTTTATCTAAAATTACATAATGTCTTAAAAATATATTTAATTATATTTTAAAATCTTACAATTATTGTAATATTTCCATAAATATTGTTCCATATATGTAGAGAATTTTCAGAAAGTGGAACAAGCACTCATTTCTTTAAATACTGCAATTAGATACATACCTCCTATTGCAAATTTTCATCATATGAAATAGGCAATTGTTTGAAAATATTTTGTCTTCTGAAGAGATTGATACAAAAAAGATTAAAATGAAACCTGCTATGCATATTTCAATGTATCATGTCAGAACATCATTTCTTGAACGGCCAAGCACCACGTGCTCGTGCAAGTTGAATTATATTTTTATTCATTTTAATCGTTTTATAGAATGAGTCACTTTAGTACTGCAAACAATCCAAAAGACTTTGTCTCATTTATTGTTTAAAAAATATCACATTTCCTATTTATTTCATTTCATATAATCAAGTGCTCAAAATGACTTTTTTCTAGGCTTTATTTGCTGTAGTAACTAACTTTTTTAAAAAATCAGAGCTTTTGTAAATGCAATGACAACACGTTATGAAAAGCTGGGGTGTGTTTTGTGATGCTTGTGCAGATTTATTTTTCCCCTACGGATTCTTATTGAGTCCACAAAATAACATCATGTTCTGACATGATAAAAAAAACTATGCTGACTTACTTATTCGGGAAAATTGATAAGGAGCAAATTGCTGTACATATATTGACTTCTTTATAAGCAAACAGAATTTCCCTGTTCTGGGTGCAAAATTTATTGAGATATTGCAAATCACATTTATTAACCAGTTAAGTTCATTAAGAGGGCGGATTTTGCGATTTATAATGTATTTTTCGTTTATCTCTTAATGTATTTCAAAAGTGGGCAAATAATGCATTAATTGAAAAATTTACAACATTTATTTAAATGAGCATTTTTAGTAATTGTGCCAAATTATATTCACTCATTGTGACATCAGAGCAGGCTTTTGAATACTCAGCAAAAGACGGCTATATATACAGTTGTAAATTGTTTTAATAGCATCAAGTCAAATGATGCATGAAGGAATTCATTTGGTCCTTGTAAGTCACTTAACCTGTCAAAGAACACAACATTAAACCGTAGTCCTACAACTGATATGTGGTACTGAAGAATATCGTCTTATTTCAGCCACACAAGTGAAAGTACCTACTGCCAAAGGCAATTTAGTTAAGACACAATGCCAATCAAAACTAACAGGATATCTTTATCACTGTTTTAAAAAAATGTCGAACAAATCCAAAGTAACTGAATGTATTTTTTATCATTTAGTGCAATTTTGCAGACTTATTTCAGTTATGCAATACTAGACTTTTCAAAAATTGGAAGTTTCGATATGATTTTCAAAAAATTTAAATCAACTTAAAATTGGTTGCTGTTTTGCAGTGACTACTTCTAAAACTTTATTGTAAAAAAATCCTTTTTAAAGATATAAATTTTATTGTAATTTTATTTTTTCAATGTTTTGAAAGTTTTAAAATATTATTTTTTAATTACTTTCAACAATAATTTTCATTGTTGGAATAATCTGTTTTCGTTATTTCGTCATATATTAAGCATGTGATTATCATCCATTAACAATAAATAAAGAAGAAAGAATCCTTATTATCTTACCAGTTTAGGTGCTTAAGATATGGAACTTAGAGTGAGTGTTGTGAAAGATAATGTGCAACTAGATTGGCACTATGATATTTCGGCATTTGATTCCGTTCCATTCATTTTCACAGTAAACATAACTGAGACACGGCTGTTATACAGGAAAGATAATGTCTCTTATATATTGACACTTAAAAACACGTAGCTGTGTTGTTACGTATGGCCGAGTTTGTGAAGTAGCTTCTGAATGCGCTAAAGATCCCTAAAAACCTGAGGCAGAAATCTCACATCTAGCTCATATGATGACACGACTCACACAGCGCTCACACGTCCCTTTTTACCAGGGAACTCTTTCACACACCTCATAAATAGAACACGGGGGTAGAAGAGGGGACAACCATGCTTGTACGGTTACTCGAACCTGGGACGCCCAGATCACTGGGAACACACATTACCCCAAGGCTTAGGCGGTAGTTGTAAAAACGATGAGAAAACTTCTGGATAAAAAATAGACTTCATAGAAATTAAACAGGTCTGGTATACCTGGTAAACAAGTTGATCAAAATAATCTACTACTTATAAATGCAATAAAATCTAAAAAAACAATTTCGCAAAAACATGGCTTTGAAAATATCATTTTTATTGCTTTTTGTTTTCCAATCTTTTCAATTTTATAATTTATTATTTTAATTTTTGTTGAACCTTGAAGCCTTGTAATCAATTCATTAGAAGATGGCACGATTAATGAAGTATCACATTTTAATTAAATTATAACAATTAATCTGATTCATTAGTGCTAAAAATTTTAAAATATAGTACACTTGTAACATTCACACTACTACTACGACACATAAAAAATCGATAAAAATAATAGCTAAAATAAAACAATATTAGATATGCCAGCGTCCTGGCTTAGGGGTAGCGCGTCTTCTTCGGGGTTTGGGAGTCTCAGGTTCGAGTTCTGGTTCCGGCATGGTTGTTCTTTCTTATTTTCTATCCGTGAGGTGTGTGAATACCCCCCCCCAATAAAAAGGGATTGTGCAAGCCAGGTCAGGCTCAGCCTAGATGGGAGCAGGAACAAAAAACTTCTTTGGGGACCTCTCTGCTTCACTACTTTAGTAATGAAGAACATTCATTAAAGAAGGAAACATAAAACAAGATTTATATCCAATTTGGAGACCTCCACTTAAGGGGCAACTGCCCCGCATGCCCTTGCCTTAGTCAGGCCCTGTGTGCAGACGAATGTGTGTGTGTGTCCTCTTCTGTGGATCAATGAATAAAATACATGAATTAAGTCAGCCCCGTAAAAAGGATTGTGACGCATTAGTACTAAAACGTACTTTTGACTCTAATTGGCACTATTGAAATAGGAGATGCTCTCTCGGCTTAAAATCGTTGATTTCGTCAGCTAACTTGTTTATAACAAGTGCCATAAAAGACAACAACAGCAGATATAAACTAGTGAAATCAAAATTATTGGCACACTTACCTTTACTTCTTGAAACTGAGATGCATCGTCTCGGCGGCTAATTGCACTTTAGTTTTCATCAACTTTTCCCAATGTTCAGAGTTCATTATAAGCTTGCTGTGCTTCAAGATGTAGCGCTGCACAAAACCTTTCAGCTCTTCGTCTTGTTGCATATCTGCAAGAAGTAGAGCCTCGCAGGCATTGGTCAGGGATAAGTTAGCTTTCAAGTGCGATGAACAGGCGTCTTTCAAAGAGGGGAGTCGATACCTATCAGCGCCTGCATACAGCCTCCTTGCGGTATCCCAGTCGAGTTCTTTAATTTCGGACTTGTAGATATACCGAAGGATACCTGAGACTGTGTCATCATCCAAGTCTTCGATATCCACACAGCCATTAACTGTCTCCGTTTGACTCGAAAACGTGTCTCTGAATACTGGAGACCGAGCACCGAGGATAAACCTATGAGCTGGATACGTCCGAGTCTTCGTCTTCAGTTTTATATCAGAAAGAGCGCCATTATTGATCATTGACTGCAAATGATCCATCATATTACTTTTATAGGGAGGTTCTTCATTCAGCAGTAATTTGAAGCTCTCATTTAAAACATGTTTAGAAACAGACAGTATATCCTCCTTATTAGAGGAATGATTATCCAGTTCGCAATTTTCGAAAGCGATGTAATAGGAACTAGTACGCTCCGTGTCTTCTGTTGGGGTTTCAAAAGTCATCGCACATTTACATTTTAACGACAGAACATCATTCGGCAAATAAATGTTCTTCTCCATTAACTCTTTCTTCGTAAGTAGCAATTTTAATTTGAACGACTTGCCTGGATTGAGTGCATTGTGCCAAATTTCATCTTTCAGGCTTGCGATCGTATTTTTAGATGCATCCACTGCAGCAAAGTGGAAGGAAGAGTATTTTATTCTTTGATCGCACAGAGTGACGAGGAAGTGGAGTTCCTCATCGGGAGTCAGAAATAAGCGCAGGGACATCAATTTTCTGTCGCTCCTCAGCGATTTGATCACATAGTCCTGACCAGATTGAAAAGCGCTGAACTTTTCAATGTTCCACATGAATAACTTTTTCTCGACCTCTATACGAGTGCGAGCAATGCATTGCACATTTTCTGAGAACTCCCCGACAGTCTTCCACAGTCTACAACGAATACTTAATATATCCTGTTGATGAAATGCTAATCTTTCAGGTAATAAATCTTCTCGCTTCGCGCAGCACAACAATCCACATGTTCCTGTACTCTCGAAAAATCTTTTTCCTCTGATACCTGAGTTTAGGGCAGTTCCATTCCGTGCTAAGAAGGCGATCTCGTAATATATTTCTATGGGAGCATCTCTGCTGTCGGGTAATCTATGTAAATACAATCCAATATGGTCCTTCCCATGCCTGGGATAAAGCAGTAAAGTCCATTTTGTTTCCATAATTTGATCGACGATAAAAATTGGACTTTGAACGTACTGTGTATCTTTCTGCCAACAATAGCGTGCGTTTTCTAATTTCCAAATGAAAGTGAAACACTTTTTTTTATTTCCATCCCTGCTAGACATCTCTTTCTCGAGAGGAAAAAGACAGCAATACTCCTTTTCCAGGCAAAAAATAACGTTTTCTGAAGGCAGATGAACAGTAGAATTGTCTTGGCTCTTTTAAAAACCCATTATCAGCAAAACGAAACCAATAATAGGAGGACATTTTATTTATTTTTTCTAAATATTATCACTCCAAGTGATAAGAAAATGATTTCCTCCATTGCAGGACTTGGCTTGACGTTTACTTTAACTAACTGACAGAGAAATTTCTTTCCTCGATGTAAAGCATGTGACCAATGTAAAGCATGTGATAATTAGTTGGCGTCTTTTGAATTTTTTTTTCTGAATATCATCACTCCAAGTGATAAGAAAACAATTTCCTCCATCGTAGCACTTGGATTGACGTTTTCGTTAACTAATTGATAGGGAAATTTTTTTTCTTTCAATACAAAGCCTGTGACCCAAAATTTTATAAGCGATTGGTTTTGTTTCATTTTGTTTTAAACCATAATGTTTATTTTCAGACTCTCTTTAAAAAATGAAAAAGAATAAAATTTCAAAGTTGCAGAAATTATCCAACGGAAAAAAAGTATTTTCTCGCATACTTCTATAATCCGAAAGCGAAGAGCTATACGGATCTCACATATTTTCTCATCGGCATAAAGAAATGAAATTGATATGCATTTTGAGAGAGCATTCATCCTTTTCATTAACAGAATTCCCCATTTTATACAGACCGATATATAAAATACACTAATATCGTTTTAATAAAAGGAATACAAAGATTCATTTTCCTAAAATTATAGGGCTCATAGGAACATGGCAAGTTATATCAGGCTCTCTAGTAATAAACCACAAAAACTTTGACTGAACTGCTGCAATAGCAACACGTGGCAACTGCGATTGAGTCCTAAGGGCCATCACCGGCCACGGTATAAGCCTTCCCGAAGAAAGTAATTCCAGTCATCGATGGAAGGAGCCCAGACCCCACCTATTAGTGTACCCCCCAAGGTTCCGAGATCTCACCACAATGCCGAAAGTATCTCATCTTCATTTCGGGGTGCCCCCGGGGTGTACAGGGATATAGTAGATACAATAAAAGATACAAACAATTATTTTTTTACAAAATTTCCGTATCTAGCATGTTTAGTTTTTGAGGTTTTTTTTATATAAACACTAAGCAAAATCAGACAAGGTCTTTTTTTGGGGGGGACGAATTTTGCCTCAAATTTAATAGAAGGGTGAAAATTGAAAGCCTAATATAATCTATCCAATTCCATTCATTTACTTATGTTTCCATTACGAAGAAAATACAGGAAATAAATTTCCTTTGGTCCATAAAAAGCATAATTACCTAGAAAAGTTTATTGCAAATAATAAAGCAATATTTGATTTTCAATATAATAACCACTGCAACCGTAGGATAAATTTATATATTCAACGGCAGTACTATTCAGGAATGTACTGTAATGATATTGCATCACAATTGTCTGTAAGTATTCGACTGTGAAAGTAGTGACGAATAGAAATTTCTTCAAGAACAGATAGAAGTCGCTAGGAGCAAGGTCGGGATTATTATGATTTTGTGTGTGTGTGTGTGTGTGTGTGTGTGTGTGTGTGTGTGTGTGTGT
>JAOUZG010038877.1:2627197-2646060 GCA_026289955.1 Argiope argentata | reverse complement strand
GTGTGTGTGTGTGTGTGTGTGTGTGTGTGTGTGTGTGTGTGTGTGTGCACGCGTGCATTTTGCAATGCCATCCTTTGACTATGTGAGGAACTAACGTTTTTAATGACCGACTTGAACTTGTAAATAGACGGACATAATTTCAAAAATACTTTTCTTTTCAAATCCAGAAAAAACTAAAAAGTTGACATTCATAAAAATTTGAAAGTTGAATATTTTTGACAATCAATTGTGTTTTTATTTGAATCTTTTTAATATTTATCGTTTCAAATATTTAGAATAGATTTTTAAAGAAATTCAGGTATAATAAAAACAGATTTACTACAAAGCAAAGCGGCACACTGAGCTCAGCCTTTGTTCAAATAAAATAAACGTTTAGCAATATATTAAAATAAATTATATTAGTTTTATAAATCTTTATGGAAACGAATTGTATCTATACTACTATCTTAAATGCGAAAGTTTGGAGGGAGGGATAATGTTAGTCAGCCACGCGAGAACAATGAAAAAAAATTGGATGAAATTTATCAAAGAAATAGATTGTAGTCTAGAATAGTACATAGCTTACTATTTATGTATTATGCATTACTACTATTTATTAATTTTTATTATTTACTCTATTAATTGAGTGGTTAATTTTTTATTAACTAAAAATTAACTTTCCAGCCAGAAATTTCATTTTCCCACCCTCATATAAGTAAGACTTCGCTGTTTTTTTCCAAGCAAATGAGGCTAGTTTTAACATGTTTTCTACCGGTTATTTCAAAAGATCTTGTTTATTTTCTTCCTGTTTTATGCATTTAAAATGAAACTTTGTTAATTATTCGATTTTTCGGATTCCTTTGAGTATTTTGAATTAAATTGAAACATAAACAAGGAAATTAAAAATTTCTAATTTGTATTGCGTTCCCCAAAATGGCGTGGGAAATTCACGCATGCGCATTATGTTGTAATTGTGAACAACTGCATTTTCATTTTAGTTAAAGGTTTAAAAAATTATGTGTATAATACTGTTGTACCTATCTCAATCTCTATCGTAAAATAAAACAGATTTGACTGGATTTTAAATAAATACGGACTTGATTTGCTATTTTGTTTTATTTCAAGTATACACTACAAATAAATTTTAGGTTAGCTCTGTGTTTTTCAAGTGTACAAAGTCGCGGGTAAAGGCTAATATACATATATAAAATCACAGCAGGTTCTCCCATCAAATTAATTGGATTGATTTGGCAATGTAATTATAAAATTGTAAAAATTTGTAACCATATATATTATTGAAAAGACTTTTTTTAAATTTTAAGATGATATAACAAGTATATTTGTACAATAATATTCCCAAAAATTATGGCTAAAATATGCAAAATTGGTTATTATTAATAACAATGACTAACTGGTACCCGAAGCACTTCTGCCGCTGAACAGATAACTGTAAAAATATCGTTTGAAATGTAAAATAACTGTTTGATTTAGTTAAGAATGCTAGAAAAAAAATGATATTTATTCTCTTATCGTCAATGAATACATTCATTGTAATTTAAAGATAGATAAAGGCTTGAATTAAGACAAACAATGCCTTAAAAATTATAGTGTTCTCACATCATAACATGAAGTTTGAGAGTGCAGATTTCAATTTTAATTTATTTATTTTAATTTTTTTCAAAGCCTGACTAAGCGAAGTAAAGCCCCCCTCCAATGGGAGGATTTTTTTTCGCTTACGCTCAGCCCAGAGCGAACCGTCTAGAATACAGACATCCTGTCCCAAAAGGGATAAATATTTTATTCGATATGCATTGCAAATTACTATATTTTACATGGAATTTCTTTTTAAACAAATAATTAATATTCAAAATTTTAAAGGAAAATATCGCCCTTAGTAAATCATGGACACCACATTAAATGTAATATTACATGAAGGCTATATTAATTTTAATGTGCTTTTACGATAACTCCCGAAAATATCCACACACAAAAAATGATTTTAGAACATTTTAAGTCTAAAAAACTTACATTTTTAATGGTACCATTTTAATTGCTGTAAAATTCTGTTCGGATTTAATTAACTTTTAAACACGCTTTTAAATATATTGCAAGATAATTTCATATTTGTGAATGATACAAAATCGTTTTCATTCTTTCATCGAACATTTGATAAAATGTGTTATGCTAAATAACTGTGTAGTTTAATGGGCAAATAAAAAGTGAAGTTATAATACTGGGAAATTTAGAAGACAGACAAATCTGATATTAACACTTTTATCAATATTACGATATCATCAATCTGGTCTCCATTATAAAGGTTCAGGAGGAATAGAAAGGATATGTGTAAGGCGATTGAATTAACATGGCATTGATGTCTAACAATTTAACGGAGGCATGGATCTGAAATTTAAATTTAAGCAATCTAACTAATATTAAATGTATCCAATATCTGCTGAAGAACCAATTGGTCTCAAAGGCGACTGGTAAATAATAAGCAACAAGAAATCTTCTTAAATAAGTTTATTTATTAAATTTTAAGGAGATATTTCAATTATTTATGTTTTATAATTATTTTTGATTGAATGTAATTTAAAATATAGCATATATCAAATTTTAAATAATTTCTTGACCATACATGGGGTGACACCAATAAACTATCATTTCTAACAGCATGCAAAATTCAATGGTAATCACTAAAATATGGCATTTAACGTTTCAGTGAATAGAAAGAATAAATAAAAGCTCGTATACCTATTTAATTTAGTCCTTGAATTTGAGGCGCATTGTTTCGGCGGCTAATTTCAAGTTACATTTCATCAATTCTTCCCATTCGTCAGAATACACAATGTCATTTCCATGTCTCAAGATGAAGTTTTGTATATATTCTTTGAGGATGTTATCTTGATGCAGATCGACCAGCACTAGTGCCTGGCAAGCATTACTGAGGCAAAGGTGATCCTTTAAATAGGATGAACAAATATCCTTTAAATCAAGAATCTGATATTTATCGGCCGCCTCGTACAACTGAGTTGCACTGTCCCATTTCAATTCGTCAACTTCTGCGCAGTAAATGTATCGAAGCATGCGCGAGAGAGTGTCGTCACTCAAATCCTCTATATTCACACATTCGCTGACTTTCTCTTTCATGTCGCTCGAAAACATGGCCCTGAATACAGGAGACCGTATACTGAGGATGCATTTATGAACAGGATATGTTCTATTGCTCGTTCTCAATTTCATGTCAGAAGCAATATTATCGCTCAACAATGACTTGAAATCAGCGATTAAATTACCTTTATGGACATTTAACTCATTTTTTTTCTCCGAGGTCCAGTCATCCGGTTTCTTTTTTTCAATGGCGTTGGAATCAGAACTGATCAGATCGATTTCTTCAAGTGTTTTTCCGGAAGAATAAGTATACTTGCACGACAAGGAAAGAATATCGTTTGGTAAATAAACATTTTTCTGTTCCATTAATTCTCGCCTTAAATAAAACAGAGAGAATTCATTAGTGTCATTGGGTTCGCGATTCCAAAACTCACTTTGGAAGCATTTCATAATGTTTTTAGAAGCGTCTACAATATTCACCAGGAGGGTGGCGATTTTTATATTTTGGAAGTTGGGAATGATTCGGAAACGAATCGCTTCATCAAAAATAAATCCACCAGTTAAAAATAATTCTAAAGACATCAACAGTTCATCTGTGTCAATTGATTTTATTTCATAAGTGTGTTTTACCCCAGTCGGAAGAGTGCTAAAATTTTCAATGTTCCACACGAACGACCTCGTCTCAACCACTATGCGGGTGCGAGCAAAGCAATGCACGTCCTTCGAAATTTCTTCTGTACAGTTCCATATCCTACAACGCGCTGTAAGTGTGTCCTGCGAGAGGAACTCTTCTCTCCTTTCAAAAAATACCTCACTCCTTGACACAAAATCCCAACATCCAACAAATCCATCTTTTTCAATTACCTCAGAATTTTCCTGCGCTGACCGCAGAACTTTTCCATCCGCAGACAAAAAAGCGAACTCGTAGTCTATTATTACGTCATCGTCAATCCCACTTTCATCTTGCCGCTGCAATATGAATCCTATGTCATCATTGCTATATAAAGCATGTATCTCCATTTTCCACTTCGATTCGTGTATTTCATCTATTTTAAATGCTGGGCTTTCGACGTATTCGGATTCAAACTGTCCACAGTAACTAGCATTTTCTAGTTTCCAAATAAAAGTGAAGCACTTTCTTCTGCCATTACTGCTCGCCATCTTGTTTAAAAACTAAAAAAGCGCGAGGAAAAAATCGTTAAAATGCTGCATTGGCGAAACACACTCTGATCAAGAGAAAGAGGAAGTGCAGTTTTTCAGATAAGCGTCTTGTTTATCTGGCTCTAATTTTTCGCCAAGGGTTAAAATTATTGTTCAACTAGGTTGCTAGTGAATAGAGAGCGTGTAATCTTTGCCAATTTTTTGGCGATTGATCACCGGCAAGTGGTTCGTTCAAAAGTATCAAAATTTTGCGGTATTTCATTTTATTTTACAATATGAATAGAACAGTGCTATATAAAATTTCGTTACAATGGCGGAAATACATAGAATAATAAGTTAGTTAGTTATTAAATTTTTAAATTTGAGACTCTTAATTTTTAAAATACAGGGTGGTTATAATTAAAATTCCATTTTGGAATATTCATAAAAGGAAAACAACGGAACTAAACGTTATCAAACTTGTTAATAGTTTAAAGGAGTTCATGGAAATTTTATTTTCTCAACCCCCCCCTAAAAAAAGGATTCAAAAACTTAACACCACGGAGAAATTGCACAGTATACAATACTGATAATCAAAATAACGCATGAAGACATTCGTTTAAACTAGGTTTTATCGTTTCTGAAACGTGTTAAAAGTTTTCTAAAGCCAATTAACCACATTATTGTATTTTCAACAGTGACTCTCAGCATAGCAGGAGAGATGTTACGCATATGTTGGTGTATTGCTTCGTTCATTTTGAACAAATTGTTTAGATTATCTCCATAAACATTGCTTTTGCGGTGACTCACATTCAACATTCTTAGCAACAAGTTTCAGGAACGATTAAACAAATTTTAAACCGATGTTTAGCGGTACAGCGCCATTTCTCTCCTGGTGGTGAATTCTTGAGTTTTATATTTTACCAGAAAAGAAATTCCCCTGATCTCTTTTAAATTGTTACCAAATTTGATGACAGTTTGTTCAGTAATTTTCCTTTAATGACCACCCCAAGACGGAACTTTAATTATAGCCACCCTGTAGCTCAAAAACACAGCTTGACTTATGACATTTTACTTAAAATCCAAAAAGAATAATTTTATTTAAGATTAGGAAATTCATAGTTAGTTGAATAACAATAATAACTAATTTAATTTTTAATAACAAAATAAATTTCACAAAACTAATCAATAATTTTGAATAAATATGAACAAAAAATATTTTTTTTAAATTTTATATTATTTACTTTCTTTGTAAAATAAAAGCAGACTCACTTAAGTGAACAGTTAATTCAGTAACAAAAAAGAAAAAAAATAGAAAAATTTTGAGAAAAAAATGCGTAAAATATTGGAGAAATTATGAAAAGTATTTCAAGAATTATTGCTTTTCAAGTGGAGAAAATGACCCAATGATATTTTAAAAATTGTTTTGCTCTCAAAATAGTGAATAAATTAAAAACAAAATAACTTGATTTCTTTTTTAAACTCTTACGCTTTCACGTAGTACGGCCCTATACATATTGGGAGACATCCATATTGAGCAGCCAACGGAACAAGGATATAATTATTAAAAAAAAATTATTTTGACGTTATCAAAACGAAAAATAATTTCTATTAGTAAAAATCTCCTAAGAATTTCTAATTCGAAAAAAAAATTGCAGCAAACATAAATCACTTCCAAAAGCTCTTTACAGATGTTCTTATAAGATACATGTTGCCAATCTGAAGTTTGAAATAACATGAAACAATATTCTTATAATATTATGCATACGGTTCTTAAAACTTCGTCGCTTTTAATTTTTTTCAGAAAGAAATATTGAATAATTAAAAGCAATAAAAAAGCATATTATTACTCCATATAAAAAAAGCTTTATTTTATTATTTATTTACATTTACTTTAAGAACTGTTTTATCTTGTTTTAACATGATACATTCATCATATCACAATATTTTTTAAAAAATGGATTCAAACCATTAATGTCTTTAATCTAGTGTAATGTTTTTAATGCATAAATAAGTATTTCAACTTTAAAAATGTATTAATCTATTTCTATGCACTTTTTTAAATTTGTTATTCACATATTTCAGGCCATAAATTAAATTAAATATTTTCTAGAACCATTTTAATTTTATTTTCTTCAAGAATTGCTGTATTTACGATGTCAAAAAAAGCAAGATTTACAAATTATTTATAATTAATTGTATATGCATTTGACATACATCCTTATGAATTATACTTAGGTTCTGCTATGAATTGTACGATTTGTAATTATAGCTACGAAATACTCCTTAATTTAGAGGGTTTTGGTATTTCAAGATCGTTTCTTTTTAGGGACATTTAAAATTTTTAACTGAATAAAAAAATTGAATTTTATATATTTTTAAATATTTTTCCCTTTAATTAAATATTTTCTGCAACCAGTATACAAAATATTTTTGAAAACAAAAAATAATACAGACTGTAATGAATTAATAATCGCACTTCTTTTTTAAGCGTAGTATATAAAGAAGAGATAAATGAGGGGAAGGGGGAGAAATATATCTTCAACATAGATTTCTTTTATGTTGACTTGTTCGTTGATTCAGACTGCAAGCTTAGACAGAATATTTGAAGGCAATATTTTATTCTTTAATTTAACAATATTTGAATAAATAGGCATTCAAAAAGTTAAGTTCAATTTCTCGAATCAATTTTTCGAGAAATATGTTTTTGCAACTAATTTGAATTATTTCAAATTTTACTATTGAAAGAAAAGGCTTATTAACCCTGTGTAGTTGGCAGACCTCCGTCACTACCAGAAGTTTTCGATTCTACTTTATTTTGAAAGGAATACGGCTTTTTTTACTCACTCTTCGACTTATCGATCACATATTCATCATTAATGGTCGCTAAAAACTTTAATTAATTATTATATGTAACTTGGTTCAGCAAAAAATTTTAAAATTTCAAATTTTAATAGGTATGCATCCTGTACTATCTTAGAAGTCTTGCTTTCTTTCATTCATTGTTCAATGGATTTTTCTAAATTTTTGCTCAAATCATCAAGCATCCAAATGTATGGTAAGGAATAGCGAAGATATATATAAAAATGAAAATGTTTCGCACTTAATTTATTTTGAAGTTAAGCCTTAATTATAAGCACAGCAAAATTCCAATTTTTTTCTTAGAAGCACGCTTTTTCTTAAAACGGAATAATATGCTGAATATTCATATCGTGGTCTCCAACAATTGAAAAAAAAATTAGGATGGGATATAGATATCAACAATGAAAATATTTTTGAATTTCCCTTCAACAAGAAAATGTAATGTTATTAAAAAGGCAAAAAATATTTTTCAGATTTAATTAAAACCAGTTAAATTGTTTTCATTGAAAATATCTTTTTTTTTTAATTTATGGTAATTTGCGAATAGTTTTTGCTTTGTAATTTCTTTGGAAGTTCTAGTTAAAAAAAACTTCAAAATTTTACTCAATTTTTATTTAATCAAACTTTTTTTAAAAGTCACTATGAGCTGCCTTCCCCATCTTATAAAGTATATATGTACTAAATTTAGTTACTTAAGTGCACGTAAGAACGCCAAATCCGCACAGGCAACCTCATATCCATCTTCGTTTTTAACAGAAATAAATTAATTACTCTTGCATAGACAGCCAAAAAGCTCTTTTAAATCATTTTTTAAACATCGATCATTTCTCAGAAACCAATTTATCATAGATTACATCAGCAATGCGATTAAATTGTAGGTGATAAAGGCAGACAATTGAATGAATCATAAATCTCACGAGACGATATTTAACTGGATAAAATAAAAACATAAATTCCCAGTCCCCCCGTCTCTCATTACATTAAATAGAGCTCCATAGAAACAGTTTCATTATCTAATCGTCTTCCGTTCAAGAAGAGCTGAGGAGTAACCTCAAAAACAATGTTTTTCACTTTCGTCTGGAAAATGAAAAACGCAAGTTTCTGTCGGGGATATGAAACAGTGTCTTACGAGAGCTGAAGCCTCGACATGAAAGGTTTTGAGGATGATACAGTCTTTCGTATTCATTAGTATATTTACCCTGGTAATCTCAAATAGCTAAATTGAGTGAGTGTAATTGAGTATGGGGGAGTCCTCGCGCTCAAATACGAGAGGTGTCAGCGGATAACGCTAGGTTCAAACTCCCAATCTAAGGAGTTGTAGCAAAGGAGCATGACCATCGAGCAAAAGTGACATTTCAGCTCGAGGGTTATTATCTGGCTTATAAAACTTTCACCACATACTCTCCCACCAGTGAGTCGGTGGTTAGACGAATGATACAATTGCGCCAAGCTTATGACGAGAACGTGTGTGTGATTTTTAGTAGTGATGTTAACTGTCGTATTTAATGCGCTT
The DNA here is from genome assembly GCA_026289955.1 of Argiope argentata. NCBI lineage: Eukaryota > Metazoa > Arthropoda > Arachnida > Araneae > Araneidae > Argiope > Argiope argentata. Next base: position 2,637,458 of record JAOUZG010038877.1, on the reverse strand, counting down.
TGCGGCATTTTTATTACCGATAGAGGGTGCCACAACAGCTGCACGATTCTGTGTACTAAGGTCGCTCGTTAGATGTCGCTGGGTTCACCATTGCGGTGGTAGCCGATCGCTCCAGGCCCGAAAACGCAATCTCAGGGGTTATAGCCTAGTAACATGACCATTGGGCAAAAGTGACCATTCAGCTCGAGGGTTGTATCTGGCTTATAAAGATTTCATCACATGCGCATGTTAGTCTTACTTTAAGAAACATTAACTCATGAGCAATGCTTGTGAGGCATTATTATTGACTGGTATGTTAGAAAGTTAAGTTTGAAAGATTTCGTTCAAAATATTATCTTAAGAAACGGCCATTGTATCATCAATTCTGAAAATTGCAGTCAGTTGACGGAAAAGAATCTAAAACTACTCCCCTGCAATCGAAGTAAATTACAGTTAACACACTGAAAGGAAAAATAAACGCGCTGTTAATTTGTCGTTTGCGGATGCTTTACAAACATAGACTGCCACTAGGGCCAACGCCAGTTTTATCGTCTCCGTCCAACTACAGGCATACAAAATGCAAGATTACACTCGCGGTGGGTTTTTTTTTATGTCCAGAGTTGATTTTTCTCAATAAGTTTTACTTTGTGGGGGGTTGAGTTGATGCTCAAGCACAGAACTTGAAACGCTCTGATTTGTAGCCGAGTAACATAACCACTTTACAAAAGTGATACTCGTGTACTGAGGATGTTATCTGGCTTTTTAAGATTTCATCTCATACTCTCCCTGAGTCAGTGATGGGACAAATGGTATAATTGCCCCAAGCTTATGGCAAGTGTATGTGTATGTGGGAATTGGTGGCGGTATTAGCTGTTGTTTTTAATGCACCTAACGAGTTTTGTTGTCGCTAGAAGGTGCCACTATAGCTGAACGAAGTTTGCTTTATTCAAGATCGCAGATCACCATTGCGGCGGATGTGGATTGCCTAAGACCGAACTTGCAACGTTCTGGCTTGTAGCCCAGTAATATAACTACTATACAAAAGCAATTACTCTTGTACTGAGGATGTTATATGTCTTAGGAAACTTTCACCACAACTTTCTGCGTTCTTTTTAACCTTTATAGGTTTTTATGGATTATAAAAACGAGTAATATCGAGTATCGATAGCGAAATTTTAATTGCTATAAGCCAAGAAAGGCCTGTTTTGTGAGATAAAACTCTCGATATATCTGAAGACGGAAACGCTTGGCATGAAGTTTGTCTAGAAATTCATACCGATTTCGATAAGCAAGAAAGAAAAGAATGAACCCTTGTGTTAAATTCATATATTTTGTATGTATTTACTAGAAAAAGTGAGTTGTAAAAATTCTCATTTTGATAGTCAAGAAATGAAAGTAGTGACATTCTCTAAAATCAACGAATTTTTAATTACCTTTTCGAATTGCTTCTGGATTTAACTGTCAATTCGTTTTATTTTTGAGACAGTTATAACTGACTATTTATAGAAAATAGTTTTTTGTTAACATATGAATATAACTGGAAAATTAGTAATAATATTGCTTCAAAGCTTCATACCAAGATATGAAAATAATTGTAAATAAAATATTTATTTTGATCAGAGTAGTTTAATACACCCATTTATGGATTTCAAAAGTAATTTTCTAATCTCAGTGTTATTGCTAATCTTTCTAAAAGATGGATACAATTCCTCCTTTTAGAATTTTTACACTAAATGGTATTTTTAACCCTGGTTTCAAAAGTCTTAGATGTTTTTGATAAACTAATTTCACACAGTTATACAATTTTATTCTATTAGGTGCAATCCTATGCTGACACCTAAACGCAACGAAGTGGCAGATAAGGCGACCAAAGGCGATAAGTCTGCCAAATTGGCGACTAATACAATCGCTACTGCTATTCCTGTGAGCAATATAAAGGAACCTATTAAAATGCTTCTTTATTCTAAATAACAGAGACAGTATGACCTGGAGACAAACGACAAACCTCATGTTATCAAACCCCGTGTGTAACCTTGGACCTCATTAGAAAAATAGAAAATCAGATATTAATTTAACTCTTTTTACACATTGGACACACTAGATTCACCCATATTCACTTGTTGAGTGGTGAATAACCACCTCTATGCTAGAGATGTCCTAGTCAAAACTCTGTTCAACATATATTGTCAGATTTCTCAAATTTCAAAGCCCAACACTTGCAGTTTTTTCAAAGATCTTGCACTCCATTATCTTTCATGTTTAACAAGATATAACATGTCAAACTCTTTCCATTTTTAAAAGTTTTATCTTTTTATTTAAATCTTGACTACATTTTAGAGTTTCTCCTCCTTTTCTCTTCTGTGATGGTTTGAAAATGATGTAATTTTACCTATTGTTTGGAGAAGCATGGTCAACATCATGGCCATTGCGCCAGCAAACCCCAAACAAATCAAATCAAATTTAACCGCCCCATCAAAGGATATCAACATTCTGAGGTCATTGAAGAAATTCGTGTGAGCTTGTCTCAGATCTTCAAATAACATATAAAAACTTCCATCCCTCTCTCTTTGATATCATTCAGCTCCTACTATTAGTTCATACTCTCTTCATATATATCTTGTTCAAATTTTCAATCGTTAATAGCATACTTTTAATTCATCCATTCAAGTTGAAATACATTTGTTTCAAACTTGTTGTAGATGATGCTTGATATTAACACAGTTTTTTTCAAATATTAATTCATTAATTTGGTTAATTTTTTATTAATTAAAAACTTACTATTGTGCCAAAAATCTTCATTTCCCCACCGTCACTTGAGTAAGATTTCAGTTTGTTTTTTCCCCACATTAATGAGGTTAGGGTCAGTATGTTTTCGATAGATTATTTCAAATGGTTCTGTTTATTTTCTTAGTATTTGATGCATTTAAAATTAAACATTGTTAATTAATCAAGTTTTCTAGTCCATTTTAAAGTATTTTTGAATTAAAATGAAACAGAATAAAGGAAATAGAAAATTTCTAATCTGTAGTACGTCACTCCAACTGGCATAAAAAAATTCACTCATTTGCGTTGCCTCAATTGGAGTTAAAAATTCATGTATGCGCAGTGTAAAAATTGCCACTTAATATTGAGATTCTGTCATATGTATATATATATTTATATTATTTGTAATTATTTAATTTAAATTGGCCAAAATAAAACTAACCGAATTAGTTACTGAAAAGATCCATTAATTTACTTTAAAAAACTTATGTTACTTGTTTTTAAAAATTCTATTCATGTTTTCATTCATGATGAATCAAAATAAGTCATTTTATTTTTTTACTTTTTTCATCTTATTTGACGACGGAATAATAATAAAGCTAAAAATTTTCTTTCTATTCATTTCAAAGTACACTTAAATATTTAAATAGCACGATTAAAGTAAATTTATTTGCAGAGGAAATTACATCAACTTTCATGCCTGCGACATAAATTTTATCACCGTGTGTGTAAATGTTGGATTTCTGTGAGTGACGACGTTTAATTACGCGCAGAGAATAGAAAAGATGGCTGTGGAAACTAAACTTGGTTTCATTGCAGTCAAAAATTTCAATCATCGTACGCCAAATTTCTTGCGGAAAGGATTTTTATATCAAAACTCACGTCAGGAATCGAAAATACTTTCAATTTACAGAATTCGTAACAGTATCTTTTGCCCAACTGCAGCCCAAGGGATACGAATCCAAAGCCATACTATTCAGGCTATCCCGTCCTAAAAATTTCACTTACTTTAAATAATTGATCAAAAAATTATTCTAGCTTTGAATTTTCAACGCCAATTGTGGCAACGCAAAATGTTTCATTCTTCTACACTAGTTAGTGTAACGCAATACAGATGAGAAATGTTTAATTTTCTTTATTCTGTTTTATTTTAATTCAAAAGTATTTCAGAATGAATCGGAAAAAATCAATTAACTAACAATGTTTAATTTTAAATGCATCAGACAATATGAAAATAAACAGAATCGTTTAAAATAATTGGCCGAAAACATGTTAAGCCTAACCTTATTGGCGTTGGAAAAAAAACCTGAATTCGATACTTATTTGGCGGCGGGTAAATGAAGATATTTGTCGAGAAAGTTTTTAATGAATTAATATTTGAAAAAACTGTGATAATATCAAATGTCATCCACTACAAGTTTTTAAAAAATTTACTTGAACTTGAGTGGATGAAAAAAATGTATTTTATTAACGATTGAAAATCTGAACAAGATATGTATATATAGGGAGGGTGTGGGCTAATGGGATTGAAAAGCTATAAAAATAAAGTAATTTTTTTAAAAAATTCTTGATTTTCGTTTAGCAAATTATAATAATAATAATTCTATCAAGATACAACTTATTTTTCCATAAATAGGAATATCTTATGGAATCCCTCCAAAAAATTGATAGGCATAACTAATAATGCATAACTGTTTGAAAATGCATTGAAAATTAAATGGTTTTGATTCGATGAATTATTTTTAAAGTTTGTTCCATTTTAGTATGAAAAGTTAAAATATTTTTTTAATAATGCTTTCAAATATACCGGATTAAACAAACTTATGCAGAGAATTTTGCTCAGCAAGTTTGTGAGGATTTTACTACAGCCTTTGAACACTTCTAAGATGCAATATTTACCAAATAAAATGGATCCAAATGATAAGAGAAGAAATAATTAGTATCTTTAAACCTTATCATCATTGAAAAAGGTTATTCAATAATATACCATTTACAAAATTTCATCCGTGTCGCTCAAACCGTTTTTGAGTTAGTTTGTCACAGACAGACAAATAGACAATCGGATGGTCTTTCAAAAATGTCATTTTCGAATTCAGGGATGTCTCGCTAGCGGTATAGGCAAATCTGTTATCGTTACGGTGTTATGACATTTCGTATCTTTCCATTTGAACACCCCCTTGTAAAATTCTAACTTTTTGTGTAAGTTATGGAAATATCTAAACCCTGACCTAATTATAAATAACAAAAACAAACGCATTTTTAAATTAAATTTGGGAATAAATTTAAACACATTTATTATCAAATGTACTTAATTGAATAAAAAAGGGAGACCAAGTAAAATTACGGTTATGAAATTGATTTTTTTAAAATACAAATATATGCAAATAAGTAAAACTGAATTAATGTATATTGTAATTAGTGTATATTGTATTAATGTATATTGTTCACGAAAATAAGTTAACTCAAGAACTTGTAGAAATATCCGATGCACTCAAAAAACGAAAAATTTTAATACCTGATTCCCATAATATTAAAAAAATTTATTATATAGAAAATCTACAATTGCTAATTTCAAGTTATCCTGTGACAACATTATTATTTTATGTCATTATTTGTCTTAATTAATTTAATCACTAACCAGTTTAAACAGATTTCAAATAATTGCGAAACTTCTCTATCGGTCTCTATCCCTCTATATATTTATGTAGGTACTAGCTTTTACCCGCGACTTCGTACGCGTGGAAATTTTGAAGTGTATATTTGAGAACTGATAGTCTAATCATAATGTAAAATGTTAGCAAACCATTTGCAGGAGACATGAATTTTAAGCATGAATTGGGGTAACAAAAGCAGATTAGAAATAAATAAGAAATAATAACAAATGCAGATTAGAAAAGTACTTCTGAAGGAATCGAAAGATCTATTACTTAACAATCATTATATTTAAATGTATCAAACACTACGAAAATAAACTGAATCGTTTGAAATAAACGGTTGTTATATCTAACCTCATTAGTGTTGGGGGGGATTACTTAGAACTTTAAGGTTTTTTCCCCTTTGCCGGGCGCAAATGAACAATCGCCAAAGAAATTTGAGAAAAGTTGGCGAAATTCTAAATTATTTTCGAACGGAAATATACCACTATAAGCATATATGAAAAATACATAGCTATGGCAAATACAATTTAATTACAAAACACACAATTGCACAGCTTTGATATACAGTCATTTTCGCAAAAAAAAAGTCAGCCAATAAATTTTAGCGAAATGGTCGAACTTGACTCGCATTGATTTTTTAAAAAAATATCACATTTCCTATTTATTTTATTTCATATAATCACGTGCTCAAAATGACATTTTTATAGGTTTTATTTGCTGTAGTCATTAACTAATTTTTTAAAAATCAGACCCTTTGTAAATGCAATGACAGCATGTTATTAAAAACTTATTTTTTCGAGATGCTCGTGCAGATAATAAAATTTTTATTTTTCGCCTACGAATTTATTATTGACGCCAAAAACCTCCTTCCAAAAACAACATTTTCTGACATAATAAAAATTTAAATAAGTCTTGTTACCTTAAAAGTATATTTGCTGCTCCAAAGGAAGTCATTTGGAAACAGTTATTATATTTTTGTATGTTTGTAAGGAAGTGCATGGAATCTTTCCAGTATCTGAAACCAATGAGTACAATGGCTCTGGAAGCGGAACCAATGGCACTAATTTCACTTTGACATTTGTGCTACACAATCCATTTGCTTCATTATTGTATTCAAATGCCTTACCAATAGCAATGCATTGGTAGGAACTGTAGTCAATTGAAACATCGAAATAATGGTGACACACACACACACACCATTCTTTACTTTCTTTCTTTTTTTTATTTTTGCTATCCTTTTTTTTTCTTCACTACTTTTCTTTCTACGATCCCTTTTTACCCTTCGTTATTCTTTATTTTGAGCAGGCATAGATTAAATATCCATACACATAAAAAACTAAGAAATTAAAAAGAATCGTTCATACATAAATCGTTTCAAAAATAACAAACACATTAAGAGCTCTTCATGCCGTATTTATATATAAAAAAGAATTTTTCATCTTTAAGAACAACAACAACAAAAAACCAACTTTATATCAGAACCCAATCAATAGAAACAGTAAAAAATAAAACTATCAAATAATGAACAAAATGATATTCACGTCCGTTTGGAAGAATGTTTTTAATCAGCATAATCAGCTGCATAAAAGCAACTATTTTCTTTCTTTTTTACACTCCCTGTTTTCTATAAATGAAAACCAACTTACTTCGCGTATTTCTTTCTAAACAAATCATAATTTATTACTTCCTGCTATCTAATTCAATTGGTGTGGGGGAAGGAAATGAAGATTTTTGGCGGGAAAGTAAGAAAAGTGTCGTTTTAACTATTTTCCAAGCAGTTTTTTTATTTTTTCTCTCCATAAGAACCATCCTCGTGTCTTAACGAAAATATTTTTAAAAAATTAGCCGAATCGGTCAAGCCGTTCTCCAGTTTTACGCTTAGCAACGCATTTCGAGTTGCATTTTTATTAATATAGATATATATCGAATGACAATTTTTTTAAACTTTCCTTTTTTATTTTTCTAGGTGGCAAACAAAGTTTTGAGATAAAATAGCTGCTGTGATTTCAAAGTTTTAAGTCAATCTTTTAAAAACGCATTTGCTATGAAAGAAGCATTAACAATAATAAAGCAATATTGGTAAAAGCAGGTCAACCTTTTATAAATGATGTACTTCAAGTTAAAAATACTGGTCTCATAACCACTCTGTTATTTTGACAGAGTTAGACTAACCCGAAATTAGCAAAGCTTGACAGTGGGATTATTGTCAAGGAAGCAAATTGAAGAAAGCAGTGTCCATAAAGATTATATTTATTACGGTAGAAGTCCATAAGCTCATGCTTTGAACAAGAAGTAATACGTTAAATAAAAAAATATAGTTCAAAGAAATCGACATCTCCATATCTTGGTTGAATAAACTATAACCAGATTCGAATCTAATCTTTCATATAACTCGGCGATGCATTTAATATACACCAATAAGCAAACCAACCGCATTGTCTGATATTACATCATCGCTCAAAGACTCGTCCATCGATCTTTCGAATGGAATTGACTGGATGGGAGAAGAAGTACTGCCCAAGAAAATCTTGAACTCACCAGTATACGAATCGAGTTCGACAAATTTCCATAATAGGCATTGCCAACAACAAAGAACTAAACTTTTCCCGCGTGGTTCGAATCCAGTTTACTTTGAGATCATGGGTTGGAAGTGGAAAACAACACAAGAACATACAAATGTCTAACAATAAATGCAACTGCTTTCAAAGAATCGTACATAATAAAAATGCAATGCTGGGAAAAGCAGGTAAAAAGTATATGCGATTAAAAGATGTTTATAAATATTGTCATTTACGCTTTATTCATTGCCTACGCAATTTCGAGCTTCAATTATTCATTGCCTTCAATTATTCAAAAAAACCTAACAAAAACAACATCATATTCTTACATGACAAAAGGAACAAAAAAAATCATGAATGAAATATAAATAATACCTTCTTTTAGCTATTCTTGAAACTTCATGCGAATCATTTCGGCTGCTAATTTCAGATTAGAACTCAAAAGCTTTTCCCATTCTTCAGAATTGATGTCTTTTCCATGTCTCAGGATAAAATCTCGTGCGAAGCATCTCAGCTCCTCATCTTGGTGTAGATCAGCCAGTACCAACGTGGCACACGCGTTGCTTGGATGCAGGTTGTCCTTTAAGTAGCATGAGCATATACCCTTCAAATCGAGAATCTGGTATTTATCAGCAGCCTCATACAACTCAGATGCACTCTCCCACTCCAATTTTTCAACCTCGGCACTGTAAATGTATCGAAGCATACGCAAGACTGTGTCCTCGTTCAAATCTTCTATGTCCACGCAGTCGTTTAATTTTTCTTTCATGTCATTCGAAAACATGGCTTCGAACACTGTAGAACGAGAACTGAGAATACATTTATGGGCATAGTAGATATGTCCGCTGGTCCTCAATTTTACGTCAGAAAAACAACTGTTATTCAACATTGACTTCAGATTGTCTATTAAAATACATTTCGGAACAGGCAAATCTTTTTCATTTTCCAAACGACCATTTTTTTGTTCAGTACTCTCCACGGTTGGTGAGAAAGAGATGATTTTGTTCGCTTCCTGAAACACGATGCCAGAGGTAAAAGAAAACTCACATCGCAACGAAAGAACGTCGTTGGGTAAGTATTCTTTTTTCTTTTCTATTAACTTCTTCTTTGTAAGAAAAAGAAGAAACTCTTTCCGTCCAGTAGGGTCAATACACCAAAATTCCTCTTGGAAACATTCTGTCATATTTTTAAAGGCATCCACAACGAACAATTGAAAAGATGACATTTTTATAATTTCGATATTAGGAGTGACAGCGAAACGAATCGTATCTTCGGATGTTTCCCCTTCGATTATAAAAAGTTCCAAATGCATTATTTGTTCCCCAGTCTCCAGAGATTTAATTTCTCCTGTTCGATTTTCTTCCGATTTTAGAGTGCTGAAATTTTCAATGTTCCACAAGAACGAACGCTTTTCGATAATTACACGAGTGCGAGCTATGCACAGCACATTGCTTGAGAATTCGCCATCATTTTTCCACATTTTGCAGCGAACTGTAAGCGTGTTATGAGGCAAAAATGCTGCCCTTCTATTAATAAACATTTCATTTCGTGAAACAAAGAAATCAGATTCAAAATATTCATTCACTCTAAATCTTCTTGTCTTCTTTCCTAAATATCTCAGAACTGTTCCATCTAACGATAAGAAAGCGAGCTCATAATCTATTTTTATGCTTTCCACACCTTTACTATCTCCCTCTCTTTGCAAATAGAATGCAATAACGTTTCTCTGTCTACGTGTTCTGTGGTACAGTTTTAACTTCCACTTCGATTCATCTAATTCCTCCACTTCGAATGAAGAACTTTCAATGCACTCTCCTTCGTTTTGGCAGCAGTAATTTGCATTTTCCAGTTTCCAGGTAAAAGTGAAACAATTTTTATCATGCTCAACTCCCCGGGACATTTTTTTTCCTAAAGGGTTTGAAACTATTCACTGCCAAAACCAGAAATAATCTGCGAAACAGCACGGAAAAGAGGAGGAACACTTTTCGTCTATTCGAGCATTTCCTCTTAATCAAATATATCTTATCTTCAGCATGTGATAACAAAATGTTGTTCTCAACACACAAAATCGAAACTGCTACTGATAAGAAGTTAAAGATTTATCTATGGCGTATATAAGAGCTTGTCTTGTAGCTTTTTCATTCTTGGAATTATCTTTTCTTGAAAATCACGCATGGTGAGTCTACAAAGCGAATGAATCTTAATAATCACATAAAATAAATAAATCATTTATTTTATGTGATTATTAACATAAAATAAATAAATAAATCATAACAAATAATAACATAAAATAAATAAATCATA
>JAOUZG010038877.1:2609945-2627187 GCA_026289955.1 Argiope argentata | reverse complement strand
ACATAAAATAAATAAATCATAACAAATAATAACATAAAATAAATAAAGGAAAACATGGGAACATAAAATAACTAAATTAAACATGGGAACAAATACTTTCATTTTTTAAAGTAACATCCAATGACCATAATACACTTTTGACATCGTTGATAAAACTATTATAATGAGTTCAGCAAAGGCCTCTTTTTAAATGATGTGAAGCACAGATGTCACACGTCATCAGATGTCTGGTATGTCTACAATATATGTGCCCTTCAGAATTCCCTTGAGACGAGGAAACAAAAAGAAGTTTGCAGGTGCCAAATCAGGTGAATACGGTGGATGTGCGAGGACGCGGCGTTTGGCCAAGAAGTTGCATACACGAATCACAGTAAGTGAACTGCGCTCGTCATGCAACAGATTCCACTTTCCAGTCCTTCATAACTTTGAATGAACACGCTGGATGCGTAGCAGTAGTTTTTTTTCTCAATTTGTAACAAAACTTCATGTTAACCCATTGTCCCATTTCAATTTTACGTGTTTTCGCATATACGCCATTCGACTTCCCGTAGCTCAATAATCTGGATCAATTTCTTACGCTCTTTGCTACATAGCGTCCAGAGCCTGACTAAGGCAGGGGCATATGGGGCAGTTGTCCTAAAAACCCCTCATCAGAGGTGGGCCCTAAAATCTAATAGTAAGTTTATTTTACATTTTTTTTCTTTAATGAACTATTTTTAAACAAAACTTCAGTACAGTGAAAAATGCGTCAGTTTTATATCAGCTTCTTCATTAATCTATCGTATGAACACAAAAAAAATCTGTATTTTGTAAATCCATGGCTTTCTAGGATGGAATTCAGCTAAATGTTCTCAAATATGATGAACAAATTTGGTCCATCAACAGCCTGTATTTTTTACATATCACAAAATGTTATATGTTTACAAAAATGCAGGCTTCTGATTGGTTTATTAAATGAACTTAATTGCGAAAATTTGCAAGGGGAGGGGGGCAAAGAAGTTTTTGCGTCGGTCCCCAATTGGGCTAAGTCGGGTCCTGATGGCGTTTTTGCATATGTCCTTTCCTGTACATTCGCTTGACCGTAATTCTCACTCACATTATTTTTGAGATATTCATTTATTCACTGAACTTTTGAGATGCACCTTGTATTACAGCCAATTGATAACAAACATAATTTTCAAATAACAATCAGAAATTTTCCAAACCCTCATTATCTCGGTATTTTCTATGCGTTCCATCTTATTTTTTTTTCAATCGTTGCAGCTGTGTAAATTATAAATATTAAAATTTTACCTCTTGAGATCATCTGATAGCATGCTTCATATAACCCTTCAACCTACTGATCACAGAGAAGGTTTCAGAACTGAATAATTATTCTTTTCGTAAAAATGCAGAAGCCCATACAAGTTTTTGAACTTAAAGAAAATGTTCGTTTATATGATATGATATGATCGAATCAGTTTTTATGCAAGATGAATTAAAGATGGATATAGGATCAAGCAGCAATTTGGGAATTTTAGTAACAACCTGTTAAACTGAACTTAATTCGTCCATATTTCCGGAAATCGGTAATTTCCTAATGGTGCGAGAGGATTTAAAAGACTCTTATTACAGTGTGGTCATCTTCGAATCTATATTTATCTCAAAGGCTTAGTAGCAGTCCATGAAATTGCAAATGCGTTTTTAGACAACAAAAAAATGCAGAGAATTTAGCAAAAAACATCTTATTTCATTATTCAAACCAAAAGCAAAGGTCTGGTTTGAATAATCCGAAATTTTCTTCCATACTATCCGAGAAAGGTTCTGATACCTCCCCTATCATAAACAGTTTCAAATATATAACTTTTAGTCTGCACTTCATTCGTTGTTGATAAAGAAGTAGAAAGTGTTCAGACGTTTTTACATGTTGCTTTCATATATTATCACTTCCAGGTCACAACCTCTTCAGGTGTGTGTGTGTGTGTGTGTGTGTGTGTGTGTGTGTGTGTGTGTGTGTGAAGAAATCCATTATGCATTTTTTCTTTTCCTTACTTTAGCCACTCTATTCAAAACATGATGCAGAAATATAATCTAGATGTCAAGACCATGTATCGAATAATTTCCCGCCCAAATCTTGGCTACAGTTGGGAGTTATCAACATGACATAGACACGAATAGACAGGCCGAAAGAAAACTTAATTAGGGAATTTTGCCCACATTCGTCACGAATTTACAGTTTGATGTTTATTTAAAATGTTTTATACATACGTTTACTACCTGAAAATAATCCGCTTTGTGTTAAATATTGTAGCAAGAGGGAAAAAATTAATTATGTATTCTGTACTTCCAGTAGTATTTCACTTGTTATATAGAAACCCAATTTCAGAGTCGAAAGAATGCGTCGAATTTCATGCGCAAATCTTCGATGCGGTTTGCAATTATCGATTTCATATGGTCACGAATAATCAGACCAAGACAAAATAAAATTGGTGAATTTTATTTAAATTTGTTGCAAATTTACTGTTTAATGATAAAATCTCAAGTCAAAAGTCATCTTTCTAGCTTGCTGTAATTTTAGATTACCATTTTTATATGCAAATAGTGAACAGAAAAATCGATCTTGATGAAAATCTTCAAATTCAGTGTAATCAGACTGTGCTTATATCAAACTGTATATTTCACTTGCATCTTCCGATTATTTTTGTCAAAAACAGACAAAGGTAATCGAAAAACGTCCGAAAACGGTTAGATAACTTTCAGTTACAGTGAATAGTTTTTTTTTCATACTCAGAGTGACAAACTATAAGATTCATCAAAATCTTGCCGTTGTATTTCTTTGCAGATACAAGACTTCCTATTTGTAAAATCAGTTCTCTTTTTCGATTCCCACTATTAGCTCACACTCTCCTTAAATATAATTCCCTTGTACAAATTTTCAATCGTTAATAAAATACTTTCTATTCATCCACTCAAATTTAAGTACATTTTTTCAAACTTGTAGTGGATGACATTTGATGTTGATACAGTTTTTTCAGATATTAATTCATCGGTTTTTATTAATCAAAAACTAACTTTCTCGACAAAATTCTTCATTTCCCCGCCGCCAAATAAGTAACGAATTCATTTCGTTTTCTTCCAATGCCAATGAGGTTAAGCTTAACATGTTTTCGGCCGATTATTTTAAACGATTCTGTTCATTTTCTATATGCTTGATGCATTTAAAATCAAACATTGTTAATCAATTGATTTTTTCTATTCATTTTGAAGTACTTACGAATTAAAATAATACAGAATATAGAAAATTAGAAATTTCTCATCTGTATTGCGTACCTCAAATTATATAGAAAAAAATCAAGCATTTTGCGTTACCACAATTGGTTTTGAATCCTCAATTGACGTTGAAAATTCAACGGTCATATAATTTTTTGATGAATTATTTATTGTGATTGTAATTGTTAGGCCGGGACAGTCTGGCTGATATAGCGTTTCATTCGCATCCCTTGAGCTGCGAGTTCGAACACCAAATATAAAAAGGAGAATAGAAAATTTCAAGGAAATCGGATTTCTAATTTGCTGCTTAATGTTATGACACTGTCCTATTTCCATACATGTTTATATTAATTGTAATTATTTAATAAAGAGTAACTAAAATAAATTTTTTCTTTGTTGATCTAAGTAGGAGTTGATTTGAAAAAATTGTTTTAAATATTACTTGTGTAACAGAGGATGTAAAAGACTTACACAAATTAATCATCCTTCAATCGTTATTTGACGTATTTGAAACAATTCTGATACGCAGCAGGATATTTTCGGCTAAAAAAATTTCTCTTCTTAAACCTATTCCTTTGATTAACATCATAGGCGTGGTCACAGCTGCTCCTATCTTTTTCACACATCCGGATTAAGAGCTAGTTATTTTTCATGCATATCATATTCATTCGAACCACCGAGGCTGCTACCCTAAGTCCTTTCGAACATAATTTTATCCAATGTCCTTCAAACTGAACAAATATCCATTCGAACAAGATCATTATTTTGAATGTACTCATTAACAGCTGCATTAAACTCGAGATAGGTCTTTCCTAGAATTATCAGCAAGCAGAAGCACGAAGTAGAATAAAAACCAGATGCCGTGGATCATTGGAACGCAGTCGCTGCATTCTTCCGAGAAAGAAAAATGGAACCAAAAGTGTCCTTTTTACTGATTATAAGTCAAGGGGTAATTTTATTTTTGGTAATTGGTGTGAGTTCTGATCCACTGGCGCAAGTGGGGGACTCCCAAATAACGGGGAAAGAAATGACGTTCGAAGACAACAAGGTTTACCAATATCTCGGTATACCCTATGCGGAACCACCTGTTGGTGACCGACGTTTTATGAAACCTGAGCCCCTCAAAAGCCTCCCTAAGGAATACCAGGCCTTCGATGAACCTCCAGCTTGCCGTCAGTACACCGAGACCCCATATCCCTGGTATTTCAATGATGCCTATAAAAGCGAGGATTGCCTGTATTTGAATATATGGACACCTGCCGACGCCAGTCCTCAGAATCTGAAGCCGGTGATGGTTTGGGTTCACAGTGGCAATCACAAGTTCGGTTCAAGTTCGCTTGATCATTATTCGGGTACAGTTTTGTCTGCTTTGGGTGATGTGACCCTGGTGACTTTGAACTATCGTCTTGGGGTTTTCGGTTTTCTGTCTTCAAATTCGAATGATGCCCCCGGAAATGCAGGTAGGAATAATAAACGTTTTAATGCCCTATTTTTGTATTGTTTTGTTTCTTGTTTGTGAATTTAATACTTTTGAAAACGGAAATTTGTAATCGACGTTTTTTCCCTCACTCCCTACTCTGTTAAGAGTTTCGATCTTCTTGTTACGCATTACCAATAAAAAAATATTGTATTTAAATATTTTTTGAAACTGAATTTTCATTTATTAATTTACTTTTACATGAGTTTAATTCAATATTATAGTCACCATCAGATAATGAATTTAAAAAAAAACTAATCATTCACAAAATTAAGCCTAATTAAATTTTTTTAAGAATTAAAAGAGATTAAAATAATTTTTAAAAAAGGTTTTTATAAAGTATGTTTTGCTAAAATACTGAAATGCAAATTTTTTAAAACTAAAAACATCAAAGTAATGAAAACTATAAAAGAGTGTGGCGCTGCTAATAGTACTGAAAGGAACTTAAGTCCCAATGCATTCATACTATAAGAGAAAGAAAGAATTCTTGTACATCCATTATATTAAATTCCTCCTCTCTGATCGTAGGCCCTTTAGCTAATTTTTAAACTGTTAAATGCTGTATCCTGCTAACTGGTGGTTTCATCATACCAGAAGGACAACTCCGATGGACTTAACTTTTTTCGCAATGGAAATTTTTAACAATAACATTAATTTGCATGCTATTTTACATTTCTCACATCCATTTTAACATAACGTGGCTTTATTGAAGTATTTCAGGTTTGCGTAGTTTATTTTCAAACACCACTACAATGTTTTTAATAAAATAAGCGTCGTACATTTGTCACGTAATGTATAATGTCCATTTGAGTGTTTTACATATTAGAAGCATCAATGTTTGCTCGTTCTGTATTTTCAAAATATGATTAACAGCAGTCTTGAGAAAGAAAACACTTGTCTTGAAAAATAATCGAAAAGTAAAATATTGAACTACAATCTTCTTTTACTAGCATGGCATCCTTCTTTGACTATCAAATCATCTATATTAATTTAAAGATATTTTGCCAATTACATCCCATCTAATTCTTTAAAAGCAAACGTAAACAGGATTTGAAAATTATGTCATTCAAATGGTTTAAGGAAAAAATTGAGGCGTTGTTGTGCTAATTCTAGTGTTGTTTTGTGTATGCTTCATTATTTCAAGAGATATCACAGAGAGAGAAATTGGTTTCAATTTGTTTAATTAACTCTGTGTATTTGAAAATATTTTATTTAATTATTTTCTAAATATCCCGTGAAATATCTTGTTAAAACAAATAATTAACAGGCGACAAACGATTTTCTGTTATTAGATTAGTCATAAATAACTTTTCACTAAAGAAAGAAAATAATACCACATGCCAGCGTCCTGGCACAGGTGTAGCTCGTCTTCCTCGTGATCTGAGCGTCACGGGTTCGAATCCCGGTTAGGGCATGGCTGTTCTGTGTTTAATCTGTGAGGACCCCTGTAAAAAGAGGCTACGTAAGCGAATGTGATGAGCGAGTGACTAAAGTCGTACTCTTGATCCTAGTTGGCGTTACTTCAAAAACAAGAGAAGCACTTTCGGCTTAAAATTACTGATGGCCGTCAGCGCACTTGTTCATGACAAGTGCCATTAGTAACAACAACAACAATACTACCCCATCGTGAAATAACTTTTAAGGAAGTTACTTCCTCTTTTAACAGATTAAAACAAGTAAAAATTTCCATTTTCTAATGTTTTAATCATTAAATGTGGCGCCAAAAACTGTATATTTAGATTTTTAAACAATCTTCTTTCTCTATTAGTCAAGTTTAAAGAAGAATTGTTGATTAATTAGCATTTTAAACAAAAGAAATCTTCTCATCTGCAATCAAAATTTAACGTGTTATAAAGCTTTGGATCTCGTTATATTAGATCAATTAATAGCTTCTTCAGGGAGGTGCTTTTTCTTTCTCCATCCAGTCGCTAAATTTGCTAAAAATCGTGATATTTTTAGTTTAATAATTACATCAATTATAGATGCTTGAAGAAGATTTTTTTTTTAATTAAAACACTAGCATGACAAAAAAAAGTTACTAAATACAATTAATAGTACCGAATGGCTGTAAAAATATTTAGGAAATTCATGTTGTTTCATAATTAAATTAGCCAAGAAGCAGGAATTTTATACAATTTTTAAAAAATTGAATACATTAAATTTTTACTGTTACCTGTTTACTGTTAACATAATAAGGTTTGTTCGTTAATGTTGTTTTGATGATGATGTTTTCGTTATGGCTTTTGAATAGTTGAAGGCAAAGAATAATTGAAGCTCGAAATCACGCAGGCAATAAGCATAAATGGCAATATTCATCAACATTTTTTAATAGCACATATTATTTTCCTTCTTTTATCAGTATTGCTTTTTAAGCTGGTTTAAAATACTTAATGACTTAAATTAATTACGACAAGTAAGGACTTAAAAAATAATAACGTTCTCACATGATAGTTTGAACAGTCTTCACAATACAGGGTGTCCCAGCAAGACCGGATAAACTCTGCAAGGCCACGTTCATTGTTTGGAATGTATAAAAAGGGCCCAAAGAACTGTACGACCGATTGTTTTGGAGAAAAACGCGAGAGAAAATGTATGACATATCCGGTTTAGGGGAAAGAAAACCTTTACTAGAAACATGAAAATGAGTACTTGCATATTTTTAAATGGAGAGGTGTTCGAAATGTCCTCTGCGCTAATGGAGGCATGCATGCGAACGTCATGCAATGATTGTCTGTACACGTTCTAGCGTTGTACTCTCCACAAAAGTAAACGCACTGTGGAGACCAATTGACTAAGTTCATTTCTAAAGCATCTGGATCTCGATAAACTAATTTCTTTACATAAGCCCCATAGGAAGAAATATAATGGAATCGGATCTGGAGATTGGGGTGGCCATGAAACAGGACCCTAATGCCCAAATAAAGAGTTTTTTCCCTTAAACAGATTATAACGTCATTCATTTTCTCTCGCATTTTTCTCGAAAACTATGAATCGTAGAGGTCTAATTCTTAGGGCATTTTTATGTCTTCCAAACAACGAATCTGATTGTACAGAGTCGTGTCTTGACACCACGTACACTGAATATCATAGTCATTAATATCTTCCTTAGATTACTTGCACTAAGTATGAAGAAATCTATGATATTTTTGGAGAAATCTATAACCTATTTGAAAAAAATATGTGACAAGTCTTAGTTTGTTTTGCCGTTTCTCTTTAATTCAACGATATATCGCCGCTAATCATTATACACTAGATTTCTCCTAACACTCTCAAGTTGCTTCCTCGAACATTCTCTAAGTTTTTGTGCTCACTAAGCCATTTTGAAGAAATCTATGACACATTAAAGAAGGGGATTTCTTTGTCGCATCTGTTTGATTCAACAATATGCTGACATAAGATCACATGACATATACAAGTAATTTCCACTAACATGATCTTTGGATTTCTCTAACAGAGCATTTTTGGAGAAATCTATGGCACGTCGTAACTTGTCTTACCATTTCTTTTTAATTCAACGACACACCGTCATTAATCATTCTATATTAAATCACTTGACATGTACAAATTCTTTCTTTTAACATCATCTTTAGATGACTTCGATCAGAATCTGTTTGAAGGAATTTATGGTAGGTCAAACCTTATTAGACTCTCTGTTTGATCTAACGGCATACCTCTGTCAATAAATTTACACTAGATCACCTGACATGCACAAACCTCTTCCACTAATATGACCTCTGGCTTACGGCTCACTGATCCGTTTTGGATAAATTTATATCAAGTCACAGTTTTTTTCCGTTTCTATTTACCTCAACCACACACAGCCATTGTTTCATACTAGCCTTCTCACGACAAGCCCAAGTTTCTTTCTCTGACATCGGCTTTAGTTTACTGAATGCCCATGGTGGTCTGGTGATCAGCCGTAGAAGTTCAGATTCGAAGACCCGATTCCACAAAAGAATTATCTTGCAAGGGAGTCTGTTGCACGATAAATCCGTCAGGCCAAACGTCCTCTCGTTGGTGTGGTGTAAATAAAGGTGTTCCTACTCGGGTGTCATCCTCGTTATCTGACCGTGGTTCACATCAAATACGTCAAAAAATGGCTCTATTGTTGCTTTACAATGGGACGTTAATATAACTAATCTAAACTAAGCTTAGTTTGCTGAAAACTGGGAGTTTTTGGAGAAAATTTGAAACATCGTTACTTTTTTTCCGCTTTTGCTTAACTTAACGGCACTACCATTAATCTTTATAATAATAAACTTCGTGATAGATACATATCGCTTTTTTAATAGCATTTTTAGATTACAGCATACAGAGTATTTTAGGATAAATCTATGACGCATCGTTACTTGTTTTCGGTTTCTGCTAACTCAACAGAACACTGCCATCAATATGTATCTATACTTAACTTCTCGTAACACAAAAAACCACTTAAAAAGAAATCTCAACCATCAACTGCGAAAATAATATTAATAAAATAATACATTACAACATAATATATTACAACCATATCCTCCCTTTTATTTGTATAAGTTTTATAAAATTTTCAAGAAAATGAGACACAAATGTTACGAATATAAATTATCTCCGGATTCATTATTTTATGGTGGGCATATGAAGATACACAATCAGCAGGCCTAAGTAAAAGAACAACGACGACGCTTATTTACACATGAAGGCACCAACACAAGGACGACGGATACACAGACGACAAGCATTCACAGCCGAGACGAACACAGGGCAGCACAAGTAGTAATCGACCTCAACTTTCAGACAGAATCCAGCAAAAGAGAGGCTTCTCAGAGCATCGCCCTACGGTCTTTCTAGACGGCTGAACTTATCACTGTCTCTCACTTTAGCTGCTGACTCATTACCACACACTATACGTCATCGCTTCTACAGCAGACAACAGGGCTCGGCACACAGCAGTTCAACACTCGCTTGAACTATACACAACGTTGGAGCTCCTCCGTTGATTCGCTATCCTTTAGAAGACTCATCATTTGTCTTTTCCAGCTCCGCTTCTGGCTCGATTCAATCACCACACACCGTTCCACAACTTGAGTCTGCCAGCCTTTTATAACTGCCAGGGGATGGGCCGAGAACCTTCTAGGCCAATTAGGATGCATCTCGGTTTCTATTGGACGGATCAGAAAATTTTTAAGTTTCCAGTATTATTTATTTTATAGCCAAAATGACCGAATTTGTCGCCAAATGATAGTCAAGTTTGTTGCTAAGGCCAGGCATTATAAAACTGGCTCCCATTCAGTACGCAACAGTCCTCGTCTTAAAAAAAGTCTTTCTTACGATGACACTGTTCGTTCTAGGAAGCCAGATTGCAGATTTATAACAATGCAAGTTGTGAAGTGGGATAAGCATGATTATCGGAGGCAGAAAACACGCATGATTATCACTGAGCTCTACCTGAATTTTATTTCATTCAATCGCTTCTCCTCTAAGATTCAGATTTGTGGATTTGTAATATAAAATTACTCACTCGTACTTAACCTGACTCTATTTTATATTCACAATTCTATTTACAAGATATTGGCGTACACGAAAACAGTATATTATATTCGCTCGCAGTTAATTCCGACTTCAGTTCTTAAAGCAAGTTATAGCTCTAGTATACTCAAAGTAAAATCTAGTTTTTAGTCAAAGGTGCTCGTAACAATAATCGCGTTGCATAGAGCTTATTTCATTTATGATTCTAGCTTCATAAGATAACATCTACGATACACAAGTATACTTTTGTATTGAGATTATGTTAGTCGGCTCAGACACTAGCGTAGCGGGCTCGTATCTCGATCTGAAATTGTCACATTGGTGATCTTGACCACGCAACCTCGTGAAGCTGCCGTGGTGTCATATACCCACAGCAAAGACCGTCAGACTCACTTGACGGAGCAACAAACAAAGCCATCAGACACACTTCTAAATTATTGTATATTAAATTATGTGTTTGCTTTTTTTCTAAATATGTGAACATAATATTGGTAATGAAAAGTGTTTGGTGTAATTATAGATAGAACTATTATTCATCAACTTCCAATAAGTTCATTTTACTTTCAATTTAATGAAATTATTTTTGCGCATTTCTTAGATCGTAATGGGGACAATGGATTGTGGTCAGCATGATTATCGAGTTCACTTTACCTTCCCATTAATGAATCTTAAATTGGCTTTGTGAAATATTTTAGGTCTGTGACACATAGTGGTGGCAATGAATGACATTTAGCACGATTATCGAAAGTACAAATTACCGCGTTGAGCTGATTTTACTTTACTTTCCATTAATGAATATTAAATTACATTTACACTTTTTTTAGGTCTGTGATACATAATGGGAGCAATAGATGGTGTTCAGCTTGATTATCGAAAGTTGAAATAACGGGGTTGGGCTAAGTTCACTTTATTTTCACATTACTGAATCTTAAATTAGCGATATGCCTTTTTTTTAAGTCGGTGGCAAATAATGGAGGCAATAAGTAGGATTTAATCCGATTATCGAAAGCACATATTACCGCTTTGTGCTGAATTCACCTTACCTTAAACTAATAAATTAGCTTTGAGCTTTTTTGTTTGTTTGTGGTAAATAATGGAGGTGATAAGTAGGATTTAGCACAATTATCGAAAGCATAAATTACCGTGATGTGCTAAGTTCATTTCACTTTCACATTAATGAATCAAATCAACCTTGAGAATCGTTTTTAAATCTATGATACATCATGTAGGTAATGAATTGGATTTTGCACTATTATCAACATCAACTTGTACATTTTTCCGTATTTCTAGGACTGTACGACATAATGGAGGCACTGAAGTGGGTCAAGAAGAACATCAAATCTTTTGGAGGAGACCCTTCCAAAGTCACCTTAGCAGGACAGAGCTCATCTGCGACTGTCGTTGGATATTTTACTCTGAATGACGACGCTAAAAATCTGTACGATAAATTGATCATGCAGAGTGGATCACCGGTAACCTTTGGAACGGATTACAGACAACGGAATATTGATCTCGGCAAAAAATTAGCGATATTAGTGGGATGTGACAAAGATGATCTGGACGAATTTGGTCCATCTACTATCCAATGTTTAAAAGGTAATTATCTCATAATAATTAGTATGCCTCATTTCTTCAGATAGTTTATTCCATTTCAAAAGACTTTTTTTTAAAGTTCGGCTGTTTCAAATGCGATGCTCATATCTATGAAAGGTTATATCAAATACGATAGCAAAATAAATTAGCAAGAATGATCCATTTTTCCCATAATATTCCATAGCAGTGTTGTCGTTGTTCACGCCAGTATAAGGAATCTTGGGCAAAGTGGCCGTAAGTAACACAATTTCTGAAAATGACGAAAACCATTGTGCATTTTTGATGTTTTTTCCGACCTATATCTATCAATAAGAAATTAATCCCTCTCTATTCCTTTCTCTTTCAATTCCTATTATTAGCTATTATTATTATTCCTATTATATATATATATATATATATATATATATATATATTCAAATTTTCAATCGTTAATAAAATACTGTTTATTCATCCACTCAAGTTCAAGTAATTTTTTTAAAACTTGTAGTGGATGACATTTGATGTTACTACAGTTTTTTCAAATATTAATTTGTAAGAGATTAGTTGATAGCGCTAGGCCCGGACTCCGAATCTAATGGTTAGTAGCCGAGTATCATACCGATCAAGCAAAAGGGACCCTTCAGCTCGAAGGATATTAACTGGCTTTTATAGAAATCACCACAAATTCATTAATCTTTTATTAATTAATTAATTAGAACATGAGTTCCCATACTATTAGTCGCAAACCACCAGTGGGTTTCAAGCAAATATTAAGTGGAACTTGAAATGTAGGACGGATTAGAACCTTTCTCAGCCGCACGCTTCCGCGAGTTTTCGATATACGAACTTCGAAGTAGTTTTGGTTAGTATTTCTAGTGTTGATTGTGCGTCGTAGTTTCTGATCAAATCCTCTTGATGTCTTTTGTTTTTGTCAGGTTTCGTTTCGCGTCTGTGTTGTATTCTTTACCGTACACCATTGTAATATTTTTTAAAACAATTATTAGCATTTGAAGACAATCATGAACAAGTGATTGAAACGCACAGCAAAAACTACGTCACCGCCAGTTGATTGCGAATAAAGTAAAGACAGTGTTACGTGGCAAAAGTCGCACGTGGCAAAAATCTGACTTCCAAGCTCCCTCAACGAGTTCATGTGAAACGAAACTCCAGAAAATTGTACAAAAATATGACTCGGAATATTTGAAATTGGGATTCACTTGGAATCATGACGTCAGATCCGCATCCTCAATGCGTGATTTGCTACGAAATATTAGCGAACGAAAGTTAGCGTCCAAGTAAGTTAACGCGTCATATAGAGACCAAGCATTCTCATTTTAAAAAACAAGCCAGTAGACTTTTTTCAAAGAAAATTATTGGATATGAAATCTTCAAAAATTATTGTTTCGCATTTCTATAATATTAATGAAAATGCTGTATACACCTCGTACCTTAGCTTGAGAATTACCAGAGCTGGAAAACATCATATCATTGGCGAAGACTTAGTCTTATCATCGATTAAAGATGCTGTTACAGCCATGTTTGGCAAAAAAGAAATAACGAAAATCAAGCGCATACCACTATCCAATAACACTATTGCACGACGAATTGAGGAAATGGCTGAGTGGACAGAAATTGAATTAATACAAAGATTAGTTTTCAGTGAATAGTATATTGCACAACATAATGTCTGTTTTTGGAACTACAGTACAATTTAAGTATTTCAGCAACACACAACTGAGCATTAACAGTGTTTGTGCCCCTTTTTCTCTAAAGTAGCCAATTGGTGAGTCGCAAATTTTTTAGTTTTTGTTAGATGGGTCTTAGTCCAGACAACTTTGGGAACATCTGAATTAGAAACTAATTTTATTACCTTTATAGTAGTTATCTATAGTAGCTGCAGTTGTTAGGTCTGGATAGCTTGGTTGGTAGGGCCTTGGATTCGCATCCCTTTTCGGACCTGGTCGCAAAGCTCTCCATGTCGCGAGTTATACCACTGGGGGTATTGAGTCGAAGGTGATCGTTATTCGGGAGCTCAGGGGTCCATACCCTCAGAAGCTCCTTCCGTTGTAAAGTGGAGAACGAAAAAAGCAATTGTAATTATTTAATAAAAAGTAACTAAAATAAAAAAAATTCCTAACTTCCTAAATTTTTTCTAATATCCAAAGTAGGAATTGATTTTAATATTTTTTTATATTACTTGCACCCTCTCACACACACTCAACACGCTATTTTTCTTCCTCTCTCTTTCTTTCTTCTTAGGCGCGATTTTTCATTTTTTTTAAATAGATTTTCGAAAATTAGATAAGATTGTGCGTTTTTCTTGATTGACTTCTAAAATTATACCAACCCCAAAAAATAGTTTTCACATCATTTTAATATTTTTTTAAAAAAAACATATCTTTTCAATGATACAAATCATTTTTTTATATAATTCTTTTTCAGTTTCAAAACAATATGAATAAAATGTTAAGGAAATAAACGAACTAAAAATGCAGCTGGTCTAGTTTCTCCAATTTTTGTTTCATAGAAAATTTTAATAATATCTAAATATGCCATAGAGAATCAAGTGTCTTCTATTACTCTCCATTTTTAAAAGAAATTGCAAAAAAAACATTCAAAATATATTCTGCATAGAAAAATTCTGTGACAGAGTTCTTCATCACCAACCACTGAACAGAAAAATATATATTTTATTTCAAATGAAGCTTTATTTTCCCTTAACATATCATCAAAGTTCATTTACCTTTACCCAACTTTTATGAGTCAGAAAGAAAAATGAAAATTAATAATAATAAAAATTTTAAAGCACATTTTTAAGGGGATAACTTGCTACAGAGTTCGCCAGTTTCTACTATTCAACCAAGGGCAAAAATTCCATCATTCTATTCCTTTCTTTAAATGAAGGTTCGCATTTCATTGGCAGTCCAGTGATTAAGGAATTTCAAATTGCCTTTTCAATTATTTATTCTTAAAATTTACTTGAATTTATCTACATTATGTACTGTAATTTTAATTTAGGATTAAATTATTGGGATGTCCCAGTACTTTCTAACTGCACATTCCGTCGCCGACCACACAAGTAAGGCAAAGACTTACATCAATTGTAAGACTGCTCTCAACAGCGCCATCAGAAGGAACAAAACTCTGTTACTCATTATCTCTCTATACTTCATCAAATGTTATTTAGAACATATTATTAATATTTCCAAAGATTTACCAAAATGAAACTTCAAAATAGATCTCAACATCTACAACAAAAATAGTTTCGCCAATCTTAATTGCTTTTTCAACAGTTTTGCGAGTCCGAGATATATTTGGTAAGTCATTGTACAATGCTTAGTTATTTATTGTATCTGCGCTTTTAGTAAACTTTTGTTAAACAATATAATTAATCAAGATTATCTGGCACAATCAAATTGATCTCATTATTTTGGATCCTTTGGTGACCATATTAATTATTGTAAAATAGAACTGCATCTTATCGAAGTATTATCTAAATGGAGATTGCATAATATAATGATAGAATATTGTGATCATTTAACTGTGCTTATAAAGTAACAAAATTAATTGGTGGCCAAAATTGGGGAAATAGGTCTATTTACGGAGTAATTCAATCTAAGTTTAATTGTGCAATATCTTTCGAAATGGATATAGAGTAGACAGATGACCCTTGCTGATATAGAATCGTAAAATTTCATATGAAAGAAAAATTATCAAAATTTGGAATACTAGATATTATGTTTAGTAAATATGAGTGACATACTCTATAAGAAATTTTCCAAACAGGTAAAGAGCAATAAAGCAACGTTTTGAAATCTCCCTCGAAAATAGGAAGTAGTTTAGAGAAAGATACATTTCATTTGATGTAAAATTAATATGACCTTCATATGATAACTAACTGCATTAATTTAGTAAGAAATAAAAATTGGAGAAATTGGAACAGTGTTTCGGCTGGGCATGATTGTTTGGTTTAGTTAATTATTTTAAATATATAAATGATGAGTGATCAGCTGTATATTATATATATATTTCATTCTGCTCCTATTGAAATTTTAACTTGCTTTCTTTTCCTACTGATGACAATCAAGATATGAAGATTTAGTTAACTTTTTCAAGTTCAGTAGATTTCATTTCGAGGCATGTTTTTGATATAATTTTATTGTACATGTAACTGCAGTTTAATTTCCAATCCAAACAATGGGGAAACGATTTTAAAATTTGTTTATTTTTTAAATATTGCTGCTCTGGTATTTAAAAAACAGCAACACTGGTGTGATCTGTGGTTGAATCCTAGGTCCCTCACTTTTTAAAAAATAAAGCTTACTTGTATGCTTTAATTGTGATCAACCTGTATATGTTTACAGGTTTACAAATTCAAATTTCAACTCTATTCTAATTTTTCAACTTCCGGTAAAAGCATGAATTTAATTTCTTGCCATTTCAGAATTGTCTGCGGATGATTTGGAAAATGCTGAGTACAGACTGAATCCGAACAGCACCTCGTCCTGGCACCCCATCACTGGGGACGAATTCCTCCCCAACAATCCCAGGAAATCAGTCCTGAACGGAAAATTCAACTGCAAAACGCTGCTGATTGGGAACACGCGCGACGAAGGCTCAGTCATAGTAAAGCATATCAAATTCTTTCATTCTTGAAATCCAAAACGAGAATCTGTATATATTTAACCCTTAACCGGTTTGCCCGTACCCGTACGTCCATCGATTTATCGAATTTTGATAGTTGTAAAAAAATAAATCATTCATAACAATTATAATTTAATAGTAAAATGACTTCGAATACGTAGATAAGCCAAGTATTCCATGGATCTCCATTTGACTCAAAATAAGAAAATGTTCCCAAATTAGAAGGTGTCATCTTATTAGATAGTAAGGAAAATAAACCAGTTAAGGGGTTAAGAATTTTTCCTCTATTATACAATTATTTTTTCATTAATTTTGATTGAATATACTGTGTCCATTCTCGATAGATAGTTTTTTAGTAAAACGCTGCTGAAATGAAAAGACAGAAGGTACTCGTGGTTACATAAAACGTATACCAAGGCGGTCGGGGGTGTAATGACTTGACCTTATCCGATCAAATAAGAGGATAGTGTTTAAAGACAGTTTCTTTATTTACAATACATTGGAACAACTCGTTCTCATTTAGATTAATATGATAGATACTATTTACATCACAGACGAAAATTATGCATAAATAGTTCCTCGATTCATTTCGAAGAAACAACCTCTAAAGAAAAGCTAGTAGGTTGTTAGCGCATCAGGCTAATACAGGGGTAAATCAAGGGATCCACCTATATTTATCGGTTACCATTCAGAAGCCCGAATCACACAAAACTTCTTTCCCTCCTTCAAAACGACGATTCTCTCAAAACAAACTACTCTCTTCTAAACGTTTTCCATTAAATATATATATATATA
>JAOUZG010038877.1:2513768-2608382 GCA_026289955.1 Argiope argentata | reverse complement strand
TGTGTGTGTGTGTGTGTGTGTGTGTGTGTGTGTGTGTGTGTGTGTGTTAAAATGACACAGAATAATATTATAAATAAAATTTCATGATTAATACAGAATATAATTATTTAAAACAGATATTTTGTAAAAATGCTTCTTCTATCATAAAAAATAAGTTCTGTTTCCTCCTTAGCCTGCAATACTTGATACGAAATCGTTTGGGTTCTTCGGAAAGAAAGATCTCAAAGTGGACGACAAAATAATTGCGAAATTAGTAAA
The DNA here is from genome assembly GCA_026289955.1 of Argiope argentata. NCBI lineage: Eukaryota > Metazoa > Arthropoda > Arachnida > Araneae > Araneidae > Argiope > Argiope argentata. The sequence continues at coordinate 2,608,124 of JAOUZG010038877.1, read as the reverse complement.
TATGGTGATGAAAGTTTTTCCAGACTTATCGAAAACTCTGTCTGCCGTCTCCGCTCTTCCAACCCTCTCGGCTCTCCCGGTGACTCCAGCCATCGATAATCCACTGCTCAAGAAACTTCCAGACACCGTCTCTGCTGTGACAGTCCCGGCACCTGTTGATAAGTTGCCCGCTGGAATTCCGGACGTCAGCTCGTTACTTGTAAACAGTATTCTCGGAAGTGCCTCTTCTGATCCTGACTGCAAGAGACACCAGTTGCACAGCGCGCTTGGGGACTTGGTTCTAGTCTGTCCCTGCGTGTACTTCGCAGAAAAATGTGCAGAGCAAGGGAATGACGTCTACTACTACTTCTTCGTCCATCGGCCGAGCAACACCCCGTTTGCCTCTTGGATGGGGGTCCCGCATTTCTCAGAGATTCCATTTGTGTTCGGAGTGCCTCTTACAAAACCCGATGATTATACAGATGACGAAAGAGACTTGAGCAGACAAATGATACTTTACTGGAGTGAATTCATAAAATCTGGGTATGTATTGAAATAAAATTATAAAAAAGGGTCAAATCAGTAATTCTGTTTAAAATTAATCTTTCCGTTTTAGCATTGCATGATCATGATTACAAGCATGATAGAAAAATCATGATTACAAGTATTAACGCTGAAATAGACCAACAGTTTGCGGGGTCTATGGGATTTGCAATTAGTCGAATATTTAATCAGTGTCTTTAGTTATATTAAAGTAGTTATATTAAAGTCCCGTTTTAAAGCAACACTAGGGCTATTTGGAGATGGACCTAGTAATTTTGAACCGTGGTCAGATGACGAGGATGACACATGAGTTGGTATCCCCCTCTTTACACCATGCCACACCAGTGGTAGGACATTTGGTCATAACGGATTTAGCGTACAACAGATCCCCTTATACAACGTTTCTTCGGTGGAATCGGGGTTACTATCCCATGTTAAACACGGACCACCGTGGCCAGTGTTTTAACATGAGATAGTAGACGAAAGAATGGCTCAGTGTTGCCATTATTTATCTTAGAATAATATAGTGTGCGATTTTTTTTTTCACATTTTATAAAATTTTAAGATAGTAATGTTTTTTTTTATAATTGGCATACTATCTGTAGATAGTGTGACATAAAAATTGTTTCCAACTGATTGTAATGTTTTATTTGATCTAAATCTATCAAATTTGAAACATAGATGCTTCTAAAATAGAACAAGTTCACTAAAAAAAGAAATTTTTCAAAATTTCAAAATTTAATTTTTACTTAATATAAAATGGTCCTTCAGATCTTGTCCTAGGAGCGAAAAGGCCATTTTAGTGTACAGCTGACCACCCCACCACCACTGTACGTAGCAGTATTGATAGGATTTGTTGTAGCGACTCAAAGAGGCCATACTAAAGGGAAACGATGGTTTATAATTCATGTTTCTATAAAATGCTGTATAAACAATCGATTGAATTAACACAGTATTTTTTTTAAAAAAAAATCGACGTATTATCTGTGTATGAGATGATGTAACATCCTGAATGAAAAGGATGTCTTGAAGGCATCCGCGCTGCAGAAGAGTTGGGGTTGCAAAATCCCTCAGCATATCATGGTAATGTTGTCCTGTGATGGAACAAGTTTGGATTCCATTTTAAGTTATCTCTTCAAAGAAATACGATCCAATGATAAAGGTAACTGTACAACCACATCATACTGTCACATTTTCAGGATGCAAGGGTTGTTCCTGAATAACGTGAGGGTTTTCCTTTGCCCATTGAGGCAAAAGTGAGCCTCATAACTCCCCAGAATGTCCCATTGCCAAGTTTTTTTTTTTTTTTCGAAATGGTTCGAACAATTGCCAAAAAGATGGGGGAACATCAAATAGTGACAGTCAGTGCTTTAAATCATGAATAAGTAATCACTTTTTAAGAATAATGTCTTTAAATTTTGATTTAAACATGTTTTTACATAACTTTTGCAAATAAAATTTTGTTCTCTACTCAATTTTTATGAAGCATCCGAAGTTTAAAAAATGAGCCTTGTATGTTGAGCATATGTTATTACAATGACTTTTTATAGCGATAAATACATTAAAAATTTTAAATTTACAAAAATAGACCATTTACAAAATAAAAATGTGTTGAAAATAAATTGCTTACTGCTGTTTATTATTCATATGAAATAATATTATCATAATTAATTTTTGTTCTCTTTAATTAGCACACCTGATCCTTCTTGGCCAAAGTACTCTCAAGACAGCCCCATTTACACAGTTATCGGTGGCCGAAATGGGACGAAGCCTCTTGGTAAAGGTCCACATAAAACTAATTGTGACCTTTTACGCCAACCTAACCAGCTGCTTTAGACTTTGAAAAGACAATTCAAGAATAGTGGATAGCAAATGATTGTTACAAATTTGGTATCTTAAAAATAATTGCTTTGATTCAAAAACTATAGTGCGAGTTCAATTTGCATGAATATTAAGTTGTGACATACAGTAAAGGAATTTTATTTTTGATTTTGTCTTTTTTTGCGTATGTTTCACTAATTATTATAGTTATGAATGCAACTCAACCTATTCAATTGAGAAATGAGTGCGAAATATTTGGTAACTGTTGGAGCTGGTTGTGAGAGCCTTGGCGCAATCCTTTTATGCCAAGATAAGATCTTAAATTAACATCAGATTAGCGTGGAAAAGACAATAGTCTGAAATTGCTCGCCTTTCTCATTGATACAAATTACTATGTTTCGAAATGGTGGTGTAATGCCATAGTCTGCTTGCTTTTTTTTATAAATTTTGTAGTATAATTTCAGAAAGAGAGAACCTTTACAAGAAGAAAATGTTCACTAAATTTATTTGTTATTGGTTTAGAAAATCTTTGAGATTCGAATTGCAAATAATGTCAATAAAATTTGCAGCTTCATAGAATCAGAATAAATCGCAGATGTCTAAATAATTATATTAAAAAATGATATCAACACAGTTCAAGAAAACAAACTATCCGTAGAATTTATATATATCATCCCGAAAGCTCACAGATAGGGTCACATTGAATGTGGATTAAATGCAAAATATTTATTTTCTATAGATGTATTAATGTTATGAATTGTTTGTAGCAATCAAAAATCTATGTTCATTTTTCGAATATTTTGAATCGTAATTTTGAAGATATAAGGCATTTTTTTTTAAAATGGCAAAAATTGTAACTAGATACTTCATGCACAAAATTAAACGTTTTTCAAATAATTACTCTCTAAACACGGTGTTTATAAATTTATATTTTAAAAAAGTTTTCAATTACTTGCATAAATATATTAAATAATGACATTTTTTTAAATTTTTGTCTTTAACATTTTGCAATTGTAATTTTTCTTTAACCTTGAAATTTATTGTTTATCAAAATATCCACTAGAATTCTGGGCGTAAATGGTACTCTCTAGGCCTTCACAATATAGCGTGTGGTAATAATATATCTAGATACAACTTTTATGACTATTGCTGCTGTTGTCCTGAAGTTAAGTAGTAAAAGTAGCAGAAATTTAGTGGTGGCTTCGATTATCAAAGATACAAGTTTGCTGAGTGGTACATCTTAAAAATTTGTTAATTTGTTTAACATAGGTTTCATATACAGTTATGATGTGAAACGTCAGAATTAACAAAAGTGGCATTAAAACTCAAATAAATAAGATTAATAATTTAAAGCATTTTTAAGGATGTACTCTCTATTATAATAGTAAAAATATATAAATAATTTTATTTTTAATTATTGTTCACTTTCTTCTATTCATCATAAAAATGTCATTAAATCTTAGAATCAAGCTTTTATTATTCTAATTAATCAATTTCGATTAAAAAATTAACTGTTATTTAAACTCCAAAAAAGTAGCATTAAAAATAAATAAATTACCTCTACTTAATTCGATTTTAAGAGAAAAATCTTTAACAAAATTCCATTTGTACAAATATGAAACAAGTTCAGTTTAAATGCATGTTCCATCAGCAGTTTTGTTTATGGAATTTTTATATTTTTGACAACAGAAAAAGGAAAGAAAAAAAAAAGAAAAAAATGCGTAACAAACTCCAAAATGTCAAGCAAATATGAAACTGGTTTTGGAAAGCTAAATATATTTTGAACCTTAGGTATAATAATCTGGAAAAATTAGCTAATATGATGGTAAGTTCTTTATTTATATTAGAACAAAAACTTATATCAGCATTAATGCACATGATCAGCAGCTATTAATAATATTAATGTGTAGAGAAAGTTCTATCCGAGTTTTTTCAAATAAATTTAATATACGGAAAGGTCGCAGTACTATAAAATAGAGAAAGAAAACCATCTCTAATACTTAAAATAAAATCTAGCAAAGTTTCTACTCACTCTTGTAGCATCCGAATAACTAAGAATGCATATTTTGTTCATTTACACGATCAAAGTTTTCATCATTTAAATGATATGTCTCTTTAAGAAACATAACATATGCCTAATCATGTAAAATGGTAATTCAGCTGGTATTCTATCTTTGTTAAATTACATTTGCTAAATTATCATATCTGATATCAAGTATCTCTACAGTCTATAACTAAAAGGCCAGAATTGTCAAAAACACCATTGAGTTTTAATTTTTTAGTTATTTATTCTCTCTGGCTTCATCTAAGAAAAAGAGTTTAAATAAATGAAAGTGACTGAGAAAATTTCATAGCAGCATTAAAAATATAGAAAAAATTTGATTTAAAATCATATAGAATAGAAATAAAAAGCTTGATTCAACATGATATAAATAAAGAAAAAACACAGAAAAAAAATTAAATTCAGCATAACAAAAGTAACATTCAGCAAAGAGTAGAAATGAAATTCTACATAATTCAAATAACACTGAACAAGAGAAGAATGTGGATATAATATAACATAAATAATATTGAACAAGAGTAAAATTTTGTATTGATATAACACAAAAAATATTGAACAAACAAAAGAATTTGAATTCAGTTCAACATAAATAATATTGAGCACACAATAACATTTTTATTCAACGTAACGTAAATAATATTGAACAAACAGTAGAATTTAGATTCAACATAGCATAAATATTATTAAAGAAACAGAAGAATTTGGATTCAACGAAACGTAAATAATATTGAACAAAGAGTAGAATTTGGACTCCACAGAACAAATAGTATTGAAAGAGGAATAGAATTTAGATGCAATGCAAAATAGAATTCAATGAAAACATAAATAACTCTGAATAAAGAATAATTTTGTTCTCAACATAAGTCAAATAAATACAAATAATAAAAGTCACTTAAAAAGTTTAATGAACTATTTAGCATTTTTATAATATCAGTGAAAGGCACAGGAACTTCTAGAATGATCTAAGAATTTCGGCTTCCAGTAGAGCAGTTGCCTTTATTCATGTATTTCTTAGAACCGAAGTCATGAAATAGACCGCCATGTTTCAAAAACAAAATCACTGGTTTTGCACCCGTTCAGCATCCCTTAAAATATCTGTAAAACCGTCTTCCTTACGATGTAACTAACTTCTTAGGGAAGTAATACCACATATTTGTAACCATATTCAAAAGTTCAAGTATATCAAATGAAGTTTTTCAACTTCAATTTCAACTCGGAATTTTAATGAATGCCTATGTTTTAGACTTTTTTAAGGCTAAAAATAACATTTCTAAAATTAAATCTATCTACGAATACAGTAGTTATAAATATCAAGGGCCTAAATAGATGAGATGTGGTATATGACATCTACACAAATAAGATACGTATGATAATAGTAACTTCAGTGACGAATTTTCTAATAGCCAGGGTAGGAGTTGCCTTAAGTCACTAATGTGAAATGGGAATAGGACAGGAAAATCGAGTTAAAAATTTATTTCCCTACATGCCAAAGTCATACATTTATAAGAAAAATACATTTATTATTTTTAAAATATAAAATTTATAATATGCGAACACTTTTTTAAAATGTTTAACTAATAATAAGTCATTGTTCATTTAAAACATACAGGAATATTAATTATTCATTGATTGGTTACGTTATATTCTATTTTACTGGTTCAATATAAGAATAATACTTAATGTCGTATTTATTTCAAAGTTATTCCTTTATCTTTTTTCATAATTGTTGAATACTTCTACTTGTAAGAAAAGAAGCAATCAGCTGTAACTATGTTTAATCTTCAAGAATTTAAATATTTATTATTATTTTTTTATGGTAAAATGTTTTTAAAAAATAAATTCATCCCCGAAGCCATCTAGCAAAATTATTCCACCCCCTAAGGAGATAGTGGAATCAATATTTGTTTTATATTTTAAAAATATATCAGAATGTTCCCGCAGAATAGTTAGTTGAGTTTGTAATTTTTGCATCTTTCAAATCGTTTAATAGTATAAATAAACCAAGTGTTCCTGAACAAATTAATGAATGTTCATTAAAAGCTTTCCAATAATTTTAATACATTTTAATTACATCCGTATTTAATGACCAAAATGGAACTATTCCTTTTATTTCACTGTTGAATTTAAGATGGATTAAAAGGTAGCTTTCATAGAAACGTTTGAAAGATGTTGTTCAAAAATACACTTCGACAATTTAAAAACTTTTTCTCTCGAATTATATTTAAAAAAGCAATTATTCAGCAATAATTCAGCCACAGTTATTGAAAATATTAAAACAGAAATGCACTTAAAATGTCAACAAAAGTAATTATTCTATATATATATATATATATATATATATATATATATATATATATATATATATATATATACAATGGATGACACTTGATGTTAATACTATTTTTTTAAATATTAATTGCCTAATTTGGTTAATTATTGCACATTAATTAAAAATTAACTTACCTGCCAAAAATCTTCATTTCCCCGCCGCCGAATGAATGAGACTTCAGTTTGTTTCACACGCTAATGACGTTAGGCTTAGCATGTTTTCGATCGATTATTTCAAACGATTCAATTTATCTTCTTAGTGATTTAAGAACTGAAATTATAGCAAATTGACAGAATTGTAGCATCAGCGAAACATTCATTTTCAAGCTCAGCTGTAATATAAGGGCAGAAAGTAAAAAACTCTGATTCGAATATTCAAAGTAATAAATTCATTCCAACCTCAAAAAAAAAAAAGTGAAAACATTCAATTAATAAACAGCTCGTTTATTCATATCATTTTTCATCTCCGCAAAGGAGTCTATTTTTACTTATAGTTTCTAAGCTTGAAATTTTATTATTAATGAAATTCATTATTTTTTTCATTTTGTGCGTGCTTGCATGTGTGTGTGTTGTGTTCACAATTCGAAGCTTAGTATCAAATACGATTGCAAAATCATAATAATGATTAGAATTTGGGAATTTTTGAAATAGCTCAATATAACGAAACATTAAATAACGAGAAAGAAAATCTCATTTTTTTTTGTAAATTTCTTTTGGTTCATTTTGTTGTTGTTACTTATGACACTTGCCATGGACAAGCCCAGCTGATACATCAGCAGATTTTAAGCCGAAGACAAGCGTCTCTTGTTTTGAAGTAGCGCCAACTAGGGTCAAGAGTACGACTTTAGCTACGCACTCATCACAGTCGCTTGCACAGCCCCTTTTTACAGGGGGACACAGTCACACATCTCACAGATAACACAAAAATGAACAGCCATGCTCGAACCCGAGACTCTCAGAACAAAAGGAAGATGCACTACCTCTGTGCCAGAAAGCCGGCTGTTCATTTTATTACTAGGGGATACGTGTGAAAAAAAATACTTTATTTTAAAACGCAATTTTTTCTACAATTTCATTATTCTTCAGAATGTGTGTCTAGGCATTTATTCTTTCAATACTACGCCACTGAAAAAAACGTATATTAGGTTTTCTAATAGTTGTATTCTAATATTTTCTAATAACTGTATAATAACGATTAATTAAGGTCTTTCATAACTATTGCTCACCAATAGCGTACAGTTAACAATACACGAGCAGATATTTTAGGATGTGCTAGAAAATTTCAGGGAGACCTCTTGATTTTAGAATAATAAACACGGGGGAGCGGAACTACTTATTACAAACGAAAAATTATAATTTCGACAGACATCTTGAATTAAATATATTCTAATAACATAATTTCTTCTAAAAGAAATTTCAAAAAAAACAGATAAGGAAATAAGTGAACTAGAAAGACTTATTTTAAATATTATTCCTTAATTTGAATAGATGGGAATTACACAACACTTTCTTATAGATTTTATTCAAGATGTTAGGTAAACAAAATGAAAACGTTTTTAATATTCATTTCTAATTTTGAATGACACTGATCGTGTCTTAGATAATTGAAGGTTGGGAAAATTCTATATATTAAAGTTCACAGACTCGGGTTTTTGCGGGTAAGCTTGAAGTTCCAAGTACTCAGCTGTCTCATATAAAATATCTGACGACTTCATCCACATTTCCGCATTAATTGTTGATTATCTCCTGCATCTCATTTCATTGACGATTTAACACCATATAAAAAGCTACAACTACATTTTTACATCATATCTGTCTTCTACACAGAATAAATATTTTTACTGAACTCTGAGCCTGAAATAAGTCATTAACAGCTGTAACTTACGACCATCGATAATAATTCCTCCATCATCCTTTTAAAGTATACATATGACGCATAACAGATTAGAGAGGTCAAACCACAAGATTGCTTTTAGGATAAAGAATTGTATTCCATTTATGCCTTTCGAAACTGAAAAATGGAAAAAGAGTCTCGGGAAATTTGATTATATGCTGGGAAATCCTTTTATTGCTTGTTTACCATGAGGATTCTAAAGCAAATATCCAGAGTAACAGAACTCTTTTTTTTAAGGCAAATATCCAATTTGGAAAAAAATCATGCTATTAAAGTATAATATATTCAAAACCTCTAATAGTAATACGGTGAAGCGAAAGTATTTCTACAGTTTAAAACAATAAGAGAAAAAAATCTGCCTTCAGCTCAGAACTAATGTAATGAAAGTATATTAATAGATTAGAGAAAAGTGAAGATTGTTTTTATCAATATTTGAATAGCAACTGATGCAAATCCGCAGCATAAAAACGCGTTACTCTCTTAAATATATAGTTTTTCAACTATAATCAATACGATTTAAATGCAAGGGAAGAAGTCACGGCTTTAAAACACATTTGTTTACATTTAACACATTTGTGAAACACACTTAACATATACTAAAACACAAGCAAAAAAAAGGGGGATATTTAAAAGAAAACACAAGAAAATTAACATCAAATTTCATGGATTCTTACAAGAAAATTAACAACATCAAATTTCATGGATTCATGATTTTTCTTTCGAAGAAGCCATTACTTCCAGCGAAATTTCAACGAATCTTATTTTTCCATAATATTGTTGAGATGACAGCTAATTATCGTGTTGAATAAGATATGAACTCTTCACAAGGAAAAACAGGCTTTAAAAATGTAAAGATTCTTTTAAAAAACCTGGGTTTTTTTCGGAAATTTCGTCATTTTATTGGCATGTATTTTTACAGACCAAGATGATAAATGAAAACTAGAATTCATGCTGATTGGTTCGTTTGTGAAATATATTTTTATGACTCACGATTAATTGCTTATTCTTAATCTCTAGTTTTGGTCCAGTTAGTTATTTGTAAAATTTTAGTGTTAAGCATATACTTACGGTTTGAAAAATACTCTATGCGAAGAATGGTATGTTATGCTTTTTTAATCAACAAATAGATTCTGAAAATATATATATCTGTTTTTATATAGTCTTTTGTTATAAATTAACCATATTTTGTAAAATTCTTTTTGTCGAACTAACATTTCAAACAAAGTTTTTTTTTTTTTTTTTTGTCATCAAAATTAGCTGATTTGTAGAATTTTGAATGTAACTGCTTAAGACAATTTTAAGGGACGCCTTGAAAGAGAAGCGGCCAATGACTAGGCCACTCTGGCACGAAATTGCCTTAAAATAATGAAATTAAACTCTTCATAACTCGATTAGTTTTAAATGCAGGAAAAATACTTTTTTCCCCCTAAAATTTTGTAAGTCAGAATGTGTATACTACTAGATCTGAATACTTTGGGCTTTTCCATACTTATATTTATTAACTCAAACAGTATAACATATAACTCTTTATAGCAATTTAAAGAATTTTTTTAAATTTTATATATATATATATCCCTATTTCTAACAGTTTAGAAATTCTAAACAGGTGGGAAATTGGATCATAATTAGAGAACAAAATCTATGCAATTTTCTTTTGAATTGAACCAACAATTCTGAGGACATTTCCTTGCATGCTTTAAAGATTTTAATCCTTAAATAGAAGGATTGAAGATTTATCACCATTGTATTTTTAGTCCAACAGTCAGGACCACGTCAATGTGGTTTCACAAGAATTTTCCAATAATTGATTAGAATATTTAAGCAACATACCATGTCCTAAGTAGGAGATATGTTTTTGTTGAATTCAACTTTACAATATTTTTAATCGGACACTCCAAAATTTGTGAATTAGATTTCATTAAAATCAGTAAGACTTTTTGTATACAAGCCTTAGATAAAACTAATGAATTAAGGTTTAATTGTTGTATAATGATGATTATAAGAGATTTTCTCGTGTTGTTTGATCTTTGGGTATTTATAAAATTATCCCATTCTATTCGGAAAGCAGACTTGGTAGTATCTTGATTAAGACTAGATGTAATCTGACTATCTTATAGTTTAACAAGCTCAAGTATCATCGTTTTTTACCTATGTATGTAATATTCCATTGCTCAGGGCATATCTAGATATTCGTGTTTATGGAGCATTCTGTCATTTCCTTTAATTAATCTTTGAATGATGTATCTGTTCTGAATCATTAACTGAAAATTTAAAAATTCTTGAAACATGGCTATATTTAAAACACAACTCTGTTCCCTCCTCTTCTGTAAGATATATGTGGTCATTGATCACAAATGTATTCCTATGTTATTGGACAAAGACATAATACATTTAGAGCTAGTAAGATGTTTTAAATAAGGGAAAGAATCAGTTTCTTTACTGTTTGATATTGATTTTTTTCCTCAGATTTTTTGGACTAAATAATTTTGAATATTAAAGAAGATCAATAACAATTATGATTTTTTATTTTATTAGAATTGTGGGGCATTCAGTACTTTTTCCTCTAATATAATTGGATGTATTAATTTAGGGACAAAAAATCAGGGAAATGCATAGCACAATCAATAAAATGGCATAAGGCTTCTAAAATATGTCATATGTTCATCAAAATTTGATGTTCAAAAATATTTGCTAAAGAAGCCCTTAAAGCCACAGTACACAAAATATTAAATAAAAATATTTAAGCAACCTTATAAAAATTACATACTGAAATTCTTGTATGCACTTAATTCCTAATTTTCATGTATGTACATTATAAAGATTAGTAAACAAAACATTTTGTCTGATTTCATTCAATTCACAACAAATATTCTAGTGGTATAATCTGCATTTCATCCTTCTATCTCAGCAAATATTATATTATTATGGTCATGAGCAGATTGCCAATACACTAGTTTTCCTACAGATAATTTCATTTCAATCTGTTCCAAAACTATGTAGTATAAAAGAAAATAAACGAGAATAATAAAACAAATTATCTGGTTTGAAAAAAAAAATCCCTGCTTTATTGCAACATATTTTATTTAAAAAATAAAAGAATACAAAGGGAAATTGACAACTTTTTTATTGGAAGTGATAATGTTATAAACATACAATGAAAAGCACACTAAAAATGAATGTTTCACAATTTTTCAACAAATTCCCGTGTTTCCTTAAATTTATAAGTTTACAATTGCAATACATTTATACAACTTTAAATATTCTCATTTAAAAATATACAAGTACTAAATAAATATCTTAGTTGTAATAATTCCTTAATTTTATCAAATACGTGAATAATTATGGCAATATTACAAAAATATAAAAAGCCTCCTCAAAATATAATAAAAACTGAAAATATGAGGTGATACAATTGAAATAATTCAATTACCAAAGAAAAAAAATATTTTTTTTTCCATAAATTATCAAAAAATAATTCATGTCCCACAACAATTCATAAATTGCATGACATTTAATTAATCAACATTCAAATATATATTCTTTTTCTCTCATCCATATAGTTAACCTTTGACAGCTACATTTGCTCTGAAACAAAATTTGAAAAAATAAAATACATTTCAAAGATACAGAAATTCTGTATTTAATTGGGGGGGGGGGGATACAATGCAAAAAAAAAAAAGATTGCAATCATTCTTTTAAAAAATATTTACTTTTTTATTATATTTATTCTTTTAAAAAATACATAAAAAAATTACTAATGATATCAGATATGGTAAAAACACAACAATATTTCATATTCAAAGCATAAAAGTAAAATTATAAATTTTACAAATATGATATAAGTTAGGAAATGATATTTAATAGTGTATGTATACATTTCATATGCAAAAATAGAATCAAACAAAACATAAATTAAAATTCATACTAAAATACCATAATCATCCTTGATTTGTTACAACAGCATCTTCATCAAGTCTAGCTTTTTTAGCAGGTGGTTCTGAAGGATCAAGGAACAAAATTTTTTGGGGTATTTTATAAGTCACACGCATCATCATTTTATTAGGAGCAACTAGACGAACAGAAGTGATTTCAACTGTTTTTTGTGTTTCATCATCAAAATACTTCGCAAGAATATCACTTACATTTTCATCCTTTCTTCGGAAAAAATAACAATAGACAATAGGCATGTCTCCAATATTCTCAAGATCTTCACCAGCAAATAAGCCTTTAAAAGATTCTAAAAACTCTAATGCACTGGCTGGTAAATTCATTAAAATATGAACACTATGGTCATCGGAATCTGAATTCCAAAATTCAGTAAGTCCTTTTTTCACAATGGTTTGAATAAATTCTTTACCATCTAAATTGTAACAGTGAAGATTCCGAGAAACCTTATTCAAACCAGCATTGTGGCACAACCATTTAAACGAATCAGGATTCAAATCATTTGCATGTACTACACACTGCTTTTTTGCTAATGGTACAGCAAATGGTCCCACCCCTGCAAACACATCATAGACCAAATCACCAGGTCTTGTTCTCTTCACAACTTCATTGTGTTCATGAACCAATCGTGGATTCCAAAATACTTTAGAAAAATCAAATGCATACTGGCAATTATTTTCTTTTACAACAACTTCATATTTAGGTTCTCCAGCAAGTAATTCAAGGTTAAAGTTACGAAATTCATTTTCAATAATGTGTGCCTTATTAACAACTGTTTTTATATTTGAATTTTTATCCAGAAGAACTTGGCCTATAAGGTGCTTAAAATCCATAAGATCTGGTTTTAGATTAATGTGTATAATGTGGCCAACAATGCTAAAACTAGAAACATTTCCAGTAGAATCCAATGGCAAAACAGCCTTTAAAATGTGGTCGGTTGTCCAATTTTCATAGTTTAAAGTGATACTTGTCCACAAAATACCATTTAAATTTAATTTGCTAAGCCCTTTCTGTAAATACAACAGTTTTTCATCAAATAAATCTGGATGGAGTAGAATTTTCTTGTTTTCCCCATCATCCTGAACAGGTTGCAGGTTTGGCATTTTCAAACAACAAGGCTTCAAAAACTTAAATGCTTCTTTTATTTTTTCAATAGGAACAAGTATGTAAGGAACATTTATATCCTTTGAAAATGCATCACGATTCAGGACCTTCATACCACGCACTTCCGCAGGTGGAATGATGCAACTGATTGGATGAGTCTCTTCTTGGTTCTCAGTACTCATCCTTGACGAAATATTAGGAAAATTAGCACATATGGAGGATGTGTTCAAAAACTGAGACAATTTACAATCAAAATTCAAATTCAAAACTTGTCTAACTGCTCTAAAAATAACCTAGAGAAAAATAAAAAGTACATAAACAATTTGAATAACAACAGAAGCAAATATATACAGTAATGTAGAAAAACGAGTCATTATACATAAAATCATACATCATACACAGTATATAGAATGGATCACATACAGTAGATGTCATTTCAGAACTTAAGAATTTTGATACCAGTAATCAACTAGTAACAATAATAAAATTGCATAAAATCAATTATGCTTTTTTATCTTATCAAAGAAAATAAAGGCATTTACCTTCAAGCTATCAACAAATGTTTTGAAAAATGACCTTTAAATCATTCTGTAACAGCTGCTCATCAACAATAATTCCTTAATGAATGCAGAATTTCAAAATATTACTTCACTTATTCTGGCATTCACTAGAGGATTCTCCAATACATTTGCATCCATTGTAATCGTAATGTTTATTATTTGATTTTGTTCACAAAAGCTCATGATTTTTTAATTTTATAAAAAGCCTGTGAAAATTTCAACTGCATCATAGCATTGCATTGATTCATTTTAGGTAAACTTTTGTGGCAGTTAAAAACCTCAGTTTTGTCCTTAGAACTCAAAATGGTTCTTTTTTAAGGATCCATTTTACTATCATAATTCAGTCACAGCAATTTATTGCTTCTCAATAGATTTTAAGCCAGATCTATTAGATAATTTCTCTATATAAACTTATCTAAATCATTATAGTTCAGATAAAAGAATGGTAATCCCATCTCATGGAAAAGATACAAGTTATATGTTTCCTTACAAAAGCATGAATATTGATCATTAAATAAAACAGTTAAAATTAAAATATTAATTAATTACTTCATTTAATTTATTCTAATTTCAATATGTCAGTTTGTGACAGGAATTAGTTAATGATTTTGGGACCATTTATTTAAAATTAAAATTAGTTGAATAACTATACTCTATGATTTATTGTATAAAATATTTAGAAATTCATAATAATTTTCAAATAAGTCAATTATACAGCAAATAAAGTTGGATATAACATAAGAGTGTAGGAATTATTTTCATTATACTTTACAATGATATTTTTGATAAAGGTAATACTTTCATATAAAATATTTACAGAGTACAGAAATGTTATTAAGAGATTTATTAACAAAAAAGTATGACTAAAAAAAACTAAAAAAAAGGGAGCCAAAAACAATATGCAATCATATTATAAAACTATATTTCAAAACAAAGTATTATTCCTTGTTTATAATAATGGAAAAAATGTTCAACAAAACAAGTGATTTTTACCAATGCCTCCTATTTAATAAAAAGAGTGAAAAAAGATAATACTATCATTATTACAATATATAGTCATTTTACATCAAGGCCAAAAATATGCAATACTGAATTCAAAATGGAATACAACTATAAAATACTCCAAGTATTAAAAAGTAACTATTGAATCAAAAGTACAATGTGTAAAGAGCCATTCAGCAAATAATCAGAGAAAATTTAATGGGATCACAATGCTACATAAAAATATCATATCATTTTAAGATGAAATTTTTTAAAAGGAGAAAATGCTTCTTATTAAAAATTAATACAGACACATAGAAAAGAAAAAAAGATAAGAAATGCAAATTAAATAAGTTATTTATTATTGTAAAAACCAAAAACCAAAAAATGTATTAGAGAAAGCCATCTACTAGAACTTGATGAACAATATCAAATGAAATATAATGTAATGATTTTTTTTTAATTTATAAATAAAGAAACAAAAATAAAAGAATCTGAAGACCTTAAAAATTGATGATTATATACAAATTTTAGGCATCCTAATTTTTATTTAATCTGGTAAATAAGCATAAGTTTCTATTTGCTCAATTAATCAATTAACAAAATTAAAATTAACATATTGGAAAAAAACTTAAAAAATAAATCTTAAATAAGTGAGAATTTTTTCATTGGCATTCCCTTCCCCCTTCAGAAATTTAATATATCTTGACATTTTGCGGACACATGCAAATATGAAAGTTGAGATAAAGAATAAACTGGCATATAGTTAATAGGTAAGAGGAGGGGGGACATTTTTTATCCTAAAGAAGTTATATATTACTAATATAATCTTATGCAAAATAATATGAGATAATTAATAAATGTAGATTAACCTTTTTAAAAATTTCCAAATTATACTAACTAAGCAATTTTCCTAGGAATAAAGTAATATTTATTTAGACATGTTATCTTTAAAATAAAAGAATATAAATATTAGCATACACAGAATAAAGTTTAAAATTTAACTTCAAAGTGAATTGTAAATTTAAAGCACATAATATCAATAAAAATATTTTAAGGGAAACAATTTGCTGTATAAATCAAAAGCTAGATATATTTCAAAATAAAACAAGAATCCCCTTACATGCATTTCTTCATTTTTAACAGCAATAAATTTGAATTCGTTTACAATAAACAATTCCAAGTCCAGGTATATACAATGAGGCTAAAAAATAATAAATAATATTACAAAATTTTAAAATTATACAAATCATAAATATATCTTTGCATAGTTACATCAAAATGTAATTAAAATTTTTAAAAGATATATAAATTTTAGTTTTAAAACAAAAGTTACAAAATTGTTTGATTTCATCAGTAATTGGTCATTCAAAGAAAGTAGATATAATTCTAAAATTGTCATACAGATTCTTTTGTATGAATGTGTCATACAGATTCCTTTTGAGGGATTATATTTTATAAATTCCTACATGCAATTAGCTATATTAACGGTGCCATCTGTAAAGCTATTTTGACTTAGAAATATTAATAATTTAATTTTTTTCTGTTAATAAGTAAATAATTACAAATGAAAAATAATAATTATAGCAAATCAACAAAAAATGCTAGAAATAGATTTAAACTCATCACACCAAATTTTCAAAATATATTTTATAATTTCAGAAAATTAATTTTGGGCGGTTTACTCACATTATATAAAGTAAAAGTATTAGAATTGGTAGGAGTCAAAGAAAAAAAATGCAATAACAAATAATCCAACAAACAAGTTGAATTTATCATTTTACAGAAAAGAATAAGTTAAATATATTCTTAAAATTCAAGGTTTAGATTTCAGCACAGTAAATTAATTAGCATTTACCCATATAGATGATTTACTTCAAATACATAATAAAAAAGATTATAGGATAATAAAATTAGAGAAATAATTATTTTAATTAAAAGCAAATTTTGGTCAAAAAATCTATACTATATTTGTTTTTAAACTGTTTCTTTAAACCATGATAAAAAAAGCCTTGATAAAAGATCGTACCTTGAATATTTAGTAATATTAAGCTATAGCAGATGTGAAGAATTGAAAAGTAATCCAAATAGTCTATAGATTTCATCCTTAATGAAAAATAGGCCAAAAAAATGCTTGCTTGATACTCCAATAAACAAACTGACTTATTTTTTTAATTCCTTTACTTAATCCAAATCTCAACACTATTTTCAATCTATGATATTTAATTTTTTTTCTTTCAATTTATGATGTTAATAAATTATTTAAGGGGAAATATCTATTCATAAAAATATATTTTTCATTAAATTGTTTCAAATAGTCATTTAGCTATAAATAAATAAAAAATATTTACCCACTAAGATAAAATTATGGCACTTTATTTCCATGTTTATATGACATTGATAATGCAAATGATAATAGCTACACGAACCCGCTAATTTAAGTTCTAATTCAATTAAATTTTGTTCCACTACTTTATCAGTTTGTATGATTGCATTGACTATGAAATTGAATATCCTTATTTAAAAAATGAGAGACAGCAGCAGCAGAAGAGAAAGAGAGGGAATACTTTTTAAAATATTTCAAAAAAATCTATAGTCTTTAACTTCCTTGATTTTTTTAAAATTTTCAATGTAATTTTTAAAACTATCAGAGCCTCGTGTTTATTTTTCTTTGGTTTTCTGAAATTTGAATTCTTTTAACTCTTACAGGACCAAAACAAAATTTATTTTAGATTATTTTTTTTAAAAAATTCATGTCTTTAATATTCAACACAAGTGAATCTATGCCAACTTTTAATCATTACATCATTTTTAAGCTAGGATCCTAATTTAAAAACTATCTATGAAGAAAAATAAAACAATTTTAGTCTACTATCTTCAGTGCGAATTGAACTATTTGTAATACATAAATTATTAAGTATTAACTCAAAAGAGCACATTTTTTTTAACGAATATCAATTAAGTTTATTTAAATTTGCCTCGCACTTTAAGGTATATCAGTTTATTTTGTGATGAAAGTAATTTTGAACCATAGGCAGAGGCCAAAATTAGAACTAGCACATCCTCATTTTTATTAACGTCTGCATCCTACTATCAGGAAGATATTTCATCCAGAAAATATTTAACATCAACCACAATAAATACTAGTCATTCGAATTGAAGTAATTTCTTTTAAAAAGTCTCTCCTTTTACTTCAACAAAAACTTTCCTATAAAACTATAGATAATTTTTATTTTATCTGTAAGCCGAAATCTATGTAAAGAAAAAGCATAAATTTTGATCATAACTTGCACACTTCTAAAAGTAATAATTTTAACAAAACTTTTCCCTGTTAAATAATTAGATTTTGACGATAAAGTTGATATAAACACTGAAATTCTTAAAAACTGAGTGAATTTATTTGTGAGTTTAATATTTTAAATTTTAATTTTAAAAAATTCTTACTGAGCTATCGGTCTTCTTTTTTTGTTTACATGTGCTGCCTGCGATTACTGTTGCCAGTATATTTCTAAGCAATTAGGGGCAAATAACATTATCATATCGTTTTGGGTTTATTCCTGTGGTATAAGCCAATAAAAACACTATTTAATTTTGATATAGTTTTGCCAGAATTTTCTGTCAATTTTTCTAAAATTATATATTTAATTCGTTTCGTTTTTATTGCGAATATTTTTGGAAGAAAATTATGATTAAAAGGCTTGCAACATGCGCCATTATAAATATATATTTAAAACAAAGTCATTTTCATCCTATTCAATCAATTAATCAATCTTATAATGTTTACATCAAAGATTTCGGTATTTTGGTTATCCTTCTATATGTACAAATGAGTTTGAAAACAAAAGCAGTCCTTTAAACTTAACTAATTTCTGTCTAATTAGCCATCAATTATTTTGTGTGTGTGTGTAAAAATGAATTTATTTGGTGACTCAGTGTTGCACAAAATTCGATGTTTCCATGTGGGTATTCGATCGGTATGTGAGAAAGTCAATCTAATAACCAAGAGGGGATCCATGTTAGCTGAAATGATAAAAAATACTGATAAACGGTAGTAAATGTTATAAATAATATTTAACTTATGTGTCTATTCGTTACCTATTCTTTGATCTTCATGTTTTAATCTATTAACTAAATATATAATTTTTCTGATTTTCCATTCTTTTTAATCTAATTTAGTAATGTTTCGTATTTAGAACTTTACTATAAAAAAGTTTTATTAAAATTTTCAAGTATTATTATTGCATGTAGGCTTCTTCATGTTTTTATATACGTTGCTACATATTTTCTAATGAAAAATATTTTTTTTACAGGAAGCATTGGCATTTTGAAATTCTACAGAATGTAAGTGAAATGTTTGTGTTATTTCTACAATTGTTTTTGTTTAAGGGTCTTGGAATTCTTTGTAAATAAATTAAATTTTTTAATTCTTTTTTTAGAATGCTAAGAGTAAAAATGTTTTCGAAAAAGTTAGTAGACCTAGTAGGAGGCAAAATGTCTTGAATGCTCTTTTTATAAGAAACATCACGGATGTTTTATCTACTGGTGATACAATTCCAGAGATCATTGGCTCTGGTATTGAAATAACAGGGGTAAGTATTTAGTGTAAGAATACAAAATATTATTTTAAATTGATATTTCAAATTTTTTGTATATCATACATACATAGATGAAAGATGAAAAAAGGTTTTTGAATTCATTACTCTTCTCACATTTTATGCTCATTTCAGTTGTATTATATGAAATACTTATAAAAATTTTAATCATTGTATTATAAATTTTAATTTTTTGATATAGGGATTATTGTGATTAAATATAATTAATCGTGAACAACCAAAAAACATCAAATTCTTGAATACTAGATAGATTATAACAAAGCATATTCCTTTGTATTATCTTTTTTACCAATATGATTTTTAATTTTGTTTAATAATAACTGAAATGAAAAAGAAAATCAACAGTTTGTTGGTACAATTTGAATGTCAAGTGTTGTTTTATCTAAACACAATTTAAATCATTGATTTTCAAGGAGATTTTTTTTATATAAAAGTAAAATATTGCATGGACTGCTCTTAGTGTTTTTATTCTTTTAAATGAAATCCTTTTGCAAAGTAACATGAAGAAAATCTTTTATTGATTCAAAATTTTTCTACAAAGATGTATTTTTTAAGATTCTTTTAATAATTTTCTCTAAACTAATCTGTTATTAAATTGTTTATTTAACATATTACACCCCATTAGTATTTCATGATCTGAATTCACAAATAGACCACTTTACATCATATATATTGTTATACAAGACTTCTTTAATTGTTGGGTTTTTTAATCTATATTTCAATGTCTCAGTGTCCCCAGAATTGAAATGCAACAATTGTTAATCAATATAATTTTATCTTTCCTGTTAGAGCAGAAATCACTAAATATGAGCAGTTATATATGTTCTGTGATATACAGAATAGTCTTTTAAAAATGAGATTTCAACCAAGCAAATTCTGAAAGAATTTTGAGCTGTAATTCTTCCTTGCATGTTTAATCATTCATTTACAATTTTCATCATCTTTCATATATGTACTTGCTTTTATCCATGACTTCATATTTGTAGAAATTTTGATGTGTATGTGTGAGAATTTATGGTCTTATCACAATTTACAATTTTATCAAAACATATGCATGCATGAATTTTCAATGCCAATTGGAGCAATGCATTTTCTACACCAGTTTTGATAATGCAGAGATTAGAACTTTTTAATTTCCTTTATTCTGCTACATTATTCCTTTTCCTTTATTCTGTTTAATTCAAAAGTACTTCAAAATTAATTATTAATGTTTAATTCTAAATGCATCAAACATTAAGAAAATAAACTGAATTGTTTGAAATAATCAGTGGAAATCATGTTAAGCCTAATCTCATTAGCGTGGGGAAAAACAAACGAAAGTCTTACGCATTAAGGGGTGGAGAAATGAAAGTTTTGGGCAGAGAAGTTAGTTATTGATTATTAAAAATTAACCACTCAATATGTTTCTGTTTTAAATTTCATCCAATATTGTTTATTTGTACTGATATAATAGAGTAACACCGACCAATTTCAAATTTGCATATTAAACATACAACATAATGGATTTAAATTATTCGTATATTTAAAGCACAAAACTATTTTGAGAAATACTTTTATATTTTAGGTAAAAATAGCTCCTTGCTGTCGAATTCTCAATGTGTATTGGCAGATTCCTCAAAGTAGTTTTGCTGCTGAAGAAATTATAGCTACTGCATTAAATGGGCAAGCTCATAAAATCAGGTGAATAATGAATGCAATATTCTTAACGAAATTTAATTAACATTCACTGTCTATGAAAACTGTTATGTTACTTTATGTTAAAATTATTGAATTTCATACTATTGCTTAAAAGTAAAATCTATAAAAAATGTTTTTTTAGCAACAGTTTGTTCATCTTATAACTATCAATTTAAATAACAATTGTGAACATGCATTAAAATTTTTAAAAAATGAAATCTGATTGAGAATTACCCTGCATAGTTAAAATAAGTTTCTTAGCATTATACTTGGCATGTTTTTGCCTAAGTATTTCATTTCTCTTATTTGAAATGGAAAAATAACATTTTTCACTTTTAAAATAAGCATTTAAGCTCTTCTTGATATTTGATTTTTTTTTCTCTATAACTAATTGGTTTCAATGACTCTTCAAATTGTTAGATCACTTAAAAGTGTATCAAAATCTCTTTCATTGTTTGCAATAATCAAAACTTTAAATTATACAAAAATTTTCTGAATTGTTACATTTTTTTTTATTTCAAAAATGTCATAATCAGATATTGCAATACTGTTAGAATCTGAGTATGAGCTATAATATTTGTATATATTTATTATACATGTTGCATACTTACAAATTAAGTGCAATAACAGAAGTTGATCGTTAAATTAGCTGCTTTAAGCTAATCAGAAATGTAAGCCTGTATTAAATTGGAAATCAAATAAAATAAATTAAGTTTCTGTCAGTTTGTAAGAATATAAGTATTATAATGTCATTCTACTCAAACACTGTGCACTGAACTACTCAAACTAACACTATGTATTAATTTTTGTTTTCTCTTATATTAGGGAGCAATTAATGTATTTACCAAATAATTCTATATTATGATTTTTCTTAATCTTCATGTTTCAGTTGTCTCGAGATAGAAAACAAAAAACATAATTATATTTCTTAGTCTGGCTGGCAATGAAAATGATAGTTCAAAACTTAAATGAGCTGAATTAAGAAGATGTGGTATAGTCTTTATATTGTATTCCCATCAAAACTGTAAATCAGTATTAAAGTTTGGGTAGCATTTATCAAGAAGAAATGTATGTCTATGTAGAAGTGATTAAAATCTCTCAAAAATAATATGAAATAGCTTGAAGAAATTTGGTTTATCATCAGAAATGTAATCCTTTATTAAAATGGAGATCAAATTCAATAAATTAAGTGTCTATCAGTTTGTATGAATATAAGTATTATAATTGAAAAATAAAAGGCTAAAGTTTTTTTTAGCATATTATCAAAACTGTAAATCTGTATCAAATGTTCGATTATAATCTCACTCTATTTCTTCTATTATTAAATATTAAGGAATAATTATTCTGTTTAATATTTGTATAACTTACAAAAGGAATAAAAAATTGAACTTACAGTTCTATAAAAATGGATATGTAAATTAAACAGTTTCTTGTTTAATAGAGCTACGATGTCACAGGATTTAAATGTATTTCAAAGATTCATTTGAAAAGAAACAGAATAATTATGTTGTTAAAATAATATAGTTTTAACGCATATTGCTATCTGCTGCTTGAAATTAATTTTTTAAGGAAATCGTGAAAATCTAAATTGTGTATAAAGATTTAATGAAAATTAAATAGAATGAATGTTATTTGTTTCTACTTAATATCCCTTTCTGAGATGTATGGTCAAACTTTTATATTTAACAAATAATAGAGCCTTTTTTTAAAAAATGTATTGTATTATCTTAATTTCTTCTCACAAATAATCCAGATGCTTCACTATTTATGTATTTATTTATTTAGTTTACTATTCTACCAGTATTAATCTGATGTTTTCTGAATGTATTCCCTTTATTATTACTTCCTTGTTCTGTTCAATAACATGTTTTGTTGAAGAATGATACAAACAGATAAGCACATTAATAATACAAAGGAGTTATAAATGTATTCATATATATCTATCTATTATAATAAAAATGCAGCTCGAAATGCGTTGCTAAGCGCAAAACTGGAGAACGGCTCGACCGATTCGGCTAATTTTTATTTTAATATTTTCGTTAAGACACGAGGATGGTTCTTATGGAGAGAAAAAATTAAAAAACTGCATGGAGAATAGTTAAAACGACACTTTTCTTACTTTCCCGCCAAAAATCTTCATTTCCTTCCCCCACACCAACTGAGTGAGATAGCAGGAAGTAATAAATTATGATTTGTTTAGAAAGAAATACGCGAAGTCAGTTGATTTTCATTCATAGATAATGGGAAGTTTAAAAAAGAAAGAAAATACTTGCTTTTATGCAGCTGATTATACTGATTAAAAACATTCTTCTCAACGGACGTGAATATTTATTAAACGATTCTTTTTTATTAATTTTTTTTTGGTGTTTAGTCTGTATGGATATTTTATCTATTCCTGCTCAAAATAAAGTCTAGGCAGCGAAGAAAAAAAATAAGAAAAGGAAAAAAGGGTTTGTAGGAAGAAAAGTTATAAAGAAAAAAAAATATAGAAAGAAATAAAAGGACTTGTAGAAAAAAAGGAAGGGAAAAAAAGAATAGAAGGGTGTGTGTGTCACTATTATTTCCTCTGAGCGCGGCATTCCAAGCTGTTTTTAAATTTTCGCATGTCTTGAAAACCAACTGTTGTTAGTGTAACTTTATTTGTTTAGTGTATTTACATTTAGACCCATGCCACCTATAAGACGCGGGCGTAGCAATTTGGGCCGTAGAACTAGAAATGCTACAAACCAAGCTAATTTTCAATCTACTTGGACTGCACAGCAACTTGAAGAACGAAATGAAATTGAAAGGATTAGAATATTAGAATCACTTGTAATGAGTCGTGTTCAAGCTACTTTCAATATTTCACGAGAGGCATTCAGCTACGATGTTTCAATTGACTACAGTTCCTACCAATGCATTGCTATTGGATCTATGAACTTAGTTTGCCCACATTGTAAGGCATTGGAATACAAGAATGAAGCAAATGGGTTGAGTTGCGCAAATGGCAAAGTGAAATTAGTGCCATTGGTTCGGCCACCAGAGCCATTGTACTCATTGGTTTCAGGAAATGGTACGAATTCCATACACTTCCTTATAAATATACAAAAATTTACTAACTGTTTCCAAATGACTTCCTTTGGGGCAACAAATATATTTCGTGACAATTTCATGCCAACTTTTAAGGTAACAAGACTTAGTTTAATTTTTATCATGTCAGAAAATAATTTTATTGTTGTTGTTCTTAGGGATAAAAATTCTTTTTTATACATTAATGCGGCATTAAGAGCTCTTAATGTGTTTATTTTATTCATGAGAATAAAATAAACACGTACGTAATTAGGTTACAAAAGCCCAATAACTTGAGACAGTACGAAGTCTGTCGGGGCAGCTAGTGTATATATATATATATATATATATATGAAAAGGAAGATAGGCACCTATCTGTAATTCCTCTAATATCTGAATAATCTGAGGAGAAATATTTTGTATGATTGTAATCTAAAGAAGAAGAAAAAATTTATTATTCCACTTATATATTTCATTTGTACATGTGACTGTATGCAATGTTTTATCTTTAGAAATAAAATCTTACTTTTTATTTAAATTATGTACCATAACTGACTTTATTATTATTAATAATAATGGAAATCAATTTCTTTGTCTCTCTCTTTGAAACTTTGCTTAAAATTGTATTGAAAAAAATTCTAATTTTGCCTTTTTTGGTTTTGGTATTTATTTTTATTTTTTACAGGGCTGAGCTTATTAGTCGAAATGTGATGGGTCGTGTTCCTCAAATATTTTTTATTAGAGATACTACAAATGCTTATGTGGCTGCATTTGAAAAGGCCATTCAAGAGGTTGAGGCAGAAATGAATGGTGGTTCTGGTGTAATTCCAGATGATTCATTTATGACAAAGAAAAAACTATATAAATTTACAGACTCAAAGGTAAAATCTTTTTCATGATCTTATCTCAAGTTTGATAATATATATACATTCTTAACCTTAGAAAAATCATGAGACATAATTATGCTTTGAAAAATGCTTATGAATTACATCTTTTCTTTACGTAATGATTACCATGTGTTTTTTCTAGTGTAAGATGTGGATTTTAAAAAAGATATAATAGTTATGCAAAAGTTCTTATTCTGTATTTTTAAGTTTAGAAAAAATACTTTGATTAAAATTTTGCTTTAAAGATACAATTCTTCAGGTTTATTTCCTTGTTGATTTGTTTTCTTTTATATTTGAGTACCTTTTACTATCATACCCTATCCCAGTCATCCTTTTGTACAAAAAGATTTTTATTGATACTATTAAAGTTTTAGATTTCTTTGAACTGGTTTTATTCTTAATAAATATGTTATATTTATATTTGATTTTATATTTTTATCCTATTTTTATATTTGTTCCATATCCTAACAAATAAAAAGAGCTATAAAGTAATTTTATGTTGTCTTCAGATGAAAGTCAATAGTTATCCCCTATTATTCTTTTTGATGGAAAAAGATTTCAAATGATCTCCTGGTGTTTTTATTTGATTTCTTTACCTAATTTCATACCACACACCTTAAACTTACTGCTTAGTTGCTTGGAAGTAACCAAAAATGCTTTAAAATCCTTTAAATTGATGGCATAATTAGCCATTGAAGTGATTCAATTTTCAACCTTTTTGTATTGCTTTTTCATAAATGCTGCAAGGATTTTTTTTCAACTAATTTTAGATCAAATAAATTATTTTTGATTACAATTTGCTGTTTATTTTTAAAAAGAATCAATATCGCAGAACTAAATGATAAATTGTGTATAATTTTTTTATTGAGCATCTTTAAATGTGTATACTGAGCTTTTCAAAAATCCTGGAATTGGCACATTTTATTTAAAACGATGTTGGCACCCCTCTTTAATTATAACCTAATTTATTTTTGAACACACTATATTTAAAGTGAATAAATTTAATTAAAAATATTTTATAAAGCTATGCATCTTTTCTTTTTTGCAGCAAGAAAAAGAGAGAGAAAATGACACAAAAGAAAAAGGAACTGAAATTATGAAAGATATATCTGTGAAACCAACTGCTGCTCCTACCAGACCTGAAGATATGAGAGCAGATGTGTTTGGCTTGAATCATGATCTGCTGATGACCAGAGTAAATGCTCAAAAAACAAAATGTAAACTTCCAGAAAAAACAAACGTGATCACTGCTTTGAAATGGGATGAAAATGAAACTACCGAAGCTGATGATATATTCAGTAAAATTCCTGGTACAACAGTCCACTCAGACTCGAACAGAGAAGAACTTTTGAAAAAATTTCATATTGAAAGGAAGAAGCGGTTGCAGGAAAAAAGAAAAAAGCCCCAAAATGATGATGTTTCTTTATTATGTGAAGAAAATGAGACATATGAAGAGCCTGAATTTAATAGATTTTGTACTTTTGATGATGATTATGTGGAAGAAGATACCCCTGAAAGATTTCAATAGCACTTTTCATTTCATTTAAATGTTGTGCAAAAAAAGATATTAAGATAGTTGTGTTTAAGTTTGAAATATCCACTTTTGATCTTACAAAATGTAAATAAAATATTTGCAATTATATAACATTTAAAAAAATACATAAAATGTTTATTTACTTATTGCAAAAGTTTCATATCTCATATCTGGTGATAATTATGGACATAATGCATAGAAATTACATAAATAAAAAAAGAGCATCTCATTTTCTATGCAAAAATTCATGAAAACATTTTAAATACATACTGTTATAGATCGTTATGTTATTTCAGAGATGTAGGATGAAATTAAGTTTTCAAAAGTCTGCTTTGTTTATAGTTTTATTTCTGCAAAAAAATTTCTATTCCTTTTATTTAAGGCAGCTTTTGACAATTAAATGCTACATAGCAATTGTTTCTGTGCCAAACACTAACTGAAACATATGCATTTTTTTTTTGCATACTTATTAACTTAATTACACTTATATTAAATTCTGTGCTACAGTAAAAAAAATATTATATTTTTGATTTAGTTATTAATAGCAATTCACCATAGATTCATCAAGAAAAGGCAGGGTGAGAAAGTGCTGTAAAAAGTAGGTACTTTTTAAGTACCTTTGTATATATACACGTTACATTCATGCATATTTTCTAATCCTAGGTTATTTTCTGTTTTATAATAATGCATAATTTTTATTGAACAAGTTTTAAATATGTATTCTTTAAATTTTAATATTTATTTCTATATTTGCAGAACATTTTATATTGTAAACTAAATTGTCTTTTTGGTTTTGACAAAACAAAAAAGAATCTTAGAAATGAAAAAACTATCAATATAAAAAATTTAAGCCAACTTTTATAAGATTAACAATCAAGATATTTAATACTTTACTATTTTAATATTTTTTAAACTACCAAATTATTTCAATGCATATATAATTTTTGAAAATCTTGTCATTGATGTAAGCATATATCAAGACCAAACAGTTTGTATTTGACTTTTATATATGCAACTACTGATGAGATTCAATATAGTTTGGATAGAAAGTATACATTTCCTCCTGCACTATTGGACTTAATCTAGAAGTCTGATTAAGGTAAGAACTGAACATTCTGGAATGATTACTATTAAAAGACTGGCAAAATTGATGACAGAGCAATGCAATGTTCTAAATAAATTTTTAAAGTAAGTTCAAAAATGTTCACACTATAAAAAAGTGTGTCTCATCATTTCTAACTTCAAATGTTTAGTAAAAGTTTTTTTTTTTTTAAGGTTTGTTTGGAAGGAACTATTTGATATGGTTATATTTTGATTTTCTGCGTATAAAAAGATTGAAAAAAAAAA
The DNA here is from genome assembly GCA_026289955.1 of Argiope argentata. Taxonomy (NCBI): domain Eukaryota; kingdom Metazoa; phylum Arthropoda; class Arachnida; order Araneae; family Araneidae; genus Argiope; species Argiope argentata. The sequence goes on along the minus strand of JAOUZG010038877.1, from coordinate 2,579,801 downwards.
CATCTATGAAATTATATCAATTGAATAAAATAATGTTATGTTTTTCTTTGCTAAAAAGAGGTGTCAAGGAAAAATCTTCTATATTATTCTAGAAGCGTATCATATGATTTGCTTCAATTTATGCAAATTACTTCAGAAATATATTTAGTTTCTAAACCAAAAAAATTAGATACATTTTTATATTTTTTTTAATATTGGGTTCCATCGATGAATAACATGAAATTTCAGTTTATTTTTTTAACATTGCAAAGCACTAAAACAATTCTAAATGAATAGCTTACTTATTCTCTATTTCAGAAACTGCCGAACATATTGAAAAATTATTTCAAATTTGAACGAAAATTATAAATTAAATTTTAATTTATGAGAGGTTGTTTTTCTTTTGTAAGAAAATTATATCAAAGATTAGGATTTAAGAAAATAGCTTTTTAAAGATATAAAATAGCATTGAAACATATGTAAATGCAAATATGAAAATTAGCATAATTCCCAAAAATGGATTTAGAAACAGATTTTTTTTTTAAGAATTTTATTCAATAAACTATTTTTTAAGGTTTAAATTAAAGCAAAGAAAAAAATTCTGCCGTTAACAGAGGTAAATAATGTGGTTCAAAGAAGCAATGGCATTTTAAATTCCATTTAATAAAAATCATTGTTGCAAATGATGTACGAAACCAATTTTTCAAAAATTACTAAATCTAAAGGGAAAGGCTACTTTTTTTAAACCTTTAAAACGATAATAAAAAAATGTTTGTACCGTAATATATAATTTTATTGCACACAAAAAAAAAACATTAAATTTCTATTTTTATTTTTGTAATGAAACTTCAATTGAAAATTTCGAAAAATCAGATCGTAGATGCCTTAAACACACAAGAAGTAAAACTTTCCAAACTTTCAGGTCACATTTTAATTTATCGACATTTTACAAAATAATTATAGCTTTTTTCATGAGATGGCGCATAAATCTTAACTCTATGACGTTGCAAACAAAACCAATACTAGTATTCATGACCATTGTTAGGCTCATCAACCCGAAAAAGCAAAATAATTGCTTTGCAAACTGTTGACGGTAAAACGACGCGAAACCATTTGATCCAATTGAAATGATTTGTGCTTTTGTCGGTGATTACCAAACTATGTTTATGGACGCACGCACATTTATGCCTTACACCAAATGCATTTTTTTTTTTTTACGGACTTTCACATATGAGCTATTATACACAGAAGTGCAAATTTTATTAGCCGGTATGACTTGAAAGTCACATAATGATTATAACGCAATAAAATTGTTTAAACACAAAAATTTGTTTCCATTTGTATATATAGGTTTATAATTTCTGATTTTTTGTTCCCACAATTTTTTTTTTTTTTTTTTATGATAGAACAAAAATTTGGCCCATAGAGGGTTAGTTCGATCGGCTAATTGTAATTTTTCATCATTCGTTTTTGTTGATTAAAGGTTTTGCCATTTCAAAGCTCTGCGGGTTTTTCTTTTTTTTTTTTTTTTTGTTCTAATTGAATTCTTTCTTTAGCTTCCGATTTCTGTTTGCTATTTCGTTCCCTTCCCTTTTTTTTTCTCTGCAGGGCAAAATCGGGAGAAAGCTTAGAATACTTTATTCATTGTTTACCATAAAGTCAAAAACGTTTAAAAAAAACTTGTTTGTTATTTTTTTTTTATTTCATGGAATATTACATGAAATAAAATAAACTTGAATATTGCTACTCTCGCGATATTTAAAAAATGTAACAACGTTGACACTGAATTAAACTTTTGAATTACAAATTGAACTTCTATTTTTAGATATTTTTTTTTGTCGATAAATTCTCACTGTTTTAACCTTCTGCATTATTTTCTAATAACCCTAAAAGCGAAAAATAGATTATTCGAAAGAGATAAATCACCAATTTGTTGCCCATTCAATTGGAGGCTTCAAAAACCTCAAACCAAAACATCATGTTTTCTCATGATAAAAATTTGACATAATTTGTACCGCAAATATAGCTCAGTCAGTATTTCGTACTATCCCTGCCATACAAGTATTCTAGTATTTCAATAAATGGCAGATTGTTGGTGAAAAGAGAAGGGAAAAGGGCTCATTAAGTGATACCTTAATATGTGTTGGAACGCATTGATCCCTTGCCCGAATTTTTCCCTTTTCTTAGTTTTCTTACTTAAAACATAGGACAAAAAAGATTTTCGATTATTCTTTCGAATTATGATGTTCAAAATATGAAGAAATAAAACGTTTTCTTCGCACTTCTCCAAAAAATTACACATTTTTTGTTTGTAGTTGTTTCTAATGGCATTTGCTATGGGTAAAACCGCCGATACATCAGCCATTTTAAGCCAAAATAAGCGTCTCTTGTTTTGAAGTAGCGCCAATTAGGACCAAGAGTATGATTTAGCTACTACACTCGCAAGCACAGCCCTTTTGGGGGGGACGGGGGGAGCACATTAACACTCATTACAGATAGAACACAGAACAACCATGCCTGAATCGGGACGCCCAGATCATGGTGGATGACGCGTGAACCCTGTTAGGACGCTGACACTTTTTGTTTAGTTTAGTAATAATATCGTTCCGTTGTAAATTCAAATTAGGGCTATTATGGGACTCGTAATTTTGAACATCGGTCAAATGACAAGGATTACTCTTGAACTGACACCCCTTCTCTACATCAGATAACCGGGAGGGCGTTTGTTCCTGACGGATTTAAAATGCAAATAACTCCCTTACACGATGGTTCTTCGGTGAAATCGGGTATCGAACCTGAAACCCTACGGCTCACGAGCCGAGCCCTTACTACCAAGCCACTGCGGACCTGCGCATTTTTTAAAAACCTTTTCTCAAAATTAAGCATTTTTAATGAAACTACGCACCCTAAAAGGACTGACCATGATTTTCTGAAGGAAAGATACAAGCCCACTTAGCACGCCCCTCTCCACACTACACCACACCAGTGGAAGGACGTTTGGTCAGAACTATTCAACGTGCACCAGACCTGCTTACAAGGCGGTTCTTCGGTAGAATCGGCTCTCGAACTTGAAACCTTTCGATTCCGAAGCTGAAACCTGGCCACCACGGCCTATGAATAAAATTCTTAATACATAGTCAATTGTCTGCAGTTTTTTAAACTTTGACATCACAGAACATGGACAAATGAAGAATTAAACTAAAAATAATCAATGGAGAAAACTTGCAAATTTATTAATCCAAAGAAATTTATACTTTTGAATGAATAGTTTCTTTTCTCAAATGTTCGATACATTTTGATTACGAGAAATATTTAAAAATTCGCTCTATTATCTTAATACTTCATACCTAATGTTGATGGTCTAATTTTTTTAAGCAGCTCCGCCGATCAAATCAGTCATCGAAATTAACAATCCATATCCGGTCGAGGAAAAGCAATCGATTAAATGTGATCTGTTTCGCCTGTTCTCATGTGTGTTATTCTGCCAGAAAGAAGGCAAACTACATGCCGAATGAGCGAAAACCGAATTAGATATCTGCCGACTTAACCTTTGTTAATCGCCTCGTCAAAAACATTCAGTCGTGTTCGGGAAAAATTTGTTTATTCTATTCGTTTAGGCATATACACTGAAATGCAAAAACTAGTACATCAATGTAATATCTTGTAGAGCCCCCAACGAGCTAGTAGATGTGCCGCGACACGGCGTGATATCGATTCAACTATTTTGTGAAGTTATTCTATGGACAGTTCACAGCATGATTCCTAGAGGGCAGTGGACAAAGCCACGGAAGTGAGAGGTGGTGGAGATCTGCTGACGACAGTACATTGCAAAGCATTCCAGATATGGTCAATAATGCTCATGTCAGGAGAATTAGGTGGTCATGAAAGGGAAAGAAATTCAGAAGAATGCTCCTCAAGCCACTCGGTAGCTACTGTAGACCTGTAGGGTGGCGTATTATCATATAGGAATCGTCTACATCCGTCAGAATGCACACAGGGTATGAATGCATGTAGAGGGTCAGAAAGGATGTTAAAGCCCCACTGACCTGTCGTTGAGTCTACATACATCAAAGGCCTTACCACCTGCACAAGCCCCTTACCCTCACAGAACCTTCACTAGCTTGAACAGTTTCTTGTAAGCATGAGAAATTCAGATTCATGGAGTTTTCTATTCAACCGTATATAGCTATTCATCCGATATACTTGGAAACGTGACTCCTTAGATCAGACAACATTTTTTCTATCATTAAAAGTCCATTAGCGGCTTTGGCGAGTCCAGGTAAGATGCGGAGCTTAGTTTCGCTGGATCAGCAATGGTACACGAGATGGTTTGCCGCTGAGAAAGCCCATATAAAGTGGGTTACGCTGCATTGTGCGTTCACTGACACTTGTTGATGGAGCTACATTCAAATCCACAGCAATTTGAGGAAATGTTGAACGTCTATCTCATGGAACAATTCTTTTCAGGCGTTGATGATCCCGTTCTATCAAGGCCTTTTTCAAGCCTCTCCGCTGTCGGTTTTACAGGAAACTTGGTATTCTTGGTACACCCTAGAAATGATCAAGAGCGAAGATGCAACTTTCATATCTATTTCCGAAATGCTGCGCTCCCTCTCTCATGCGCCGTCGATTAGTCACCGTTAAAAATCGCTTACATCTTGACAACCTGCGATTATAACAGGAAGAATCGATGTAATAGCCTCCTCAGACACCTGTTGTCATATATACGCACTAATGACCATCTATTATAGATCTATTTATGGACTTTTGGAAATATTGGGTTTTATGGAGATAGTCTGGCACTGCCAGGCCATCTGGGATTAGTAACAACAACAACGTGAAACTTTATACTCATATATATGTTTAAAAACACATCTTATTACTTTTTAATGTTCAAAGAGGTAGCTCGAATAAAATGCAAAAAGAGTAAATAATTAATAACTGAAACATTATCAAAATGAAAACAAATTTCTTTTCAGTTCAAATTTTATTATGAATCATAAATAAAACAATATATGTATAACAAATTTTATAAAACAGAAACATAACACTTGAGCAACATTTCCCTGGTCCTTGATAGCATTAAAAGTTATTTAAAACATTTTCAGTCATCAATGATATACCTGGATTTCAATTTTAAGGTACCTGTAATTAACCAGGCAATTTAATAATAAACTACTTATAGAGTGTTCAATATTTCAGAATTCCACAGTATTCTAATTATACACTAAACAATGACAAGATGTCAGGTTGAAAATAATTTTTTTTTAAAAAAGCCATTCTTTCAAAAGTAATTCTTGAATGAAATTAAGAAACTTCAATTTCGAATCATATTTGAGAGCAGTATGTCATAAAGATATAAGGATACAACAGCACTATGAGACTTATAAAAAGAAATAATGAACTATAATTAATTTATTTTGACTATTTGATAAACTATTTGTATCAGAATTTCCTGACTATAATTTTGCTCCATAGAAATGATAAACAGGAATAAGTTTAATATTTTTCGTAGTTTCTTTGTTGGCTGCATGTTTCTATTTATTTTTTTGAGTTATTAATTTATAACTCATTTTGCTTTTAAAACTCTTAAACATCCAAGCCCTTTTCAAGAGGCACTCCCTTTAACATCCAGACTTTCTCGGGTTCCTTCGGATGACATGGACTCTTCCAAGCTGAGGGGCAGTTACTTTTGGGGGTCTGAAGAAATAAATCTGCCACTGTTCTACTTTGAGCAATTGTTTGCAGTTCTCTGACAATTAGTTGCATTTTCTACTGGTTGAAATGTTCCAATGTATTGGCACTTTTTAGTGTGAAAACTTTTGTTCGTCGAATTTTTGAGGATATTTTTTTTCACCAAATATTTGATAATTATTTTATAATATAATTTAAAATATAGTTTTTAAAAAAATTTATATTAGATTTCAAACTATTGAAATAAAAACTGGCATTGATATTAATTTCAAAATCATCTTTAAATTTTTATTTAATTTCCCTTGATATACTTTTAAAATATTAATCCAATATTTTTTTTTGGCAAAATTAAACAATATGTCATATCAGAATGCAATTTCATTTACAATATAATAGTATGTGAAGCGCATATTGCATACATGAATGCAATTAAGATATTTTTGCATGGTATAAATGTCAATAGAATTCCGTAACAGACGAGATAATGTTTTAAATCTTTATTTAATATTGAAATAAAAACATCCTTTGAATTTAAAAAAATTGTAAAAACTGTGCCTTTTGAAAGACATTTTGAAAATAATATATTCTTTTAACATTCAGCTAAGAATTCTTTTATTTGTTGAAGTCAGTACTATCTTTATTTAATATAAATTGTTACTTCCATTGAATTTTTGAATATAAAATATTATTTTGAATCCTCAATCTTAATACAAAGATTTTTTTTTTACCTTTAATTAAATTTTTAAAGAAGTGTTCATGTTTTGTTTCCAAAAACATACATTCTTGTTTCTACTTAGATCATCGAAAAGTAGTGTGAGATAAATATACATTCCAAAAATATTTTTATTTTGCAACTAATTTTTACTAATCTTTTTTAAAGTTTAGTCAAACCAAGAGATCACATTGTGTTAAACGTTATATAACCTCATCTATCAGAGCAATTTGATAAGTGAGATAACTTTCTTTAATACTGATACAGAGAAAATTGTTCAATAAAATGTCGGGAAAATTATGCAGCGAAATATATTTTGCAAATACATTCCTTCAGTTTCCACCCGGAGTATTAGTTCATCATAAATATTACTTTTTTGGTATAAACTGTCATGCTAAATTTTTCAAGCTTAATTTCGGATTTTAAAATGTTTTTTTTTCTTTAGTATTGTTAAGACAAAATCTAATTACAATGAAAAAAAATTAATTTTTGAACGAAAGTTCAATATACAGTTTCCAAAATTTTAATCTTTTTATATATTTCAGATGCATTGAAGCATGCAAGGCATCATTCACTCACTATGCAATTACTAATAGAAATTGTGTTAAAAACAGTGCTAACAGTAATGATTGAACACTTACTTAAAACAAGTATTAAACATATTAAGCCATTTCAAATAATTATGAAAAGATAGAAATATTTAAAATATATGAGTTCTATAAAATAATTAACAGTAATGAATAGTTTGATTTACGGAATATTTCATCACAATTCTGAGTGAGAATGTTTCATAACTACATCAGATTGATCTGAATTTTTTATCAGATGCAAGAAAAAGTTAACCACTTCAACATAATTTTTGACAGCTATCTTTTCATTATTTCCATGAAAACGGCCAGTTTCATTCATATTCATACGGACAAGACTGAAGCGATAAATGGATTCACTAAGTCCAAGGTACCATCTTGTGTCTGTATTTGCGATGAGCAAAGCTGGAAAATATTCAAATCATTCATATTCTTCATATAGAAATAACTGTCCGCAAGGATTAGAATTTTATCTGACGAGATAAACAACAGTGCAATACAAAAAAAGAAATCTAATATAATGAAATAAATGAGCTATCATCTTGATTTCATTTACAAAAGAGAAAATTATTTTTCTATAGCGATTGTGTTTTTATTACTACAAAGATATTAAAATTAAAAAATAAAAAGCAGCTAAAATTGTATACACTCCTTTCACTATAATGTTTCATTTAGGAAGAACTAATTGATCTAATTTAAAAAAGATTTCACTTCACCACCTTTCCTTTTTTTTTATGATTTATTATTAATAAAACAAACCTGTTATATATCATATTTATCTTACAAAAATAATAGCAATGACAATATATCAAAAGCAGTACACTAAATAGAACAATACTAAATGGATATTTATTTTGATTTTATACTATACCCACATAACTATTGATTTGCATCAGCATTATTTTTATGAATCAAAAGAAAATAATTTCAAAAAAGTACAAGATCTATAATTGTTATTTTATTGAAACTTTCAGAAAAATGCAGTTATTTTAAAAAGCAAAACCCGAAGAGAATGATTATGAGCATACAGAAAAAGTGCCAAAACCTCTTAGTATTTGCTAATTTTATAAATAAAAGTATTTGGGACAATTATAGCTTTTTAAATCAATACTCAGCTTATTAATTTGAACTCATTTTCATTTAATATTATTATTTTTAAATATATCATTGATAAAATTGCTTATTCAGATACATTTTTATCACAATAACATGAAAAAAAATATAAATTCTTTAGTGAATAAAAATGCGAGAAAATTAAACATTTCAAATAATTATTTGGAATATATCTGAGCATAAGATACAAAAGAAGATTAAAAACAATGCTCAAATGAAAGATTTCTTTAATGAAAAGAAGTATTAAAAAATTTAATGTAACAAATATTTGTAATCAGTTAATGATCTGAGGGAGGAACTAAGAAAATATCCAATTTTTCGTTTAAATAGGTCAATAGATACAGACTAGATTACATTTATATTTGATCCTCTTTTGATATAATAAAAAAATTTCACTGCTTATTATAATTACTAGACAAACATTATTATATTTCATAATAATACATTAAATATTGAAAATTTAATACTACTGTATATTTATAAATAATGAATAATAAAAACATTTTCTTTTTGTTTGGTCTATAAAGATTTTTATCAAGGTACATAGCAAAAGGGAATAATAAATAAATTCAATTCACAATCAGATGTTACAATTAGTCAAATATCATTATTGAAATGTTTGATACTTATTTAAATAGCATATAAAAATGTTTGAAATAAACTACAATTACTTATGTAATTTCTTTAACACTATCTGAAAATATCAGTTTATAGTGACATTTTCACAATTATGTTTAATTATCTGCTGGATTTTTTTTTTGTTAAGTGACTTATGAAAAATCAAATTATTAATATTAACATAAATAGAATGAGATACATTTAATTGTTACATCAAAAGGGTATCTTTAAGCAATTTTCCCCCCATATATTACAGCGCAGTTTATTTTTTAAATGATGAGAACCATTACAAAAAAATCCTTTTTTCCCATTTCATAAGAAAAATAAAATATTTACAATAAAATTTCTGATCCATATTTTTATAATTTTGACTAATTAAAATCTGGTTTATTTTAGTAAAAAATATTCATTAATTTTGGATTTTTTACACAAAACCTTGAACTTTTTTTCATAACATTTCAAAAAGATTAACAAGAAAATAATTTACATTGTTAAATAAATAGCTTGAAAAAAAATCCAATTTTCTAATATAGTTAGTTATTTATAGTTTCATGAAAATACAGCTTACTTGGAAGAACACAAGTATCATTGTATATCTGCTTGATGCTTTTCTTTATGGTTAAATACCCAAACGTATTTACAGGAGATACGGGATGTGGATCAGCTTTACTTAAGATTTTAATTTGTACTCTATTATCATTTACAATGCTTCTAACATAATCTATAGCCTATAAAACAAACATAATTAATATTTTTTTACAGATTATAACATTTAAAAATAAACTGATAAGTAAAAAAAAAATGACAATGAAAGAAAACTATATAGTAAAAAAATATATACCTTCTGGAACAATTAAATAAAAATTAATGATAAATATTTAAAATTATTATTTTACAATATATACATAAAATTAATAGTTTATCCTAGATAACTGATTAACTAAATTTTGTATTTTTTTTATGGATAAGTAAGGAAAGAATATAATTCTCAAGCATAAAATTTCACTGCATTTGAAATAAAGATATTAATCTAATGTTTCATTTTTTAATAAAACTATTAATACTAATCATTTAATTTTTGGACATTATATAAAAATTAATATTTTTGCAAAAAAAAAAAAAAATGCAAAAATTTAATATATACAACATTAATGAACTTTGTTTTCTTTTCAAAATGACATATTTGTCATATTTTGCCTATAAAGGGCAAATCTAGTTTTACATTATACTGTCAAGTAATGCAACACCATTCAAACATGTTCAAATAATACAAACCTCAGATATAGTCTGTCCAGGATGTACTCGGAAATTTGCACTGGCTGTGACTGAATTTGGTAAAACATTTATCTAAAAAAAATAATTTTATCAATAAATATTTAAGCAATAACCAATTTATGACTGTTGGGAATAAAAAATAAAACTCTTACTTTATGGCCTCCATTTATAATAGTTACAGCTGTGGTAGTTCTATGTAGAGCACTTGATACAGGATCTTTCATAAGTCTATGAGGGGAAAAAATCACAATATTATTTTTAAAAAATTAAAATGATTTATCAAATTGAATGGGAGAAATTCAATTTAAATTCACTTTTTAAAAAATACAAATTATATGAACTAAAAATTTAAAATAGAACTTTGCTCATAATTTGAATTTTTATGAGCAATATTGGTGTAAATCAGGGAAAAGTATAAATTCTAAAAAAAAAACATATCTACTGAAAGTCTGTGCATCAGGAAATAATCCATACCAGAGACATAAACCTAAAGCAGCAAATCCAGCACTATATCCTGTGTAGAGTTTGAAAATCTTCCTCCGATATAAAATTTCTCCAAATTTTTATTTTAAAATATTAAATTTCGATGTTTTTGGTCTTTTTTCAGTAAGAATAATTTAGCATATCATTAAGGATATTTACATCATCTTATGAAATAGTTATTGTTCAATATCTGCCTTTCCAGTTGTTGTAATTTAAAATATTGTCTAATATTTAGCTTAATCCTTTTAATGCTAGTGATTCATAACTATTGCATTCAAAGAAAGAAAATAAACATGGTACAAAAGAGAGATAAAAAAGGGAAATTTCATGGCCTATTACAATAATAATAGTAATTTTGTCAAACCTTTTCATTCATTTTGAAATGTGAAATATAAACTTAATGCAATGCAGCCTTTTGTAAAGTTTTATATCAAATCTTTAGAATTGTTTCAAACTATATGCTGCATGAAATCTTCATCAAAATAAATTATTAATATCAAAAATGAAATGAGCAAGTAAAGGAATATTAAATTTAAAAACAGAAACAATTTTTTTTTGCAGATAACTATTTTTATTAAAACGGCATATTATAAAAACGTATATTATTTATGTTTATCATTAATTTATGAACCTTTTTCAGATTACATAAAAGAAATACTCTAAGAATTATCTTTGCATCCCTTTTTTGTATAAGCAATTAAGAAGCACTTCACATTTTTCCAATAAACAAATAAAAGCAAATGTTGCTATAACAGAAATACAAAAGATTTGAATTAATGGTTTACAATGCAGCAACTGATAAATGCTTTCATTTACAGTTCTTCCAACATCAGCTGTGACTATTACCTACATACATACTTCAAATTGATGTGCCTCTGACGATCTTTATATTATTAAGTGCATTTGAGTTTTGTATTTGATTTTTAAATTAATCATTTTTTAAAAAATTCATAATTTTACAAGCATTTTATCTTGTTCAAAGTAATAATTTGTTTCAACCTTCAAATTTATCTATCATTTCTTTTAAAAATCATTATGCTCATAGATATTAATTAGATATTATTTCATATGATAACTTTAATTGTAAATTAAAAGCATAAAAAATATTACTTCAAAAACATTCAAGTTTTATAACTAATAAAATAATGAAAGCTAATCATTCCATAAAACTGGAAAACAAAAATTCTTTGAAATAGCAAAGTGTTAAAGTGGAAACTAAATGTGAGATAAAATTTTTTTTGTTGAGTCGTGAAAATATTCACTATATGTAGAAACAAACATATAAGTCACATCAAGATCTTAAAAAATACAATAAAATATTTTGTAAAAAAAACTTTTCAAATTTAATAATCATATTTAAAGGAACAATAGTATTTAAAGAACTTACAGAGGTATAAAAGGTTTAAAAAGCCAAATGTTACTCAAAACCACTTTTAAAGGGAATGACACCTGAAAAAATACATTGAAGTAATTAAGAAAAAATGTAGGAATAAAAATATATAAAAAATTTGAGGGAATGGCACTCCCTCAAATATAAATTTCATATCTACAATTAATTTTTCATTTAAACACACATTAACTGTCAAAAAACCTTTTTATGTTATAAAATACTGTAAAATATTAGTACAGATTTTTATCAAGCCTGCTGTTTATGAGTTTTTCATTAAAATGTTTTAAACTAAACAAACAAAAAAATTATGAAATTTAATGGCAGAATCTTAAGTTTGAAGAATTTACATTCTTCATTCTGTATTTTTAACCAGGTGTATACCTACTAAGACCCTATCATTATAAATTACAATATTTTAAACACTTTCCTGCTTCCTTCCCATCATATAATACTTAGCATATTCCATGTATGAAAATAAGGATAGAAATTTGTTTAAAAAAATGGATATAAATAAATTGAAATTCTGCGATTTTTTTTTATTGCCAACTGTTAGCTAAATAAAAGACAAACTGTAGGAATCAATATAATAATTTAGGAAGCATTTCATCTTTTAATAAATTTTTATATTGCAAAAGTATTTTTTTTCAAGGAACAATAAATACTGTTACAAGCGGGCGAGCGGCACGAAAACTCGCCAAAGATGGCGACGTTGGCGAGGAGCCTCGCGCCAGCTTGATTGGTTTGGCGAAAGGAATAATCTAGTAGCCGCTAGATTGTGCGCGATGTTTTGAGAAATCTCACGAGACTCAGGTGCACGCGCTTCTCGGCTATATAAGGACGAGTAGCCGGCGTGAGTTAGTTAGTTGCTATAGTGATTTGATCGAGTTAGTTGAGAGTTTGCTCTGAAATAAAAAGCGTCTTGCTGGACTAAAGGATTTGTGAGCTGTGTTTGCGTTTGCTGTTAACGCTGTGTTATTGAGCTCGCTGCGATTTACTGTATCTGTGCTATACGATAGCTGTTTTGCAGTCTGTTTTCATCGTACGTAAGACTTGAATTTACGCTGTAATTGACTGTTGACTGCTGAATTGTATTTATCTGAAATTTTTACTTTATTAATTATCCTGTAAATAACTGTAAATAGCTGTAAATAAATTTGTTTGTGCTGTCCTCAACTAAAGTCCATTCAATCCGAACCCGCTACGCTAAAAACGTAACAACTGGTGTCAGAAGTGGGATTGAATGGTGAAAACTAGAGCGATGGAGGAAGCAGAGAAAACAAAATTCGAACAGCTTTTTGCTTTCATTAAAGAAATGGAGAAGAAGATAGAACAGAAGATAGAACAAGGCCAAGAGAAGATGGAGAAAATAGAACGAGGGATAGAACAAGGGCAAGAGAAGATGGAGAAGATAGAACAAGGTCAAGCTAATATCGTTGAAGCAATCAACTTCAAAGTAGATGCTTTAGCAGAAAAGGTTCAAGAGAACAATACAAAGATTCGTAATATTCAGGAGAGTTGTGGGCAGAATGTTGAAAAACTCCGTAGAGTGGAAGAGAAATTTGAAAAAGTGGACGAAAATTTGAAAAAGTGGACGAAAGATTTGACGCATTTGAACAAGAAATTGAAAGGAAAGTAGAGGAAAAATTGAAGAGGATGGAAAGTGCACAGATAAAATCTGAAAGCCAACCCTCGAATGTTCGAGATCCCGAAATATCTCAACATGGTCCTGCTATTCCTAAATCAAGCATTAAAGTTTCCACGTACGACGGAAAAACATCTTGGCAAGTCTACAAGACTCAATTCTCCATCGTTGCAGAAGCCAATGGTTGGGATCCAGTCACGAAGGCTCGTCAACTGGCTGCATCACTACGGGCCGAAGCTGCAGATATTTTAAGAACTGTTCCCGAAGATCAACATCTAGAATTTGAAGCTCTTTCAAACGCTCTGGAGTTGCGCTTCGGAGAAAAACGCCTCAAGGACTATAGCCGTCTGCAATTAAAGACCCGACAACAACGATTGAATGAAAGCCTGCAAGAGCTTGCAGCAGATGTAGAGAGTCTCTCCCATCTTGCCTTCTCCGACTGTCCGGCCGAGGAACGGGAAACACTGGTCCTGCAGTATTTCATAGACGGTGTGAGGGATCCAGAGATACAAAAGTCCCTGCGAATGGCTGAATTGAAAGATTTGAAATCAGCTTTGGTTTATTCAATGAAATTTGAAGCCGCTCAGCAAGCTGCACGGAGGGATCGCCACTCAGTAAGAGGAGCTACGGTTCAAGATGCATCAGATTCTTCGATGCAAAATCTAACTGAAATGATGGAAACAATTTGCCAGTTTATCCGGAAAGGAGATGGAAGGCCCAACAAACATGGCCAAAGAACTGTGAAATGTTGGAAATGCGGCGACGAGGGCCATGTTCAAAGAAATTGTTCAGCCCGCTTAGATAAACGGGCTAAAGACTCTTCTCAAAACAACCAGGAAAACTAGAATTTGGCGGTCTCGCGGGGCGGAGGTTGCCAATTGAAGAAAAGCCCCATTTTGGAGTTTTACAGATATCTTCCAGAGGTGGCGGTGAAAATGGTTTATTCGTCGAAGCCTTCATCAACGGAGCTCCCTGCCGTATGATCGTTGACACAGGAGCCAACGTAACCATCATGCGAAGAGATGTTGCAGAACAACTCGGAAGGAAAATTCTCTGGACACCGCCCTGCGTCACCCTCCAAACAGTCACAGGTGACAAAATCCCGATTATTGGAAAAATGAATATTGTGATAAGATTTGGAAATGCTACTTATGACCATGCCGTTTACGTAGCTGAAATTACAGATGATTTTATACTTGGACTGGACTTTCTGAAGAAATATGATTTTGTAATTGATTTTAAAAATAACTCCTTGCACTCCACATCAGAAGTCGTGACTCTTTTTCATCTGGGTTCTGGAGGACTAAACACCTGCCATCGGATAGTTGCTTCAACAGACTTTGTTATCCCAGCTAGAAGAGAAATAATTTTAGAGGGATCTACTGGCGAAACGGAGAATTTCCGGTTTGGTGTTGTTGAATTTTCGATTGACGGGAGTCTTCCAAGCGGAACGATGGTAGCCTCCAGTCTTGTAGATCTCTCCAAAAAGAATGTTCCCATCAGGATTATCAATGTCAGTAATAAATCAAAATTAATCAAGAAGGGCGAAGTTCTAGCTAAATGCTCTCCAGATACCTGTATCGAGAAAAATCCCTGCTTAACATCAAAGGAGTCTTCCAACTGTTTGAGCCTGGAATTACTTAAAGACACTGAATTGAAGGAGGAGCAAAGAGTCGATGCAGGAAGAGTTATTGATGAATTTAAAGACTTATTCTCTCAAACATCTGATGATGTTGGCAGAACCAAGTTAACGCAACATCGAATCAATACTGGAAATCATCCTCCTATACGACAGAACGCCAGAAGATTGCCATTTGCCAAAGTGGAAGAGGTGAAAGATTTGTTAAATGACATGCAAGAAAAAGACGTCACCGAACCTTCGTCTAGTCCTTGGGCCTCTCCCATCGTTTTGGTCCGTAAGAAAGATGGTTCTACAAGATTCTGTGTAGATTACCGGCGACTGAATGACATCACGAAGAAAGATTCGTACCCTCTTCCCCGAATCGATGATACACTAGATACACTCTCCGGGAACGAGTGGTTCTCCACTCTCGATCTGAAGAGTGGATACTGGCAAGTGGAGATTCATCCTGACGATCGTGAGAAAACAGCGTTCACAACTGGTGGACATGGACTGTGGCAATTTAAGGTCATGCCTTTTGGCCTTTGTAATGCGCCAGCAACTTTTGAACGCCTAATTGAGACCGTTTTAAAAGGACTTAATCCAGAAGCTTGCCTCGTTTATCTTGATGACATCATCATAGTCGGACGGAATTTTGAAGAGCATCTTTGTAATTTAAGAAAGGTTCTAGAAAAATTAAAAGATGCCAACTTGAAGTTGAATCCATCTAAATGTCGTTTGTTCCGTCATGAGGTAAGCTACCTTGGACACATAATTTCTGCAGTGGGCGTCCAAACAGACCCGGAAAAAGTGTCAGCAGTTAGAGACTGGCGCCGCCCTGAAAATGTGCATGAACTTAGAAGCTTCTTGGGACTCTGTACATATTACAGGAGATTTGTTAAGGGATTTTCTTTGATCGCTAGACCACTACACAGGCTAACTGAAAACAAACAAAAATTCTTGTGGTCGGATGAATGTGAAAAGGCATTTAACGACTTGAAAGAGGCCTTGACATCGGCTCCCATCCTGATCCTGAAAAACAATTCATCCTGGATACAGATGCAAGTAATGAGAGCGTTGGAGCAGTATTGTCTCAGGAAATCGACGGCCACGAACGTGTCATCGCATACTGGAGCAAGTGTCTTTCGAAACCAGAACGAAATTATTGTGTCACCAGGAAAGAATTGCTCGCTATAGTGAAGGCCGTGGAGAATTTCCGTAGTTACCTTTATGGAAGAAAATTTCTGCTCCGAACAGACCATGCATCTCTGACTTGGCTTTTAAATTTCAAGAATCCGGAGGGTCAGATAGCTAGATGGATACAGAAACTTCAGGAATACGACTTTGAAATTAAAGGAAAGGGTCATTGCATGGAAATGCAGATGCCTTATCAAGAAAGCCCTGCTCCGAGGGTTGTCGCTACTGCTCCTCTGCTGAAAAGAAATATGGGATTGTTACACCAACTGTACGCCAAATCGCAGGAGCCGTCCAACATCAATCTGATCCCTGGAGTGACGAAGAGGTTCGCAAAGAACAAATAAACGATCCTGACATTAAACCGATTATAGAATTCATGCAATCACACAATTCAAGGCCTGAATGGCAGGACATTTCAAGCTTCAGTACTGGAACTAAACGTTATTGGGCTCTCTGGAATTCACTCGAAATTAGAAACGGCATCTTGTATAGAAAATGGGAGTCCGAAGATGGGAAGTCAGTTAAGAGGCAACTTGTACTTCCCCGATCAAGGATAAACCAAGTTCTGAAGGAGTTACACAGCAGTCCGGCTGGTGGCCATTTCGGAGTCATGAAGACAATTCATAAAGTCCGGGAGCGTTTCTATTGGAACAACTTGAAAGATGATGTTCAAGAATGGTGCAGAACATGTGATGACTGTAACGCCCGTAAAGGACCAAAAACACGCAGTCGTGGTAAGTTACAGCGGTATAATGTAGGAGCACCATTTGAGAGAATCGCCTTTGACATCTTGGGACCTCTTCCTCGGACGGACAATGGAAATAGAAACATCCTAGTCGTCATGGATTATTTCACGAAGTGGCCAGAGGCTTATCCAATTCCTGATCAAGAGGCGACTACTGTAGCAGAAGTCTTACTTCAGAACTGGATTTCCAGATTTGGAACACCTCTTCAGCTTCACTCTGATCAAGGGAGGAATTTTACTTCTGCTGTATGTCAAGGACTCTGCAAACTCCTTCGAATCGACAAAACCCAGACAACACCTCTTCATCCCCAATCAGACGGCATGGTAGAGAGGTTCAATCGTACTATTCTAAATAACCTCTCTCTTTTCGTTTCGAAAAACCAACAAGATTGGGATCAGAAACTATCCTTGTTCCTGCTTGCTTATAGAAGCGCGGTTCACGAAACGACTGGCTTCACACCATCCAAGATGCTCTTTGGACGGGAACTCCGACTGCCCTGTGATCTTCTGTTCGGGTGTCCACCGGATACGCCTTCTTCGCCTGTGGATTATGTTCAAGACCTCCAGGCCCGTTTAGAAGACGTACACAGATTTGCCCGAGATCGGATCAACATAGCGACGGAGAAGATGAAGACCAGGTACGACACGAAAGCCACCGGACATGAATTCAAGGAAGGTGACAAGGTATGGTTCTGGAACCCGATTCGACGAAAGGGACTCTCTCCGAAGCTGCAGTCTTCCTGGGAAGGCCCTTATACAGTCCTGAAAAGACTGAATGACGTCGTGGTTCGAATAAGGAAGTCACCGAACTCAAAACCAAGAGTAGTACATTACGACCGGCTAGCCCCTTATTATGGTGACTTGTCAAATACTTAGGTGAAACCATGGTTTCCTCATTTATGTAAATATGACCTGTATATTTGTAAATAGTGTTCTTTATGTTAATTCTTTTTCAATGATTTTGTCTGTAATTTTGTGTGTATGGTATTGTTACTTTTGAGTGTCTTCTGCTCAGGGTCTGTACTGCCCGGGACGTGCAGTCCTTGAGGAGGGGGCAATGTTACAAGCGGGCGAGCGGCACGAAAACTCGCCAAAGATGGCGACGTTGGCGAGAAGCCTCGCGCCAGCTTGATTGGTTTGGCGAAAGGAATAATCTAGTAGCCGCTAGATTGTGCGCGATGTTTTGAGAAATTTCACGAGACTCAGGTGCACGCGCTTCTCGGCTATATAAGGACGAGTAGCCGGCGTGAGTTAGTTAGTTGCTATAGTGATTTGATCGAGTTAGTTGAGAGTTTGCTCTGAAATAAAAAGCGTCTTGCTGGACTAAAGGATTTGTGAGCTGCGTTTGCGTTTGCTGTTAACGCTGTGTTATTGAGCTCGATGCGATTTACTGTATCTGTGCTATACGATAGCTGTTTTGCAGTCTGTTTTCATCGTACGTAAGACTTGAATTTACGCTGTAATTGACTGTTGACTGCTGAATTGTATTTATCTGAAATTTTTACTTTATTAATTATCCTGTAAATAACTGTAAATAAATTTGTTTGTGCTGTCCTCAACTAAAGTCCATTCAATCCGAACCCGCTACGCTAAAAACGTAACAATACTAAAATTCAAAGAAAGCAAAGTTTTCTTTTCCCCTTTTCTTTTTTTTTAAGTATACCTACAATTTGATACTTTTATTATCTATTATCTCTTATAATTTTCAAATTATATGCAATAAAAAAGTATTGTACAAAACATTTCAACAATAAAACTTCCATTTACTTGAAATTCTACCACTATTTTTAATGTGTGTGTATGATTTTATCTATAAAAATCGATTTATTCTTTAAACACATATTTGAAGTGCTTTATTAATAATTACCTATTTGCGCTTTTGAATTTTTAATGGGTTTAATAATTTAAGCTTTAAATAATCAAATGCAACTTTACTTAACATGATTAATATTTTTCTTCATCTTTACATTTTATTAGTACCAGTAAGTTCATCAAATAATTGCTTTGAACCTTCTTTCAAAATCTTTTAAGTTATATAACAAAATTTAAAATTTTATACATTATTTGGGAAAAAAAGTAAACTTTAAATTTACATTAAGTTAAAATAGTTAAAACTTTGGTATACATATGTGCAGAAAATAAATTAATAGGTGCATAGGTTAATAATAAATGAAAAAAAATTTTAACTATTTTTTACATTTAAATGATCTAATATGAAATAAAAACATTTCACCGATTTTAAAACATAATGCAAATTTTTAAAAAGATTGCCTACACAATAAGCAAATTCTTCAAGCATTGTTACTTCTGGTCCTTTGCCAAACATGCTTGGAAACATATCTCCTTCCAACCTATAAAAAAGAAGTCAGGTGTAAATCCTTTAGAAATGATCACCACAAAATATATACAATTGATAATAATTACTTTGCAACAGCTTTAGACAGAACAACTATAGGAGTTTCTCTTTTCGGGAAAGAAGAATGCCCAGGATTATCATTAACAGTAAGCTCCAAATTCAGCATTCCTTTTTCTGATATGCTAACCCTAAAATTAGTAGGGGAAAAAAAAGAATAAAATAAATATCAAAAAAAGTTTTTAATTCTAATCAGAAAACAGGGTTTCAGTTGATTTTAAGAAAATGAAGACCAAGGCAAATAAATACAATTATATGAATTTATTACTATACATTTAAAAGTATTAATACACATTTGAGCTAAGATGTTTTTGATATTTATGTCTTACAATACCATAAAAATAGTGTAAAATAATGTCACTTTATAATTCAAAACATTCTTAAGGAGTGCAAATTTAATAAAGGTAAAATACCATCATTTTAACATAATAAAATTAAAGTAAGACTTACAATTACAGTTAGAAACATTTGAATGAACAAGAAAAATAATCAGGCAGGTGATAAATATAATAATCATATGAAATATTTAGAGCATAATAGTTTCAATGCTGCTTTTAAGGAATTTAAAATTTAATATATTTGCTTATAATAATGAATTTGTGGGTTTTAGCAATGATAAGGAATGTGTTGTTTGTGAGTATGTATTAATATTTCCTACATATAAAGTTTCACCAATATAATAAAAAAAAACCCTTTCCCCTAAAAATGCATAATTTGATGTAATGATTTAAATTTGCATTATTATCATTATTATTTCAGCATTATATCATTGAAGAATCAAAGAGCAAACAGTTGAGAATTTTGCCAGATAAAATAAGAATCTATTACACTCAGGCCATTATGAACTGAATAAAAGATTAAACTTACAGTGCAATAGGAAATTGTATTCCAGGAAAGAATTTATCAAGTACAAAGGAGCCTTCATCCAAAATATATTCAAATGTGATGTTTCGGGATTTAAGCAAAGAACTGATATATTTAGCACCATCAACTCCATCACTCTAAAGAAGAAATCTTCATCAATTTCATCTGCTTAAAATACATTTTTAAAAAAGTGTAAGAAAAACAGTACATATTTAATAACAACACAAAACCCATTAAGCAACAAGCTTGTAGAAATGGTGACAAGGATATAAATTAGACTAATAAATGATGAAACATAAAAGTTTGGATTATTCAAGATGTGCTAAAAATTAAAAACTGATGTGTTGATGAAATCATAATGTAAAATGCTATATTACTCCAAGAATTTCTGACAATGATTGAAAATGGCATGTATGCCCAAATTTAAAATCTAGTTAAAAACCTATTTACAGCAGATATTAAAAAAAAATGACTTAACAAAAACAATAAATTTCAGTGCTTCAATACATTTTATTTTTCAAAATCAAAAATTTTCTTTAATGCTTTTTACTCAGATCATTTTATTTCTTCTAGTATAAATATGTATTGTCTCTAAAGCAACATTAGACAACATTGTATAAGTTTCAAATTACAATAAAAATACTTTTTTGTGAATGGTTATAATTCTTAATGAAAGTAGAAAGTTTAAAACTAAATGTGTATTAAATTTGAGATCAAAATTTAAAAAATAAAATTTCTTAAAACTTACTTCTTCATCATGTCCAAAAGCAAAATAAAATGTTCTTTGAGGCTTGTATCCTTTTTTCAACAAAAATTCAACAGCTTCAAGAATACCCTAAAAAGAATGATATACTGATTTATAATGGATAATAATTCATGTTTTTCTATATATTTTTTTCACTGACAAAAAAACAAACTACTTTCTGTTTAGTAAAAAATTATCTTGTCGGTAATATCTTTAAAAGAAAATAAACTTCCTTGGAGTTTATGTATTAAATGCATACCACTGCTGAACTTTAACTTAATCACAAACTATTAATGTCAAATCTAGCCAATATATTTAAAAAACATCTTTAGCAATTATCATTAGCTTCGGGCTGTACTTTTTTAAACTAATGAAAAGTAATTTTAAAAATAAAAAATGAAATTAATCTCTAGATCATTAATGTCTGACGTAAAAAAGGCTAAAATAAATGCATCTTGCCATTAATGAATACATCAAAAACTTCAGGGAAAATATGATATCCTGTTTAACAACATGCTCTGGCAGCAACATTTTCCAAATGATATTTTAGCTGTTTAAACTGTATCACACAAAAGTTTTCAGAGAAAATGTTATGAATATCTTGGCTTTTAATATTAAAGTTTAAGAGCAATTGAGAAATTAATTATCTCTTCAACAAGTGTGGATATTAAGAAAACTATAAGTACTGGTTAATTTTATAAATACTATAATGACTTTTTAAATATTCTTATTTAAGTGCATATTTCCTTTTGTACAAATATGCACTTAAAATTTCTTATCATGTGCAATGTAATTTTATCCATATTGTCTTTATGCTTTTATATAAATAAAAATAATCTATATTATTATATGTCTTAATATATAGTTTTATATTCGGGTTGACAACATGAAAATTATTATGCTTGAAAATCTTCACATAACATTTTGTTTAACTATCTATTTATAAGAAAAATCATTTACAAAAGAAGTAATCTACAGTTAAATATATAAAAATTCTAGTATTCATGATTGCATATTTTTAATTATAAATTATTTTTCATTATTGAGGGGGATAAAACTTTTACTAAGAAATGCAATTATGAACTTACCATAATCACATGCTTGCAATCAATAGAACCTCTTCCCCACACAAAACCATCCTTAATTATACCACTAAAAGGAGGCACATCCCAATAGGCTTCTTCAACTGGAACAACATCTAAATGGCCAGTCAGCAAATAAGGTTTCAGCTTGGTATTGCTACCTTGCACATGGTATAAAAGACTTAGTTCATTAACAACTTCTCTGGTAATAATAGTAGAATTATGAATAAGTGGAAAACCTGTAAAAATGTTTTAAAAATTATTATTAACAGGCATAACAGAGTATAAAAATATATTTAATATATAGAAAGTGAAAATTATCATTTTGTCAAATCGAAATTTCAATGCATCGTATAAAAATACAGGCTAAGACAGTTGGAAAGATATTAGTTTATCAGTTAATCAACAATTTATATCAGCAAACGGGTTAATCTCTAAATACAAGATTAAAAGGATTTAAACAGCAATAGCATCAATAGAAAAAAAATCTGGTACTTTTCCATTAGCCGGGAGCAGGCAAAAAATCACCAAATAATGTAGAATTCTGCCAAATTGCTTTGGCAATTTTTTGCATACCCCCGGTAAATGGAAAAGTACTAAAATTCAATAGCAAACATGGTTTTATCTCTTCACATGGCAAAATACTATTAGAAAATATTATGAATAAATTTTAATTTAATTATTTTTAATTGAAGTTTAAGAGGGCATTTATAGACTTATACTACAATGAAACTGCCTTTAGTTTTTATTTACTAAAAGCTATAAAGAAAAATAAAAAGTGCTTAAGGATCTATCTTAGGTTGATTATAACTATAAGGAATTAACTAAATTGATAATAATTACAATATAAATTATTGATGCAAGTAAGGTATGAAAATCAATAAATAAATACAAATGTTTTTTTTATATATGTATCAGATAAATAATCATAGAATTAATAAATATATTGAAAGACAGTTACTGAATAACAATCCAAAGAAAGTTTAAAATACAGATACTTTAACTCAGAAGATATTATTGCTTGGATCTACTTATTGTGTATTTTTACTTATGTTTTAGTCATTGCCCCTGAATAAAATGTCAATTTAATGCAGAGTAATCTCAAAAAGTTCACCTTGCAATTATTTTGATTTGTCTTTTAAAAATGCATTGAACCAATAATTATTTATTTTTTCCTCATGTATGTTGAGCACAAAGTGCCTAAGTATTGAAAACAATTGTAACAGTTCACCACAAAATTGATTAAATTCAGTATAATGGAATTTTAAACATGTTTCAAATTTTGATGCTTTTTCATTAGCCATATGCAAATGTCTCTAACTGTGAACTGAATGTGAGTCAAGTTGTCAAGCAAAGCAAACGACAAAACCGTCGTTGAAAATTTTTTGTCAAATTTTATTTGGCAGAACTGAGCATTGTTTGGCAATTTTTTGTGTGCACCTGACTAATGGAAAAGTACTCAAATTTCAACTACCAAATGAAAATTTTATAAAATGTTAGATAAAAACCTGTTAACAAAGATGTAAATTGACAAAAAGAGCAAAAGAAAAAAATATATATATTTAAGTGACCGAAAACAATGTATGGAGGAAAAAAAAACATGTAGAAAGTACAAATTAAATAAATGCACTGAAAAAATGAGCAAAAATAAGAACAACTGTCTTCTTTTATTCAATTCAAAATATTTATAAAAAGTAAGAAATCAATAACAAATAATTTTCCCAAGGAAAACTTAAAAAAGTATATTGTCCAAATTTAAACATATATAAGACCACAAATATGATGTATTTTATAATAAATGAGCTTATCTAGCATATTTTAGCAGATTTCTTTAAGATAAATAGACCTTTGCAGCTTACCTTAGATATATTACTGGCTTTAAAAAAATCTTTCTTTATCAAGACTTAAGTTATTTCATATTTTGCTTTCAGTGTCAGTCACACTGACACCATAAACAGCTTCCGTCTTGTGTACAACATTGCAGCATGGAAGAAATTTTTGAGATCTGGAACTTTTTAAGAGAAAGATTTCCCTATAATTAGGCAGCTTTACCTAATATTTTCTTTACAACTTCCTTTAACAGTGGCATTTTCTTTGAACTTGATGTCATTAGCATTTTTTTAATAAGAAAATTTGTACTGAATTTATTTTATACAGAAATTTCTCCGCATTTAATTTTCAACATAGTTGTTCTTATATGAATAAACTGCAGATTTCTTACAAAGTAGTAAAAGATGAGAAATCACCCACCCCCATCAAAAAAGTAAAAAACTGATAGAATAACAACCTGGTTTCCAAAACAACTGTAGAAAAAAAAGTTTCAAAAATGGGTAAGACTTATGTCATATTTTTTAAAAAGGTCACAATTTTTTAAATAAAACCTTGATAATATTTTTTTGTTTTGTTTTATGTTTCAGCAAAATATGATATATATATTGAAGTCAAATTAGAAGTACTCAAAATCAATGTGATACATTTTAAACAATCTCTTTTCTTTTCTTTTTGGAATGTAAACAAAATAAACTTTACATCAAATTTTCTCTTAAAAGGAAGTCTGCACACCTGTGTCCATGAAAATAGAATAGTGTTCATAAATTTATATAAAAAAAACTGACTAATAAATTATACAAACAGTTTCCACTCAATATTGTTTTAATAAAGATCTGTAGGGAGTAATAAAGGTATTTTAAGATTTACTGGTTTCTAAGACTCCCTATAAATGCAGACATGTCTACTTTATATTTAACCCTTGACTTCATTTAACTGCACCAAAGCACCAGAGTCAGGTCTCTGTCAAAAGGGGTGATTAGGGCTCAAAGGGTTAAAGCAAGATTCTATCTATGGAGCCTACTAATAACTTTGCCTCTTATCTGTTTTGGAATGAAATTATCATATGAATTTTTTCAGCTTTTGATCTCTTATCTTTAACAATCACCAAAAAATGATTCATAAAAAAGATAATTTTATTTAACATTTTTAAACCATAGTAATAGTTAGTGTAGTATTTAAAATACCTAGTTTTATTATCTCATAGACATTTATTAATATAAAAAACTACTTCCTTAGTTGCTGGGCATACCTGCCCAAATTATAAGATTATTTATAAAAATTCATTTCAGGACAAAAAAAATTATATATATATATATATATATATATATATATATATATATATATATAATATAATATAATATAAAACCTGTTTGCTTTAAAACCTGGTTATGATTTTTTATTTAAACTTATTCACAGTTCTTTAAAGAATATTTTCGCGTCAATAAATGATAATATGCACTTTTAATTTTCTAAATTTTGCATTTAAATCCTTTAAACTTATAGAAAAATATTCACCACGTTTGTCTAACGAAAACAAACATATAAAAGTAATTATCTCCCAATAACAATAAATGAAATAAAAACTACAATTTAGCAATCATGATATCATAAACAATAATCAATCAAACTAATTAATTGCATTTTATCTATTCGGTTAAAAAATAAACATTAAACGATTAAACTTACTTTTGGTAATGTAAGATATGAATTTCGAAAGTTCTGCTCTATTATAATCATGTTGCTTAAAATTCACAGTTTGAAACTTAAGTGCCTCAGAGAGGCGTTTTGACAGTCCTTGCTTATCAGATACATAATCTTTCTCATCAGAAGTGCAGGACACAGGTAAGTGCTCATCAGGTAAAATAGCTGCTCGAAATATAGCGATTCCAAGTAAAATAAATATAGAAATAATTAATAAAAGAAAAATTTTGCACAACGAGTTGATTAGTTTAGACATTATAAATAATTAGACTTCGATTGGTGATTTTATCATAAAAATTTTGAGATAAAAATCACCAGGAAAACTGACAGTAATGTTTGACTACGCCATCCTGATTGGAATCGCTTTAACGATACGGATTTGGACACTAGCGTCTCAATCCCAACGTAAATCCCTATGGGATGGACGAATCCATCAGTAACTGTACTTTTCGTAGGTAGGAACATTGGATTGAGAGGGGCCACAGGGATAAGCGTTGGCTTTTGAATGTTGAGTTGTATCACAACACTTTTCCCGGCGAGTTGGGAAAGAATGATGTCACTTTTTCCAAACCACGTGTCGACAGATGAACTTAAAACATATTTTATCAGTAAACATTTTACTTATTTAATGGATATTTAAAACAAGTTTTGTGGTTTTTATGTATTTAATGGCTTTTTATTATTTCTATTACTACTTTTAGAGGGTTCAGAATTGGTTGACATTAATGAATCTTGAAAGTACTTTTTGTCTGTATACTTTTCACTAACATCTAATTTGCACTGTTTCTGTTTTTTTTTTTAATGTTTTTTAAAACGTTGAATGAATACAATATATTTGTTGTCAGAGAAAAATATTCTTCTGATGATTATATTTCCCTTCACACTCACAGAACAACTACTGTCTATTTTTTTAATAATTTCTAAGCTCAACATTTCTATTCTTTAAAAAAAAAATCCCTATTCTTACGAAAAAAAAATTAAATTCTCTTCTGCTATTGCTAATTTTAAGTTATGATGTGAGAACATTTGTTTTGTAAAATAAATTTTGATTTTACTGAAGGTTGGATTATTAAATCATAGCTAATTAAAATGTGTTAGAAAATTGAAGAATCCAGAATTTTAAAAAGAATAAACTTCTGGAAGTAGAAATATTTTTACTGTAGAAGTATTTTTTATTATTTGATTAGTGTTAGGAGTAGATGTTGTTTTAATGAGAATTTAAACATTTTGGAGTAATATTTTGCATTTTCCGCAGTTCCAATTTAAAGATATTTATAGCTGACTAATTTCATGGCATTAAATCTAATTCCCAAAACTATCATGCTCTCATACCTTAAATACATACATATTTCAGACGCTATCAGGGAATTTAATATGTGTTGCATTTATTTTCCTTCAGATAATTTCAGCTGTAAAACTTCTAAAAAGAATTATGCAATTAGAAATTCTTTTGAAAAAGTTTTTTAAAATGTAAAATATTACAATATTCTGTACATAGCTTCAGGAGGTTTATATTAGAATGTACCAAGTGCTCAAAAATTGATTTTTTCAAAGTAGTTGCAGAATTGGCAGTTTGAATCTGAACATTTTTTCAAATATAAAAAGTAACCTTATGATTAGTAAGAAGATGTAATAGTGTTCTAACTACTTAGGTAAATAATTCAGTCTTTTATCTTTCCATATTTTATTGATTTTTTTATTCTTAAACTGCTAATATGGTCATGTTTTTCAGTTAAATTAAATTTTTTATATTATCCATTGTCTTATTCTTTATAAAGTAAACAAATTTTGCTTACCATTTTGTATATAGTTTGTTCACATTATATGTCTTTATTCATTGCTTTTGTTAGTTTTAATTCCACCTTCTAAAATTAACAATTGATTTTAAAATATTTGGTGAGCAATTTGCTTTTTTTTATTTGATTTGTAAAAATGATTTAGTTAAATATTCTATGTCCAAAGCTTTCATATTATGCAATATCAATGTCTGTTGATGAAGCTCAGAAAAATATCCATATTTAATGTTTTACATTTTTAATATAGTGTAAATAAATAAAATATTGTAGTTGTTGGTTTTTTAATTGCTAACTACTACCAAAAGAAATGTTTAACAAACATTCAATGGATTTTAGCCCTAAGGATACCAATATTCTTATTCTATTCTTTATTACTGCAACATTCCTATATTTTATGTGAATAAATATTTATTTTATATTGATAGCAGAGCATGCTCAATGGTTTTTATGTTAACTGAGAGTATATTGCAAGTTTTATGATTAGCAGCCATTTATACATTTGTTTTCTCAATAATTTTCAAGCAAACTGAATGAAAACAAAAATATCATTCTCTTAACCATTCTGGTTCCAATTCATCTGGTATATAAATATTTAAAATGAGTTTTAACCAAAATACTTTCATTCATGATCTCTATGTTTTCTTGACTTTTCAGACTTGTTACAACTTTGTGTAAAAAATTGTAGAAATATATTTTTACTCATAGAAAAGAGCATATCTTTGTATAAATACTAATAAAAAAATGGAAACTATTTTCATTGTATTCTTTTAATATATTTTATAACATAAAGTTAAATTCTTCAAAAAGTCAACAAAAATTAAGTTTATGAAATCCTGAAATATATTATATGTTTTTGTAGATGCTTTGTTTCTAATAAAGCTGAAAGCTTAATTTTTAATTATTAGATCAAAAAATTAAATTCAATTGAATAAAAACAACTTTCTTGAAAATTAAGATTTGTGTATGAAGTTAAAACAATATTTCATTTCTTATGCTATATTTAATAATGATGATAAAGAAAGTTGAATGTTTATTAAATTAAAATTTTCTATAAAGTATCTATTAACTATAATTCAGCTATCACCAAGTTCTCAATTCTTGAGATCTGCAAGTTATACAGATTCATTAGTTAATTTAGCATAATTATAATATATGAACCAAAATATAGTTTGTAACACTTAACCAAATAACAGAATTCAAAGTCATCATGCACAGAATTATCGTAATATCTTTGTTTGCATTATCTATATAAATATTCATTAACATGGAAAGAAAAATTCTTTCACTCAATAAAATTATTTTTTGGACAATTGGAACTAATTTATTCTTAAAATATATTATATGATTGCTAGTACACTAATTCGCACATGTCTTTTAACAATTTGTTCTTGAATAGCAAGCAAGAGATTTTGATAAAATATGATTAAAAACTGAATAGATATTTACAAAATCACTACCAATTAATGATACCTTATTTTTATATTTATGCTATAATTCTTATATTTACATTATTGTTGAAATATGAATTAAACAATGCATTAAATTTTCTGTAAATAATTATTCTATAAAATATTATTGAAAAAGAAATTTATTATATTAAATATAAATGATACTCATGATAGATTTTTCTGATGAATTTCAATAAGGAATAAAAGTAAAAGAGCCTTGAATAATGGGCATGAAAACCTTGAAACATTTTTTTTTAATTTTAATTAGTATTTTAAGCTGTAATGTGTCGTTTCTCCACAATAATATCACAGAACAAACAAAAATTTTACATTGTTTGAAATTTTCTTTATTTATATCAATTGAATTATAGAATAAACATATATTCCTCTTACATTTATTAGGTTACATTATTACCCTAAAATCTAAATTGCCTTCATTATGTCCTCATGTAGTTAATTGCATGATTTTCATCCATTATTGAAAGTCAAGTAAGAAGTATTTTACTTAATATCTAAATAATTTTAAAAAAATGAAGTTACAATAGCTCAAATTTAGAAGATCTAGAAGACAAAAGGGTTATTTACATTTTCAAAGTGGCATGTCAAGTAACAGTCTCAGTCAGAAAGAATAATGAAGAATATTTAAGTAAGATAATGAAAATCACAATTTTAATGTTAAAACTACTTGATAGACTCATTAATATGAAATTATATCTAAACAATTTATCTGAATACAAATACAGTCAAACTGGTCACCTAATGTGACAAGAACATATATATTATGAATTGCATAACAGAATGATAGAATAGACAATAATAAATATGAAAACAATATATTTTAATATTGCATAGTATTCTTTCATCATTTATTAATCATTTTTTTGTTTATGTTTGATTACATTATGTTTTTTAATATATACATTATAGATTGTCCATCCATATATATTGCTTTTTTATTATATATTAAGCATTTTACCATTAGTGAGCAATATCTCTTAAGTAGATAACATCTCAAAAAACAATTAGCTTCTAAATTTAACTTTGTTTTCCTCGTGATTCAAGTAAACTTTAATTTTTTCTTATCATGATTTCATATTTGGTAAGGATTTCTTTGTGTTTTACATTATTTTGTTGTTAAAATAGTAGAAACTAGTAATGTGTAAACTTGCACTATCATTTTAATCAGATAAACATTAAGATTTAGGCAAGAAAAACTTGGACAAATCAAATAAAACCAATCAAGATTTTTCAAATAAATTAATAAGTATTTCATTTATTCACAAAAGGATGATGAAACAAGACTTTATTCCCAAACATTCCTAACATGATTTTATATCACTGAACAACAATATATAAGAAATTACCATGTACAAATTTATTTACATTTTGAAGCTTTATAAAGCTAAAAATTGATGTTTTATTTTTTGTTTCTCTAAAAACTACCTAGTTAAGACATGAACTTAGTACAGTTTAGTCAAAAAATTAGGTAATACAGTGCTATATATTATTTGATTTTTTTTTTCATTTCATATGATGATTAATTTGTTTTTATTTATATCATGCTGTCAAACCAATAAGAATTTGGTATTTGACTATATTTCTATTTTTCCGAGTGTGATTGCTTCATTCAAAATGTAACATTAGCTTGTTATTTAATTACAGAATTTTCAGGAAATTATATTCATACTCATAAGCATGAAAAAAAATAACTGCTACATGATTTAGCAGGTAAAATCAATTCTTTCCTAACTATAATTTATTTGCTCCAATTTTTGCTTTTCTAATATGAATTCTTCATATCACATTTCAAAACATTGGTGTAATTAAACTACAGGGTGACCAAAATAATAATTGTCCCCAATTGGTGGCATCTGCTACTAAATAGAATGAACTTAAACTGCATTAAACCTTTATTAAAGGGGGAAGGATTTTCATACAGAGACACATTGGTGCTACTAGAAATAGAACATTAGGGTTCCAAGGCTCATGTGGAACCTTTTCAATATAACCCCTTCCTTTATACGATATATTGCACTAAATAGGGTTTTTTTTTTCTTATTTATTTCCCTGTGCCTACCACAGTCTATGCAAGTAAATTGATTGCATTTTGCTCATTAATTCACAGTTATCATCATTAATTCACAGTAAGTACTTAAATTATCAATAAAACATGAATTGAAATGCAGTTTTATTTTATGCATTAAGACGGTTCATATTTTCATAGCTTGTTTATTAAGATTTATCTGTTAAGTAATAAAACTCAATTTGTTTTATTTATCAAGAAGTGGAGAATAACTTGTAACAAAAAATTTAGAAATTTATAATATTGTAATCTACAATATCTACCATGTATATTATATGCCAATTCTATTTAAACACTATGGTTTAATTAGAAGCATTAGTATACATTTAGTACTTTATAAAAAATTCTAATTAATTTCTAAATTTATGCAAAATTAGAGTTTTGATTATTTTTTTAAAAAATAAATAAATCATGTTTGGATAATATGTCTTCTACTCTTAAAACTCGTTATTTAAATTCAGTCAGTTATTTCATTCCTGTTAGTTTATCACTTTTACAAAAATTTAACTTGCATTTACATAGAGCTACAAAAGCACCAGAATAATATGACAAAAAAAAATCAACATGCATGATATAGATAAAGATTTGTTTTATTTCCATATTATGAAACTTACATATCTATTCCACATTACCTCTTCATTCATTATGTAGTTTATACATTTCTATATGATAAATGATCCGTTTATGAAATGCAACTCAAAACAATACCCACATCCTGCTCTGCGAAACACGATTCGACTGAACCGGGAAAAGTGTTGTGATACAACTCAACATTCAAAAGCCAACGCTTATCCCTGGTGCCCCTCTCACTCAAACGTCCCTACCTGTGAAAAATACAGCTCGCGATGGATTCGTCCATCCCATAGGGAATACGTTTGGATTGAGACGCTAGTGATTTGGACGAAATTGAATTCAATTCCACGCTTTTCTGTTTATCAAAGACGCGCATGCGTGTGTTTGTCAGTTCCTCTTATTCCGTTGATATCTTCACTGAATCCATTTTTAAAAATTAATGATGTTTAAAAGTAAATTGTAAATATTTTTATGGTATTTTATGTAATAAATTTCTTCCTTTTTTTAAAAAAAAATAAAAGCATGTAAATTAACTAAGAATGATTTCGAGTTTTTTTTTTATTGTTGATTTTTGCTGGAATGCAACTCAACTTACTGTGTATATTTTCAGTTTACTGTTAGTTTTTAAATTTTGAAGCAATGAAACGCAGAACAAAATGATGTCTTGATTGTTTTGAATCATAATAAAGATTAGCGCCATGTGTGAATTTGATAATAACATCAAATTATCATGGTTACTTGTGTCTCAGTTTGTTAGTTGGGATTTTTGCAGATATATGTGTGAACAAAATGAAAATGAGAAGTGGGAACCTGATGTTTTGACCTTTTTAAGAAGTAGGATTTCTTGAGATCTTACCTATTTTCTCAGATTTTTTTAAAAATTATTTTATATATATATATAACAATATGCAAATTTTATCCTGAATAATTTACAATTTCTTTCTTGAGGATTTAATTTTACAAATAGTTTTGGCGCCAAAACTTCAACAAATTGATATTTTTTAAGCATTTCTTTTGCTTATGGAAATCAAAGGGGATAAAAAATTATTTACCGACGGAGCAGTGGTATTTTAACGGATATATGAACCGAATGTTGTGTACTGTACCAACTGAATATATAGCATAATTGATTATATATGCTCGATTATATATTTATCAGGAACTTCTTTTTTTTTGAAAATATTTATACACTTTTATTGAAAATTATTCAAAAATGTTTTTAAAGTATAAAAATATTGTAAAATAAAAGTTACAAAATAATTTTCAAAAAGTATTGTGACATTTGATGACAAATATCTGTAAAATTAGTCTTTTGCTATTAGGTATAGACAATATTTATCTAAATATTCATAATTCTTTGGAGGAATCCAATTTTATAATGGTTGTCCTCTAAAATATATCTTGCAATTCAAAATAATTTTGAAGTATATGGGAACAAAATGACTAAATTTAAAATTGAACATTGAAACACTTAAAAATGTTACTTATAAATCTAAATTGATTTCTAGTTACAAATCTTCTAAATTATGTATCCTTCAAAAATATGTAGTCAATTTAGACTATATATTTTTGAAGGAAACACAATTTGCAAGATTTCATATTGATATGAATAAACTTTTTTTGGAAGAATCTTTGCTTCACTTAAATGTTTTCGTCAAATGTATCATTTCTCAGAAAAATTACTTATTTCTTTAATATGATAAAAAAAAGTAATGCCTGCGACTCAGTGATTGGCAACTGTAATTTAATTTCAATTCAAATAAGACAATTTTACTAAGTTTGTGAAACAAGCTACAAAATTAGATTGTAAAACTTTTTCAATAAATCTTTTAAAAATAACTTTTAAAAGAATCATATACCTTTAAAAAAAATTATAGCCAGTGAATCGTTTTTCATTCTTAGTTGTTTAGGACTTTTATTTGATTAGCTTGGAATCCCTGAATTATTTTTAGTGTATAGCATGTTTTTGTTGGAGCTTAATTTAATTTGCATAACAACTCATTTAAAAATAAAAATTATTTTAGTCTCTTATTCTAGATTGCTTTTCTGTTTTGATTGGACCATACTTGAAGAGTTTGCTATGATCAACATTATGTCCAAACAAAATAAATATTTAAAAATTTATCTTCTTAATGGTGTATTCTTTCTTCTAAAGTAGCTTTATTTACCTTCATTCTTGATAAAATTGATTGATTGTTAACTAGATTATTTTATTACTGTCTTTTATGCCTTGTTATGATATCTGTCCGATTAAGTATGTTTCTATTCTTTTTGCATCTAACATACCAGAGCTGCAATTCATGTTTATATCTTGATAATGGCTATTACCAGAATACTTTGCTTTTTTAGGTAACTTATATTTAAAATGAAATTTTGGAGTTCATATTATCAGATTTGCTATATAAATTGAGTTTATAATAAATTGAAATAGAACAAATCATATTTTTCAAATAATATATATTATTTATATTATTTTGATTTTCAGTTACATGTAAACATTTTTTAAATTACTAAATAAATCATTTGTTGGTATACATTCTATCGTATAGGGATGTCAGCATGGGCTATAAACAGTATATGTCACTTCATGCTATATGTCATTGTGTGACACCTGCATGAACTTATTAAAATTTGAAGTATTTTTAAGATTTTATTCATTGTATTTAACATTTACATAACTTTACGCCTCTTTTATTTAATTACTTTTTAACTTAATATACTTTTTTACATTTGAAAAAAATATTTTTTGGACCATCTGTTTATTTAATTAGTTTTCATCAAACTTGTAAATTTTTGACCACCTGCATGTAATCTTTATCAAAATGAAGTAAATGTAAAAATGTTTTTCACATTCTTCTTTTTCATTTTCTATCTCATCTGACATCACAAATACATTCTTAAAATTATATTTTTACTTAATAATAATGCAAAATGAGCAATCGTATTAAATGTTATGTCTGTGTGGTGAAAGCTCCATAAGTCAAAATTACTTTTTTAAAGTGGCTATGTTACTTGGCTTAAAAATTGGTACTTACATATTAGACCATCGATCTTTATTGCCAAATTTGAAGGCATCGTCAATGAGTTGCTAAACTGCCAATATTTAAAAAAATTATTCAAACTTTAACTGTCGTCCTCCATTTTGTTGGTTTTGTTAGCATTGACAGTCTATCACCAAATTTGAATCTGTCTCCAATGAGTTTTTTAACCATTGGCGTAGACAGTCTGATACAAAAAATCTAAAGCCAAAAAATAAGTTACCTAAAAAATCTAAGGTTGAAAGTTCTACCCTAGGGCAATCGTATCCATTCAATTACAATGGTGACATCTTCAATAAGCATCCTTCATACAGCTGTTGTGGTACCCTCTATCAACAGCAAAAATCATCAGGCATTTAAAAACAATTTACTCACTAACTCACTAGTGGAAGAGTATGTTGTGAAAGCTTCATAAACCAGATAACATCTATTGTACACAAGTAATTACTTTTGTGTAGTGGTTATATTACTCAGTGTCAAAGCCTAATGTTGTGAGTTGGTTCTTGGGCAATCTTATCCATTCATCCTCATCAGATTATCATCTTGTCTATTAAATAGGTTTGTTGGTTAATTTTCAACAAATAGTATGTTGCAAAACCTATATAAAGTACTTAATCTCTTCAAAAAATTTATTTAACAATGTAAATATACTTTTTCTTCCTTTTATTTTTGCCTTGATTTGGTGTATAAAAAAAATAATATAAAAAATAATTATATATTTTTAAAAAAATAAAATTAAATTAAACAAATAAGGATAGATTAGCAAGCAATCTAAATTAATTAAGAAGTGGTAAACAATTTAATGTCAATAAAAATTAAAATAACTCAGAGTATTTTGGGGTTTTAAATGAAGTTAGAAAAATGTGAAACTAATATCAGTAGTTCTATTAACTTATGACTTTAACAGTTCAAGAAATTAAACGTTTATCATATTAAAAAGCATTTAAATATATCTAAGGTAAAAAGGATATATTTATCTCAGTATTAATAAGCCTTTTTAGGTGATTTTTATTGTGCAAGGACATGCCCTGCTTATATATAAAGGCCTTAAAGAGACAATTAAGGGTTTGTATAGTTTTCTAAATTATGTAGTTTTGATTTTAAATATTTTTGGCAAATTATAGTCTCTTCTTTATGATGTTCCTTAATTAATTCAAAAATAAATTAAGAACATGAATCCCTAATTTTGTCAATATTTTGATGTAAAAAATGTAATTGTTAGCAAGTCATAGGAATTGAGCAACATTGATGGAAATAACTTCTCATATTCTACGTAACTTGCTAAGTAGAAACAATCTATTAAATAATTCTGAAAGTAATCAAATTAAATAGTATCAGGAATAATCAGATTAAATAGTATCAGGAATAATCAGATTAAATTATATGCTCCACAATAAAATCTTAGAAAAATAATTATATTTATTTTTAGGATACAATTTTGCTAAAAAGTTACATATGGAATAAAATTGTAAATTCTGTTATGTTACATATTATTCATATTTGTTGAATGTTTATTTTGATTTCATTTTTTAAGATATGGTTGTTGAAAGAACAGAAAAAGCTGCTAACGATATCACTAAGCATGAAATGATTGCCAGATTTGTTATGGAAGCCAGGACTATTCGAACAACTGCAAGAATGCCTTTTATTCAAGAATTATCCAAAAAAGTAGTAGAAAAATGCCCAGAGTTAAAATCAGCTGTGGCTAATTTGCTTTTTGACTTACAAGTACAAAATTTTTATACTGAATTATTTCTTTTTAAACTATTTGCTTGTCATTTTTTTTACTGTTATATTTCATTCAATTTTTCATTTGTTATTTTTTGAAATGACTAAAAACTTGATTCTGAAAGAAAAAAAAAGAAACTTAAGTTGTCTATTAAAGTAGGGATTTTGATAGCAGTGGTAAAAAGAAAATTCATTCCTGATAATTAAACTTATAATTTATGTCATTTTTTTTTAAAAAAATTAGTTACTTATTCTTAAGGTTTTTCTATTATTGATAATTAATCTAACCATCACATATGTGATGCTACAATAAAAGGGAAATTCAGACACATTATCAATTTGTAAAGATTAAGAAATTGTTCTGATATAACATCTGTATCAACCTTAAGACAAAAAGATTAAAATTAATTTCTATTCAAATTTTTGGTTTCCGAAGAATACTGGTATGATACTTGGTTCTTTTGAAGATTGCCATGTTTTAAAAAACTGGTGTACAGTAAATTTGTTAAACTTAACATTTCTCATTTTAAAACTGCCTAAAAATTCAATAAATGAACTTTCGCTGTATGTCTAGCGGATTACTGACAAGATTTAAAATTACAATAATAATTGTCTTTCTATTTCTGCTAGTATTAAATTATTTGTTAAAAATCTAAATTATAATGCTACAGAAAAGTTCAGAAATATTTATATTCAAGCCAACTAATAATATTTTGACATTATTCAGGTGGTGAATTTAGCTACCTATTCATGGAAAAAAAGATTGTTTATTTCTTTTTGAAAATTTTGTATATTTAATTTAATTTTATAAATTAATATGAATATTTCACCTATTAGCATCTGATCTTTAATATGTGTTTTATGTATTTTATTGCCCATGTTTTCCCTTTTCATAAATACTTTTTTTTGTACTGCAGTACTATTTTTTAATGATTTTATTTAAATGGTGTGGTTTCAAAAATTTAGTAATTAAACTCTGCAGATTTTAAAAAAATATAATAAGAGGTATTTTTATATGTAAATGCCATTTTACTCATTCTAAATTATCTTGCTTACTCATATATATAAATTTATATATAAGGAATTAATTATTACTTCATTTTTTTAAATCTCCTAAAAATCTTTTGTTTTCTAGTAAATTAAGTCTTTATAATTATCCATTTTAAATTTATGTATTTTATTGAATTTATTTATTTATTTTTATATCAGCATTTGTATATATTGACATTGATTTGTTAAAACAATAAAAAATGTTTTTGCATAAATAGCAAGCAAAATAAAGGTTACTTATGATTTGTAATTTTAATTATATTTTATTATTTTCTTTCATTTCTTTAGGAACTTTTAAATTCTTTCGATAAAAGTAAAGATTCTCAAAAACAAGAAGAAATTCTAATAACTATGGCCCAAGAAGTAAATAAATTTAATGTTGAAGCCTGTAAAAATCTACCTCTACCAAATCTTGTGCAAGTAAGTTATGCTTTCTTAAATTCACTATAATTTACTTAATTTAATTAGTAAAATGTATGTTTATTCATTTATTTTTTTTTCTTTGTGCATAGGGACAATAATTATTACAAAATTAGTAATTTAATATAACTTTAATTGATTTTAATAATCGCTTCTACAAATTTAACTGAGATTCCTTTTCACATACATTAATATGCACTTATTATTGAAAAATTAAACTTCAATGTTTCTGTTATATTTATATATTTAATGTTAATAATTTATATTTTGCTGTCATTTATATTTTGCAAATTATTATAAGTGTCAATTTTCTCCCTCAAAATTTCTTTCATCTGATGCATGAGTTACAGAATAATAATTTGATTAAATTAATCATTTCACTAATAATGAAATTTTAAAATTCTGACTTTAGAGAATGAAGGAAAAATTGGTTACAAGCTTTCATCTTCACAGTCATGAAATAAATCTAGTGATACAAAATATATAAAATATTAGAAAATTGGTTTTAATGAGAAACATCAAAAAAGGAATAAAAATAAACTAACATGCATTGAACAGAAATCATTTTTGTTACTTATTATTTCAGAAAACATTGAAATGGAAACTAACTGCCATATAAATGTTTCAGATTAATCCATTGAGATTATATATATATATATATATAACGTTCATAATTAAATGGCACATGTAAATGAAACTGTAAAATATAATTATAAATGCTTGGAAGAGTGTTTGTCAAAAGTTCCATTCAGTCAGAAAAACGAAGAGATAAAAGACATTGAGATGATAGAAATATGCGTTAAACATAAAGCTTAAATGAACATGAAAACTGGATTAAAAGTTGATTAGATAAGAAATTATGTAGACCTATTTATGAGAATAAAATTTATATTTCCAATAATTATTTTCACGCTTTTTCGCCCTTTTTTTACATTATTTTAAGATTTTTTAAAAAAATGCTTTATTAGGTGTATCAATATCATTTCTGCACATTTTTTTTTACTTTATTTTTAATTTTTTTAATGCTTGTGTAATTTGTAATAATGTTTTTAATCTTACAGTGAAATTCAAGCTCATCCTTCAAAAAATTGCAAGTCTTTTTCAGTTTTAAAATTAAGATGAAAAAAATATTGCTTGCTATGTATTGTAATATCTTTATGCATATATCTTTAAGAAATATTATTATTTGGCATGAAATTAGCAATTTTAGTTAATTTATTGTGTGTTCTTTAGCAATTGATGTCTACCATGTTGTTAAAACACAAGTGCCATGAGTCCTTAGATTTTTATTATTCAGAGTTGCCTAGTATAATGAAAGAGCCCAAACATGCATTTGAGCATCTCCCCGCCCCAACCACATGAAAGTAGAATTCAGCATAAAACTCTCACTGTATTAACAAGTTCATATATCAAACTTCATTTATTTAAATTGTATTTTTGATTATTATATTTTTATGCATGAAAAATGTATTGTGTTTATATGCATGAAACACTGAGAAATGGCTAATCCCTTTAACATATTAAGTTGAAATTCTGATAAATTACATTATATCTACCTTTTAGATACTAGAATTATACATTAAATTTATTGATCCTAGTTATTTTATTTTTGAACTATTCTATTTGCATATAAAAATTCATTCTGACAGATGGTAAATTTGTTGTCGAATTTGATTTTGGCTGTATTCTTAAGA
Source organism: Argiope argentata (assembly GCA_026289955.1). Classification (NCBI taxonomy): domain Eukaryota; kingdom Metazoa; phylum Arthropoda; class Arachnida; order Araneae; family Araneidae; genus Argiope; species Argiope argentata. The sequence goes on along the minus strand of JAOUZG010038877.1, from coordinate 2,540,280 downwards.
TACTGAATCTATGTACCAAATTTTAGTCATCTTGCTCTTTACTTTTTATAGCTTGTTCAGTTGTGGCAGCCAAACAGATAGATTTATTTTTAAAGAATTTGATATTAAATTTTATCACTTCAACTCAAGCATATTTGTATTATCATGTTTACAGATAGATAAATATTATCTTTAAAAATGGACCATTTTAAATTCAGAAGGGTATAGAACATAAAAGTTCATAAAATTCTCGAGTTTTTTTTTAATCACTTTATTTTCTCTTATATATGAGAAAGTAAAGGTAAGTTGTAGTCTGAAGATGAAAAAAGCAGGACACTATATTTCTGAAAAGTTCATAGAAATACACATTGGTTGAGTATGCATTATTCTTTTTTCCTTTGGCTGCCAGTCCCCCCCCCATTTTGATTTTTTTTATAATTTTCATTTTGTATTTCATTAATTATAATTTTATAATAACTTTTATGTATTATAGTTAGTTATTTTTGTGTTTAATTTGAATGAATGTGCTTAAAAGTCTAAAATATTTTTGATTTAAAAACATTCTTGATTGAGATAGTACAACCAACTAAATTAGAAAAGTTAGAACGTGTTTCAGTTTTCAATTTTATTATTGGGAGTGAGAGTTACATTTAAAGACATAAATTATTAAAAATCAACTAATAAAAATTTGATAAGTTGGATTTTATTCAATATTTGGTAATATTTCTACATGATATTCAAAAAAGAAAATAATCTTGTGAAATGAAAATGTATTTCTTTGTTTCCCTTTTTAAACAAAGAATTTTTGTTCTAAATGTGATATAAAAGACTTAAAATAAATATTATTCTTTTTTACAATTATTGATTTTTTTAAAGTATTCTAATCTTTGTAATGCAAAAATAACCATATGAATTTATTCAATAAATATTCCTTTGTTATACATGAATCAAATAACTGACTTTAAAGATATATATGAAATCTGAATGGTTTTTAAAATTATTTTTACATAGTATCGATGAATAATTAAATTTTATTGTCATGAAAGATGCTGTTCCATAAATTTGTCATGATATATTATCAGTACTCATTTTTAAAACTTTATGTACTTTAAACAGGTTGTTCAAACTTGGCTTCAAGTTGAATATCAAGCTCAGTTGCTAAAAGCAGACATTAAGAAAAATATTGAAAATGTAGATCTGTTCCAGAGAGTGGTAGATTGTTTACATGAAGAGTAAGTCATGCTATATATATTTATGGTATGTATTTGAATAAATATATGCCAACATGAATTTCGCATTTTTTCCCTCTCACTACATATTTTATCCAGTTTAATTTTTTTTATCAAAAAGAAACATCATTTTTTTAAATTTATATTTCTCACATTCCCAGTTTTATAGTTGTCATAGACCCCCCCCCCCCAGACTAATAGAAGAGAATTTGCATTATGCTTATAGTATATACAAAGCTTCCCCCTCCCTTCCTTTTGTAGTATTTCTCATGATTCTTATGCATCACTCACTATTTTATTACATGAGAGCAAGAAAAAAAAAGTATCATGGAACAGTAATTCTTGATTATTTTCTTATTTTGTGAAGTAAGTATTGTATCTGAAAGAGGAATTCACTGTTGATAGATGTTTACACATTTTTAATTTTTCTAATGTAATTTGTTATTTTTTTCTGTTATCATTTTAATATTTAAAATGCAAATATCTCATCTGAACAACATTATAAATAATACATTTTGTTATGAATGATCTTTGCAACTCAGTTTATGTTATTCCACATTAACATAAAGTTTTATATACTACATCATTCCATGGGAAAAAATTGTTCTTGAATGATGTGTTTTTATAAATATGATGTATCATTAATTTTTATATACTTATAATATTTATTTATTTTTTTAGAAAAATAACCTCTGAGGAAGCTAAAGTGATTGCACGTGCATTGTATGAAGATAAAGCACTTAAAAGAATATTCCTTTTAAATAATTCAGAAACAGAGGTAAATGATTTTCTAGGTAATAAGGTTATTTCTTTTTAATAGATCCCTTCCTCTTTTTTTTTTTTTTTTTGAGAGAGAGAGAGAGAGAGAGAGAGAGGAAGAAAGAGAACCAAAAATTTAAATTATTTTTTATTTATAAATGTAATTAATTATTAAATAAACATAAATTCATTTATTTTGGTTGTTTTTTATTGTTAGTCAATAAAATCAGTCAATCAATTGTTATTAGTTTTTTTTTGAAAAAAATCCATTTTACAATTAAATCTCTATAGTTTATTAGATTTGTTGATATTTTTGAAATTAATTCTTTTAATCACATGACTTTTATTCCTTCCTTTTCTTCTCAGTTATCTGATATTGATTTGTGTGTACAAATAATATCATAAGTCTCCGTTGAATCAGAATGTCTTTCCAATGAATATATAATTGTGTTTCTTCATTTCTTGCTAAAATATACACCAAATACTATCTAAAGGCTTTAAATACATTTTTGTAAGGTAAAGAAATAAACTAATAACTCTTTATTCTGATTGAACTCATTTTTTCAAATCGTTTTTAAATTTATTTTTTTGTAGCTAAATACACTTTATTATAATTTTAATTAGTTTACTATCATAATCTTGATGCAAAAATATCTTTATCTTAAATATCAAAAATCTTTTTATCGTATCAAAATCTTTTTATTTCAAGTACCTAAAAAGGTATTTAAATATATATATATATATATAAAGATATTTACAGTATTACATATTTCATACGCCTTTAATGCATATTTTTATATATGTTGCATTTTTTTTTAATGTTTACCTTTTCCATCATTTCTTTTTAATATTAAAAGTTATTTTTACAACTTATACAATGAAATTGGTAACTAACATAAAAATTCAGAATTGTTAAGAAATAAAAGATTTTTTATTTCCATAATGAATAAACATCTTGATTTGTCATAATTTTATAATTGTAATTCTCAATAACCATATTTATATTCATAGCAAAGCCCAATATCTAGGTTGAAACTCAATTTTTTAATATGCCAATTATTTAAATTCATTATTATTTGGTTGCTTCATGCTTAATTATTCTTAGAAAGTGACTTGAAAACAATTGTTTTCCCTTCTATTTAAAGGTCAGATTTTTATTTAATTGCAATCATTTATCATTTTAAGCTGAATAAAATAATGTTATTTTTTAAAAAAAAAAATGAATTTATCCTGAGCTTTTAAACTGTTTTTTCCATGTATGTGACAAATTTTAAAATTTGAAGAAAAAAAACTGAATTTAAAAAATTTTTTTTGCTGGTATTTATTAAGGATAAATAATTTTATGTAGGAATATTAGTTTTTCTTTATATGTATCACTTAGCAAATTTTAATTTTATGTTCAAGGCATTCTTAAAATTCAGATCTATTGTGTTTTATGATATACATGGGTTCTTTGCTTAACATAATTTGTTTCTTGATTTTATTTGGGTCACAAAATACTCTTTAAGCAGACCAATTTCCTCTATAGGAATATTAATATAAAATAGAATATTGCATTCCATTAAAAACATTCAAATAAATTTATAATAATTCTATTAAAAGTATTCAAATAAATTTACAATAATGTAATTGATGACTTATAATAAATTATAAGAAAGTTATCTACAGATATTTGATTTTGCTTATATTTCAAAATTTGACAAAACTGAAACATAGTATTATTGTTAAATAATTTTGTTGCATGTGTTACTGCTTTATTAGGCTGATACTTCTCAATATTTGATGCTTCAATTATCCATGCTTTCATTATCTCCCTTGTTTCATTGTAAACAAGTGATGCTATTCTGAAACAATTGCATTTTCCTCCTTTTATATCTTCTTAATGTGATACTTAATACAGTTCTTAGCTCTGCTTGTATTTATTTCAGCTTGTTATTGAAATACCTCTCCTTTATGCGATTTGTAACTGTGTCATTTATTAAAATGTCTTTTTATTTTTCTTTATTTATTGAAACTTCTATTAACTGTATATCTTGAAGCTGCTCTTTTAATTTGGAGGAAAAAATCAAGAATTAAAAAGCATTAAATTTTGAATGTGACATCATGTCACTTTGTCTTTCCTTTTGTGAAATATTGCTTATTATGTAAATTTCTCATTGAGCATAGTGTGTCTAGGTAATTATATGTTTCTCAAATAAGTAATATCTTATTTATTTCAGACTGAGATTGATTCTCAATCTCAGGGGCTATCTATTCAACCCTACCAAGTTCCTCCTAGACACTTGACCCCACCACAATCTGCACATGCATCCAGCCATTTTAAATTGCCTAGTCCAGTGCGACATGTTGAGCCTGATAACACGACACGATCATTTACATTCAATCCTGCTCTTTCACCACCTCACCTAGAACCTGAAAATATCTCATTACATGATTCTTTCAATCCATCCAGTCCTGAAGAACCTCTGGAAGATGTTCAGCAATATAAAGTATCAAATGACGTACAGGACTTGGGACTTTTGAGTCCAACCAAATCATATTTCTTTAAACCTTCTGCTGAATCCCAGATTAGTACCAAAAAATCTTCTAAGAAACCATTCATGCATGACAATGGTCCAATTTCTCTATCCTCATCAGACTCTGATTCATCAGAAATCACAACTGCTACTAGCACGTCTCGAAATAAGAGACGCTGGAAGAAGCTCCTGGAAGAATTTCAATTAGAGGAGAATTTTTCTGAGGATGACTCACCCTCTGTATCAAAAAGGACCAAAACTCCCGAAGTGGTTGTAGATAGTCCTATGCAAAACTTATTCGTTAACTGTGACGACGAAGATACTAGTGATTGTGATAAAAATGCAGAACTTAAGTTCTTAACACCAACCATGTTTAAAAGCGTAAGTTTTCTATGTTTTTCTCAGTCAAAGAACAATTTTTAAAAAATTGAAATGCAATACTTTTTTTGTTTATTAATTTATTTATTGTAATGTAAATTAAGATATTGCATTTGTAAAATCATTGTCATTTCTTTTTAAGTATTTCAATTCTGCATCAAAATAAAAAATCGACCAATTTTCTTTTAATTATAACCCAGAAAATACTGCAGCAATCGATGCTTGTTATTCTATACACTATTTTAAGTCTATTTTTACACATTCATTTTTTTCATTTATAAAAAAAATGCAATGAAATATTTCTTTTTATTAAGAATTCCATATATTTTACAAATATTTTTATTTAGCCTTGTATAGAGAATTTGTAGGTGATTTTGAAGTTTTGAGTGAATGAGAATGATGAGATAATAATATAATTAACCAATTTTATTCTGTATTTTTTACCTAATGATTCATTAAAATAAGAAAGAATATTAATAAATTTAATTATTAATTTATCTTTCATAGTTTGAGAATATAATATTTTGTTCAGCATTTTTACTTTCTTGCATCTAAAGAGAAAATATAGTAATCTTTAAAAAATTCAATCTCGAGCTTTTTAACTAGTTCCATATTTTAGACCTCCCTCAGTTTGAAAACAAGGTTATTACAACATTACAAAAATATAGAAAAAGTAACATTTTCTAAAAAAGAGGGGGGGTTTAAAAATACAAAAAAATTTTAACTTCCTGAATTACTTTTTTTTTCTATCTATTAAATACTTTTTTTCTGAATATTACAAAGATTAAAAATCATAGACATAACACCAAAAATGACACAACTGTATTTTCATTTTTGGAATTATATTTGTCTACCTGTTAACATCGCAACTCAAAAACACTTTAAACTATTTGGATGAAATTTGCGATGTAGGCTTTGCTTTAATTTTGTAGATTTCTATCAAAATTTGAACTAAATTCATTATGAAGAAGTGTATGATCAATTGTCCAATAACAAGTGTATATGGTGACTAACAAATGTCGAGAACTAGTTCAATCTAAGTTTGTAGTGGCTGGTGCTCATTTAATCTTTTGTGGTCGCAAAGTCCTCTATGTCGAGAGTAATATCACAGGGGGTATTATGTCAGAGGTGATTGTTCCCTGTTCCAGATCTAAATTACGATCTGAGATGAATGAATGAAAAATGCATGAATGAAGTCTGCCCCCTGAAAAGGGTTGTAGCATGTGTGTAGTTAAGTTGTACTTTTGGCCCTAGATGGAACTACTTGTTAAAAACAAGAGACGCATGCTTTCGGCTTAAATTCTGCTGATATATCAGCAGGGCTTGTCCATGGCAAGGGCCATAAGTAACACCAACTTGTTCAATGAAATTTGATGTATGAGTTTAACATCTAAAATTAGATTCTAATGAAATTTAGAACCAACTTAAGCAAATTGTTGCCCATCTGACAATTGGTACTTGTATGTGTCTGTAAACAAAATAATTGAAAATGAAAATACTAATAAATGAAATTTGGTCTATGAGCTATTGATTACAACTGTAACTCTGTGCCAAATTTTGGTTTTAGTTAATCTGTATTGAGACAGCAAAAATACAATTTTTATTTTCGTGTACTTACCATATGACAAAGGTTAATCAGCTAAGACCACATGCTAAATTCGGTAAGAATTTATTCTATTGATTTGTATTTCATAATTATTGTTCATCAGTGGAAAGCTATACATTCATGGCCTTACACAAATTTCATAATTTTATGTAGGAGGAGTGAAATAACACTTTTATTAGAAAGTTCTTCAATGGTCTGTTTCTGCTGGTTTTTAATATTACAAGTACTTATTTAAATGCTATAGCAATATAATTCTTCCATGGCAATATTATATTAAATGTCCCAAATTACAATTGGAGATTAAATAAGTATTTCTATTTTTCTCAAGCTCAGACTTATTTCAGAGTCCCATTATGTTAATTTTCAGTGAATTCCTTTGCATGTTAAAATTTACAGCAAAGATCATGCTTATAGCTTGACCAGAGGTGGTTTCAGCCACTCTAGCTCTTCCTTTATAGCTATCACCTTTTTAGAACATCAATCCATTGTTAATAGGGAACTTTCAAGGGAGTTGCTGGTATGCAATCAAAGAGCTCAGATATTTGTTTGCTCTCAATTGTAACAAAGCCTCTCAAATGGCAATATCCAGATTGGCAGTCACACTAAAAGTTTTGTTTCTTGGGGACTGAAAGACCTTTACAATCTACTCTAAATGCCAAGCTCAGCAAGCCTCTGCTAAGCACTTCCTGGACTGTTTGGGACTTCCTATAGGCAACATTTTCTCCTTCCCCCTTCTGGTCCACGACTTTCACTGGGTCAGCGGTCTGATGGATCTTGTCTGACTTTGTCAGACAGCTAGAGAATAAGTCACAACACAACAACAATATCTAAAATTCAATGGCATTTAAATTCTAAAAGATATTAATATTTTTACTCAATTAGTTGATATATCTGTATTTACTCTGAAGTTTATATAGCCAGATGCTTCTTAATTTTTTTTAAAAAAAAGCTCTTTATAGTTTTAACTAAAAAAGTTTTAAAAAATTATTATTATATTGGTTTTAATTTGCAATAATTTATAAAAAAAAGTAATAACTATCAAAATTTACTATCAAAAATAAAAAATTTCCCCTCTAATGCTTACATTTATTCTTAAATTTACATTTATTCTTAAATGTATGTTTATTTTTCCAACATTACATTATTAAAACGTCTAATACTTTGTTTTGTTTACTGTTATTATATATGTATTTGTTGCAGGACTATGTTGACAAGAATCCTGCTCGTGCGGTATTACTTTCAGATAATGAATCATTTAATTCTTCCATAATGACTGCTCCAACAAATAGTCAAGAGGATCCTACATTTTTTCCTACACTTAAATCAAGGAACAAAGCTGTGCCTGCAAAAGATTTCCCTGTACCACCAAAAAAACGATTAAAAACGGCAAAAACTATTCCTAGAAATAAACCAATGAATAGAATAATGGCTAGAATTATGGAAGAGCCTGAAGCTCCCAAACAAGTGACCTTAGGCCGATTTGGGTTCACCCCAAATGTAGCTAGGTATTTATTATAAAATTTTTGACACTTTCTATTCTTTCTTCTTTGTATATGGCAATGTATGAAAATATTACCATATCTAATTAATACAAATATTAAGTTGAATTATTTTACATGTTAGCAAAAGTTTTCAAGATTGAATTCAGAATTATTTATTATACTTGTTGATTAGGTTTTAAAATTTCACTTTCGTGTTTGTCATGTGATAATTAGGGTTGTTTATGGTATGATTCCAATCATTGCAATGTTTTAGAAAAAATACTTTAATATTCAATTAAATTAAAGATTTTTTTTTTTTTTTTTTTTTTTTTTTTTTTTTTTTTCTACATGCTTCACATAGGCAGGGCGTGAGTACGCTCTCAAGAGAAAGGGACAGAAAACCTTTTTGGAATACTCGCGAGAGTTAGCACACAGGTGATAAGTGACATGGCAAGTGTGTCACACATAGTATCAACAGAGCCTGCAGTTCATGGATATAGGATATAATTTATATTATTTATGATGGGTGTAAATAATTTATGATAGATATATAGGATTTATTATAGACATTTATTACTTGTTTGTCAGTTTTTTGAACATATTGAATTCTTTAGTTAAAATGGGGATTATTACAGGCATTGTGTGTTCACCACATATCTGAGATTATTAATAGAAATATTGAATTCTTTGTTAATATGGAAAAGAAATTTGAAGCACTCTTTCTTCATGCATTGTCTATTATAATTCATTAGTTATGCAATACCTAAAGGAAAAAAACCATTATATCAGTTGTTGATAATCTACAATATTTTAGAATAGTGAACAGATAGTGTGAAATAAATATATAATTGTATCACACAGTCTGTGTTTCACCCCCCAGTGTTCCTTAAAGAAGAAATATCTTGCAGAAATTTGCTATTTGGAGAGATTTAAAAAATTTTTGCAATTAAAAAAAACAGCCACTTTTTTTTTTCAGTTATCATACACGTTACAATCTTTTATTTCACACTTTTATTTTATTTTTTCATATTATAAAATTATTTCATAAAATAATTTTAATTGTGTAGATGCATTGTACAGATTATGTTAATATGTCACAAGTGTTTATATTAAGTTTTAATTATTTTGTAACAAATAAATTCTAACTAAATTCATTTTATATTTTCATAAAATACTGTTTTTCAACTAAAATGAAGAAAAGAAAGACTAATCATATGAATATTAATTAGAAAATCTTTTATATAAAATATTAACGTTATGAAGCACTTTTCTTAACTCTGTGAGCCGGACTATTGTAAGAATTCCATAGTTTTGATCCCTTAGGTAATTTTTTTTGTGTACAAAAATCAAAGGAATGGTTTTTTTCCATAGGAATCCTTGGTCACAAATTGCCTTTAACCCTTAAATTCCAGCTCTTCATCCATTTCCAGAATTTTTTCAAACAGTGATTTGGGGCAAGTTTGAGCTGACAGAATATTTTTTTAATCTTTTTTTTAATTAAACATTTATTTTAGTTTAGTAACGTTTTCATGTTTTTTGGAATAAAGTAAAATGAGAGGAAAGTGCTAGCTGAAGTTTTCTTCTTTTTTTTTAAATAGTACTATTTTGTACATTTTTTTTTCATTGTATATTCAAAATTCATATTGTTCAGAAATTTCAGATGCTTGTAAAATATATAAACAGTGATTTATTTAAAATATGCTTATAATATGTAGAGGATGTTTGATCTCTGATTATTATTATTCTCCAAATAATTTAGTTTTATTTCTATTTTAAAATTTATAAAACTTTCAACTCTAGGTATGAACTCATATTTGATTGTTACTGCAATTTCATGGTTTTTTAAATTCATATTTTATTATTTTGAGAAATTGAGTTTTTCTCAATATATTTCAGAATTCTGCTTTATAGTTGTTTTTATTATTTGTATTTTATGGTAATATTTGACATGATTAGAAAGTTATGTAAGATAAAAGACAATATAAAGAATCATTGAGTTTATTTTGTATTTAATAAACTAAATCTTTTCAATCATTTTTAAGAAGAGGAGTGTGTATTATTATTTTTTCAATATTTGAGATTATTTAATGACAAAAAAGTTTTTATATGCAGATATATGAAATTTATAAATAGTTACTTGTATTATGTTACATTTTTTAAAATAATTTTTGCTGTTCATAAAACTTATTTAGAATTTGTTTAGCTTGGTAAATATATGCAATTGTAAAAAAAAAGCAAATTGTGTTATTTGGCCTTTAAATTTTTATATCCTTTGAAATATAGGATTACTGCATTCCTTTCTTTTTCTAAGTTTTCAATCTTGTAAATGGCAACAATAAATTTTGATTCAGCTGTATAAAAGGATGATATAATTTTTATGTAACTGAGGCCCTAGACCAAAGTTTATTTTGGAAATAAACATTTTAAAACCATTTCTGTTTTAAATTCTTAAGTCAATAAAATATTAAATGTATCAAACACAAATTGCTTTATAGTACACTCTATCATGTTTATTCAATAAATTTTAAAAATTACACACATATTTAACAGTTAATATGGAAAAACTTAAAATATAAACCTGAAATGTTGAAACCAATTGTTAGGTTGCATTCAAATCCCTGTTAATCTAATATTTATGTTATACATTTCTTTTTTAAAAAAAATAACTGCTTTGCAAACATATGGAAAACCTGTTCATGTTCTAGATTTTGCGACAAGTTCCCACAATTTTCTACTTTTATTCAATTATTAAATCATATTGCATTTATTAAGTTTTTTAAAACAATCATTTGAATAGAATTAATAACATTTTAGTTTTAAATTGTAATTAAAAATCTTTTAATTAAAAAAAATTTCTTAAATATTTGTAATCTATTTATCCTAATTTACAACTTTAGATATTTAATTCTTTGCTTTGAATTGACCACACAATTTTAATTAATCATTTGTGCACTAAATAAATTGTTTAATTATTAAATTATATTGCATTCATTAAGTTTTTTTAATCGCTTGGTTAGAAAAGATATGACCATGTGTTTTGTACTATTTTAGAAGTAATTAATGTATTTTTATTTATTTATCAGTAGTGTTAAAAGTGGTGCTCGGGGAGCTACGAGAACTAAAAAGAAAACCATCAAACTTTTCGACAATGATATTCCAGCGTCAAGGTCTTCTGATGAAAGCTCTTTATTTCAAATAAACACAAGAAGCGGCAAAAAGAAAAGTAGGTGTTATATATATATATGTATCCTGAAATTACATTGGTATTTATTATTATTTAGGAGCAATTCAGTCTAATATTTGTTTTGGGAGCAAAAATTAAACAGAGCTTTTCAAAAAATTAAAGATTTCATTGAAACAAATATGAAAATAATGCTTGAAGTTTATAAAATGAAATTGGGCCTGGAATGCAGTTGTTATACAATTAGTTAATTTAGAATTTTCCATAAGGATTGTGATACATGCAACCTATTAAATGCTTCTTAATCTAAAAATTTTTTTAAAAAAAACTAAGTGAATGATATTAATGTTTGAAACATTTTTCATGATGAAAAGTTTATTCACATATGTATAATTGTCAAGCATAAAAGCTTAAATATTTGCTCGAATATTATGTTAAAACTGTTATATAAAAATAATTCCATTTATTTTAAAAGTTGTAAGAAAAAAAGCTTTTATTTACATAAGCTTTTTTTGTTTAAATCTTTGATCATCTCTATATTATTATTATTTTCATTAAATGTGTTATGCTATTGTTCAATTTTTTTCTACATTTTATTTTAAAAGAAATCTGTCAGCTTACCTGTTATTGCCAAAATAAATTATATGGATCACCATTAAGTATAATTCATTTGAGTAAAATAATGTAAAATATAAGTATGAAAGCAACAAATTATTTTGTAACCTTCTGCCAACTATTGTAGCCAACTGTTTCCTCAATATGCAAATTTGTCTTTAAAATATAGTCAATGAATTTGTAATGAATCTTTTATATTATAAAAATAAAGCTATGTAAAAAAAATTTAATACTCAGTATACCAAATTTTTATTTAGAATCGGGTGGGGTGGGGGTCAGCTGTGAAACTTAGTAGAATCATATTAGTGTTGGTTATATATTAAAAATTTATCAACTACAAAACATTGCCTTTTAGTTCTGTGAGATGTGTAGCAATAATTGTCTTATATTACATTTTCTAAATTTAGTAATATATTTTCAAAAGGAATGTCTATAACTACTCACTATTTTTTATACTTTTTCAGATTTACAACAGAAAACCATTAATTTAGGAAATAGAAAACGTTGTGAAGAGTGTAAAACAACTTTTAGAACTACTACAGAACTGAAAAAACATATTTTTGTTGTACACACTGTTGAAGATCTTAGTGACGATTGATGTGTTTTTAAATGCCATTCACTGTCAAAGATGATAGGATTAGCAATGTACAGTGTAAATATAAATGCATTTTAGACATATGTATATATAATTTTTTAAATACTTTTTACAATTGAAATTTCAAAGAAATTTTATTAAATTGTAAATTTTGTATAGCTGCTTGTTATAAAGCAGTATGCCATATAAGATTTTCACTACATATTTTTGTATGCATGAAGTCAGAAGCTTTAATAGTCTGTTGACTTCTAATGGGAAAAGTTATTTACATCAGCTGTTTCAAAGTTGGAATTTATTTATCATAATTTTATGTATTTTATAAAATTATGCCATGGCACATATATTGCTATTTTTACTCATTTTATAAATATTTATTTTTCTCTTTCATTCATAACAATATTCCAAGGTTTTTACCTCTTATTAAACTTCATCATGCAAATTTGTATTTGCATTTTAATTATAACTAGTTAGTTTTGATTATGTAAAAATGAATTTTAAAAAAAATATAAATATTAAAATTTATGTAATCTGTTAAAGCAAACATACTTTTTTGCAGTTTTACAATGATGCTAGATTATACCATTGTTATTATTTTTTATAAATGTTATTTCTTGAAATATACGTTATTGGAAACAAAGATCATTAGAATTCATCTTTCAAAAGTGGATTGTTTAAATGATTCTGCAGTAAAATATGCAATATTTTTCTTATTTATCATATGCTAAAGGAAATTGCAAGTAAGAATCATATCACATGATGAAAATAGTATTCAATAATATAAGTATTGCTTATATATGCTCTTATTTTGTTTTGGAGCTTGATTCCTGGCCACTTTCCCTATTGTATTTATTCCAAAAATGTCTGCTATTTCTCAATTACCACTTTGAACTGTTTCACTGACATCTTACTTGAAGTTTCCATTTTTTTAGTGGAATATTCTCATTATTTGCTTAGTAAATAAATGTTCCATCTGAACCTAAAAATTTCCTTAAAAGCTTTCCTTACTTATGGTTTTGTTCCAATATAATGATATTCCTGGGCCTTTCATTAATAAGGTGTGTAGTTACATTCCAAAGCCAGGGTTTCAAATTTTCTTTTCATTAAATCTAGGTTAGGGAAATGCAAAAAGAAAATTAAAATTTTAAAATAAATAAGATTCTTCAGAATTGTTTCAAATTTCTTGGGGAATAGGTTTTTTTTTTTTTTTTTTTTTTTTTTTTTACTTGCTGGCTAAGATCATCCTATTTTTGCCACCTTAACATTTTTTGGTATAAATTAATTATGCTTATGAAAAGAAATTAAGCACCAATAAAATATTATTAAAAATCAATCTAATTTAAAGCAATTTTGAAATTTAGTTGTTTCTTCAAAACTTTGCATTTATTATTTATATTTTTAAATAGTTTATTTTCCAAAACATTATTTTCAGTTATTTCATTTTTATTTCATCTTGTGTAGCAAATGTCCTAATGTATGATGTCCTATTCATTTTTGATAGTGTAATTTAATATTTTGTAAATTCTGTGATATTTAAATTGTGCAACATATATAATGACCAACATAGCTAATCCAGTTCTTGAACTCAAGAAATTGGCTTTGATTCCTAATAAAATTTTATTTTAAAACATATTGAAATAATATATAAATTAGCAAAAGAAAATGAATTTTCAATAAATTCAAGTAATAGTACGTGATAACAATACATTACTATAAAAAAAGAAATTTAAATCAAAATTTATGAAGCAGCATATTTTTTTTTAATATTTTTATTATTTTATTGGAATAAAAATTATGAAATATTTGAAGATTTTATTCTTTATTTACAAAATAAAATTTTCGAAAAGATTTTGTAAGATGGAATAAATGTGATAATATGCTATAATATTACTTGATTGTTTTTCTTGAATATCAAAATTATAAAAAAATTTCTTGCTTGTATTTATTAATCCTACATTTGATATGAATTGTAAAATTATATTTGGAAATTTTATTTTCATCTAATATTTCAAAAATATTATTTATTTAATGTTTTTTTGTTTATTTATATTTTTTTCTTTGCTTATGTTTTGATTAAAAATGAATTAATTAAAAGTTGGAAGTTTGTGGGGGGGGGAAGGTGTTCGAGTATTTTGAATTTTTACTCGCAGTTAATAATTAATAATATATTTATACTCATTTTTTTAAGTCTATGCCCAATTTCAATTTTATAAAAATGCTTTAACATGATTTTACTTAAAGTAATTATTTTGAAATTCTTTTGTTTGTCAAATTTAAATATTAACATTTTTCATTTTTATTTATTAATTTTTTTTCTGTACATTATTTGTCATAAAAAGGCACTTTGAAAGATAGTAATATGGATTTTAAAAAACAATATTGTGTTCTCTTAACATTTTTGTATACAAATGCATCAAAATATTTCCAATGTATATTACATCATTGCTATTTAAATTATAAATTCCACTATAATGGATTATTTGTGATATGACATCATCCACCATAACTTCTGAAGATATTACTTTATAAATATTTCTCCCACAAAAAATGTGTATTAGTATTTTGCTATGTGTTCATCAGTTCTGTTTCTTAAGAAATCAGCTTTAGCTAAAAGAATTTTTTCAAGTATGACATTAATACATTTTTATGATATTCTTTTTCTCTGTATAATTATATTCAAACCATGTACCTAAAATTCATCTATCATTGATTATATATTTCACATTTGCTCATAAACATAATGAAATTTTTTTTCTATGTATATTATTCTTTGATCTTCTGTAAAATACATATCATCTGATATTAAGGAAATAAATAATGTCATGATAATTCAATTGTCGTGACATTACTTAGTTATATACAATTTGTGCATTACACTGTGTTGATTAAATTGTAAAAAAATATTTTGATAATGAATAATTAAAAATTTGTAATGACTTTAGCTATAAATTCTGAAGGGGGAATGTAACATGTTAGTTTCTCTTTAATCTTTTCTAATTTATACTGCAAATGTTATTTTTTTTAAAATTTAACCCTAAATTATCTGAAACATTCTTCTTTTGAGGAATTTGTACAGATTGTTTTTAAAATGTAAATGCTTGTTTTAATTAAAACTAAAGTTAATTTTTTTTTATCTATGAAGATTTCTTTATTTTCTATTTAAAAAGAAACCAGTATTTATTACATGAAATGTCTTGTAATTGAATGACCAACTATATTTACCTCTGTTTTGTGTAGTAGCTCCTGAGAGCCTTTACCCTCAGAAGTTACTGCAAAAATTCTGCTTAAATCGTGGACAGATCATCAGCAGACTTTTCTAAATACCTTAAGTAATAACAATAGATCTGTGTACATTGTTTGCATTATTATGATAACATAAATAACTATCATTTAAAAAAAAACATGGAAAAAACCTAAGCAAGTTTCCTGAACCATAATTGCAATGGAATCTATAAGCTTTCTATCTTACTAAATAAATTACTGATATATTTGGAAAACAATATTTCATATAAGAAATCATTATTTCCCCCCCCCCTTGGGAAAGTTAAGAGGGAATGTGATTGGTTCAGCAGTTTTTTATGAAATGGCTAGAGCTAAGATGAGTGTACATTTTAATATATATTTATTACTTTACTAAGGGAATAAATGACAAGATCCAGTAAATATATATATTTTTTATTGTAAAAACATAAACTGTGCATAATATAAAGCTGACACAAAACTATACATTACATATTCATCACATCAATATGATCGATTGACTCCAGCAGCTTGACCTGAAATAAAGCTTTCATTCAATCTACCAACATTTGTTCACCATTCCGAAAGAGCCTGGACATATTCTTGGATTAATCCACACACTGTTTTGTCGTGTTCCCTAGGCAAAGTTCTGAGAATGGTACATGTGAAATCCATGAAGAATTTTTTAAAAAAAGAAATATATAAATAAGATAATTTATCCATCACAATAATTCTCTCTGAAATGCGAAGGAAATGGGTGAATAATTAGCTAATTGTTCCTGTCCACGCAGCTTTCCAACCTGTTGTTTCTTAGTGGTTGTCCCCCTTCGTCTCTAACCTTAACCGGGCAATTTTATTGTTATTATCACTCAAAACAAAAATTTATATAAGCTTTTGTTTGTTTGTTTCCCATCAAATAAATTATCGTTCGTATATCTGGTTTCGTCAGATCTTTCGGGCTTACCTCATCCGAAGATGGTACACAGGATATACCATCTGTTCGATTGGTCGAATTTCGGCTTCTCAACACACACTTTCTTCGCCAGGTTTTTCCTTGTTTTCCAAAGCCACAGAGCAGTCCTTTGCGATCTCCTTCAGATCACTGATATTCTCATAGCTCTCGACTCTCTTCACTGGAGGGGTTACGTAAGCGGATCCCAAACGTATGCTACCCGTTTGTGGGCAGACGTCGGGAACTGAGGTCAGAAGGCCACCACCTGTTGAATCTTTCTGCTTCTTTTGCATGATGATGGGGTTGATGGTCTCTGTGAGCCTACTGGGCTCTGGTGGGGCGGCGGTCGGATTTCCGACCGAGAAAGGGCTGAAGACCGCCGAAAAGGCCAGGACGAGGTGACTGCCGAAATCCATGTAGAAGGCGTTCCCCCATTCTCCGGTCTGCATGTACAGAGCGTGGAGAATGGCAAGGGGCCGCAGAACCACTAGCCATATGAAATTGTAGTACAGAGCCATGTCGACAAAGGTGTTGGTTTTGCACCCATATTGGCAAACTGCTCTTTTGGACCAAGACAGAAATGCTGAAAAGCGAAGAAAAAATGTAAATAAGGATAAAAATAATATTAAATATATACATTTTCTTGTCTTGAAAGTTAGTTAATTATAATGTAGCAATAACTAACCCTTTGCACCCCGATGGGGCCTCTGACTCACTATTTAGGATTGTGCCTCATTTTGACGTTTTATTTATTTATTTTTCAAATTTGATTTTTAAAAACTTTCAAAGAAATTCGACTTAAAAGAATTATGTATATTTATTTTTCATAACAATAAATACGTCTTTGTATTAGGCGAATAATTTTGCATCTAATTATTTTTCGGAGTGCAAAGGGGCTAATTTAAGAAATTAAAAAGTCAACACCCTGGAGTAGGGGTAGCGCGTCTTTCTCGTGATCTGGGAGTTCCGGTTCGGGCATGATTGTTCTTCATCTGTTCTATGTTCCAACGACCTTCGAATCTTCAGCCGGGCCCCCATTTTATCCCTCTTGGGGTTTCTTGGGATCATTTGATGCATGGAAACTTTATCGATAATTTGCGGGAAACTTCGAATCGCTTCTACGGGTATCAAAGGACCCCAAGAAACGGCACGAGGGGTAAAATGGGAAAACGCGTGACCCGTCTGGATTCGACGGTAGTTGGAACACGGCCCTATTATGGCTTTATTAAGACGTACTCTCATCCCTAATTGATGCTACTTAAAAATAAGGGACACGTCATCGGTTCGGACGGAGCTTGCCCTTGGCAAATGCCATTAGAAATAACAGCAGAAACTAGAAAAGTTTAGTTATTCTGTCAGAGGTATAAAAGTAACGCAATAACTTAAGTTAGATAAGATCATATAATTGAGAGTTTTCATAACAGTTGATGACAGGCTCTTGTCCGGTTGAGGTTTTTCACCTTAAAAATTCACTTTGAGTAAAGTTTTCAAATAAAGAAAGAAAATCGAATGGTTTTAACCAGTTAAAATGATTCAGTGCCGATTGTTTCATGTATTTCATTCTCAATTATCAGTAAGGAATTTTTTAATCTGTCTTAATTATTTTATCTATCTGTACTTCTTGGCGAAATTCAGAAAAGCTAAAGAATCGTATACAAAAATAAGTCATAGGTTTAGTTGAAAGTAGAGAGAAATGATGCGATTGAAACAAAAAGTTAACATATTAACGAAAAAAATATTGCAAAAAATAACTTATTATTTAAATTTAAAATTTTAAAGTATTCAAATTTTTTCGAAGCATACTAGCAGGTTAATTCTGCCGTTATACGAATTTTAATCACAGAAACGCTAATTTAGACTTTAAAAAAACGTATTTAATGATGTCGCTATGTACATGTGTGTAAGAGCAGGAACTAAAACAATAAAATTCTATTGCTGTAAAATATACTTAAATTATTTTTTAATTATTAAAATTTAAGACAAAAAACTTAAAAATAAAATCATTGAAAATGTAATTTTTTTAAAAAAATTTAGTGTGAAATAAAATTAGTTTTTGTATAATAACTCACTCAGAAATTAAAGTTAAACGTTAAGAATTAACGTATTAAAGAAACCATTGACATTTCGATAAATTTTTAACTTATTTTTGAAAAAAAAAAAAAATCCCTCAAGTGAGTATCTAAGCAGTAACTACGCACTTAATTTTTTATCCTTGAATCCAATATTCATCTCTGTATAATGTTTTTAAAGATCTATACATTATGTAGAATGATTTTTTGCATGCCGCATTTTTTCCTCAAATTATGTATGGTAAATTTTTGAGAGTTGCATGAACTTTTTATAGCAGGCATTCAGCCTTTAAAAAAATTACCGCTTTAATACAGTGCAAGAGGCATTTTCTGTTTATTGCTACTTTTTCTCTTTACTTTCTTGTATAGGAAGTATAAAAAAATATAATCGTCAAAAAATTTGAATTTGTTGCTTTGACGAATCTCCACATTTAAGAATTTCCAAAATTTGAATCATATATTTTTGGATTTTATTTATTTGTATATGAATACAATAACTCAAAATCTCTTCGAGTTAGGTGGATGAAAATTGATATATGGATTTACGACCAAATTTATCAGCATTATCAAATTTTAAACAATATCCATTTAGAAGTATCTTTGTCTATCTGCTCGAGTATAAGTGAATTCAATAAATTCAAAACTATGTATATAATATTTGGTACACAAATTTAGCATCTAAATAAAAAAAAGTTTTAAAAAAATCTAATATTGAGTAAAATCTGTCAAAATGTTGATCACCTGTTGGCCTATACTGATACCATAACTCATAAACGCAATTTAATAAAATTAGGTGTGGTTTAGTGATTGCAACAGTAAATCCATGTGAAATTTTGGTTTAAAGTCAAACATAAAAAATAACATCCAAAATACACATTCGCAAGATATATTCAAGAAAAATGCTAGATTCACGCCTAAGATCTAAATATGTTCGCTATGCAAACATATCAGTATAAGTATTCTTTAAAGAAATTATTTCCCTTTTTTTCACGTGTTTTAAGAAAATATAGCAAATATATTTTCAATTCATCTTAAAAATATCATAAACTTTATAGTTCTGTTTGCAAAGAGTATGAATCAAGTTACGTCAGACGTTTTTAATGTCAACTATCATAAACTAAGACGAAAATAATTTTTATTTCGTTATATTACGAATTTTATATGTGACTTTGAGTTACGAGTAACTTACATAAAATGTAAAAGTTTCCAAAAGAAAATATATAACTACTTCTGATTAATTTTTATATTAATCTTCCATTGCCCAAATATGAAATACTGAATATTCCAATATAGATAAAGGAAAAAAAAAACTGGATTTATAAATAAAAATTAGTAAATAATAAGTAATAAACATTTAATAAATAATAATAATAAAGATAAGTAATAAATATATATTTTAAATATTAAACAATTTCAGCAATAATTTTAAAAAATTTAATTACTATTTCAAAAATAAAATGAAAAACAATCATTTTGATAAATTAATAATTCACTAAATAAGAACAGGTAAGTTTACAGTAATTTGAAAAATAGTCGCTCGAAAATAGCAGTTAAAAATAATTTTAAATATTCCTTCCAATTAAATTTATGAAACAAAGGAATGCACGTACGTACAAGGATCTATTATTAACATGATTAATAATAATCTGAATCGTACTAATTTCCAATAAATAGATCTTGATTGACATCTATAGTTCTAAAGGGCATTCGAATCTTAAAATGTGATTAACCTAAGAGATAAGAAAATGAAGATTATATTTCTTATTTTATCTGTTAGTAATGGCAGATTAATTCTATAATATCTTTTAAATGTTATCGAATTCTATCAAGTATAAAAAAAGAATCAGAGAAAGCCAGCTTTTCATAGTGATTATTTCGTATTATTATCTGCATCTGACAGATTTAGAATTTATTTCCTTTAATTTAAATCTGAAGAAACTTCTAAAATAGATGAGATATGATGATTTTGAATCAAGTTATGGGGCTTTTCTTTTCAAAGGAAGTGTTAATCAATTGATCTATTCGAAACCCATTGAGTAGGAAAATGAATAAGATATTTTTTCAATGGTGTAAACATTCTTTTAAGTCACAGATAATGTTTTGTTAGATATTTAAGTTCAGTAGGAATAAAACAATACATTTTATACATAGCACGAAATAGCACAATAATTTTTTTCTATTAACTGTATCAAGGTAATATATTTTTCAGAAGTGCAAAATATATTTAATTGGTTTTCATAAATGTATCAAATATTCTTTTTAATTGCTCACGCTTCTTATTTCATACATTCTTACAATAAGTCTTAAATATCCTGCATTTTTTTTCATGTTTTGGACACAGATTCTATGAAATATATTAAAGGATTCAGTGAAAATTTCGATATAGCTAATTAAATATTTTTTATGAAGTAAAAACTATGATTCGAGATATAGAAATATTATTTCATTTTAAAGTTTTACATTCTTAACAAATGAAAATATAATAAATAATTTAAATCGGTTTACTTATTTATATCTGAGGTGAACTTGCGATGTTCTCTATAATTTTTAACGCTCTTAAAATTATTGATGGGAAAAAATTAAATTTTCACTTATTTTTTTTTAATTAGCTGCTGTATTTAAGAGATAAATATAAATATAAATTTCTTTTGTGTTTATGCATTATAAAAAAAACTTACATAAATATATTCTTGTCTTGATCAATGTTTGATATATGAACTAACGTAAATTAAAACCAATTTAAGGCTTCTAAATTTTTTTGCAAAATCCTAACTAGTGATTAAAATTGTTCTTATTCGCTAAGAAATTCTTTTTACAGAAGATAAAATTCTAGATTTTGAAATAAAATATGTTATATAATTTGGCTTTCTGATACAAAATATTTTCCTTTTATAAATTAAATATTTACCAAAGAGCAGTAAACAATTTTATTTTTTCCTTATTTGACATTTTTATTTTGTATTGCGACACAGGTGACGTAATTTTAATAGCTGCAAATACAAAGTGGTATTGACTCTTAAACATATGATTTAATATTCTGCTTAAAGTTTTGTTCTAGAGTACAATTTGGCTGTTAATTAGATTATGCAGTAGTTAACTAACACCAAAACGCATGTTTTTCTCTACATGTAACGGTGTCATTTTTAATGCTGAGTCTGCACAGAATTATTGTTGTATTGTAGACAATAAAATAATTCCACAGTTTTTGAAATTGTTTAATTTTGACGCTAGGTTACGCACATTTGGCATTTACGCATTTTTTATAACAAATTTAAAATACAGAAATTTTGACGTAGGTTCCCGTTTGTATAATTACGTTCAGTTCACTAAAAAGGCGTATTACTTTCAATGATAAGCCAAGAGGGTTCATCCACACATGTCACTCCACCCTTTTTATGAATATTCATAAGGATGGAAAATGTTGAAATGAATATCTAATGAACACTTTCTGACTCGTGATTCTGAAATCTTTTAATATTTGAATCATTTACAAAGGCTGATTTCCTTAGTGAAAAGAAATTATTAAAAATAACCTCCTAATTTAATTTACATAATCAAATACATTATGTTCTAAACAAACTCCCTTTTTAAATCAGAAAGGAAAGGTTTTATACAATTACTTAATCTTATGTAATATAGCATGGCCATATTTAACTCGAACGCCACTTCAAAACTTTATTTACTTGAATTTCAAATACTTTTTGCTTAACCTTCAAAAATGTTTTTTAAGATAAAGTTTAAAAGTTGTGCCATTTTCACTAGTACACTAATGAATAGAATAATTTTGTCCTTAAATCTTTTTCCCCTTCAGTTCTTCGAAACACTATGATAAATATCATGAAATCCTGAAATTTTTTTTTCAAATGCGCTATCAAGCGATGTTATTGATAAGAATCAACATGGAATCATATTAATCAATATACTGACAATAATATTAGAAATGATAAAAATAATGCACTGTTAGCGAGAATATGCTTGTACACCAGTAAATCAGAAAATAAGCGAAACATCAACTATAAAAATTCATTTTTATAAACATCTAACAAAGGTAAATTAATCAGAAATATTTTTTAGGGATTTTTCAAAAGGGGGAGAAAAATCTGTAAAAAGACATAGAACGATACAATGAAACAAATGTGAGAAACAAAGTTATATCAGTAACGGGATAAAAATACCCAAGTTGAAAATTTTAAAAAATCATCTAATTTCACAACAGTGTTAATGCTGTTGCAGACAGTTATGCAGACAGACAAATTCTTATCTTACCAGCCCTTTTTATACACATTTTTTTTGGTCTCACAAATACATATACTCACTTCCGCCTCTTATTTTAAAAATAGATAAGCCAAGGTTGTATAATGACGAAGAAAACTTTTCGGAATAAGAATAATTCAGAAGTATGTAAATTTATATTTTTGGAATTTATATTTGATGTTATTATTATTGTTCGAGTAATATTTTCTAATTAATGATTAGTAATGTAATAAAAAATATGCTAAATTGTTTGATAAAAACTTTAAAAATTGAGTAATTATATTATTTGTTCACGCCAACCAGATTGCATTTGTTTTAATATTACTTTTAATAGTAATAATTATTTAAAAATATAACTTTTTGAAACTTTAGTAATTAGCGGTCTTTAACCAACTGCATTCAAATACTAGTTATGTGGCTGCGAATGCCTATCATAAATCGTATATTTTTATCATAAATTATTTATCATGAATATAAATCATATCAGATAATAATAAATCATATCAGATATCCATGAGTAGGTTTCATCGAGGTTTGTGATGTAACTTCCGTGTCACTCATCATCCGAGTATCCACTCACGAAGCTTCTAAAAAAAGCTATTATCTTTTTCTCTCTTCGAAACGCGCTCGCGCGCTGGATCGGTGAAGCGCGTAGTTAAAAAAATCAAATGTTTTATTTCTTTAGATAAATTGTAAATAAAATTATTTTTGCAAAACGTTTCAATGATTGGAGTCACGACCAAATACACGCAACCCAAATTACGACACGGTAATGAGATTAGAAACAATTTTTGAATAATATACAGAGACAACTTAGCATTCGAATTTTTCTTCCCCGTATCCAAATATACAAACAGAAAGTATTGTAAGCGTCAAAAATGTCGAACTCGATATTTTGGCATTATTCAGCTCTCCCTGATACGAAATGCATATTTTTGGAATTGTCGCTTCGTTTGACTGTAAACTAAATACAATAAGCAGAAAATGCTCTAAGCTAGAAGGGTGAAATGTGACATACGATCTTTAAATCAAATTCGAAATTTTTATCCAATTTTGAATAGAATTAATTCAGAGAAAACTTGTCAATCCGACTGTCCAAATATTAATTAATACGAAAGCTATAAAACTAAGAGAGCTGGTGCAAATTGGTTCACATTTCGATTTATAAAGATTCCTCGAATAACAAACTTTATAATAAAATGCTGATTAGAATTCTTGTTGGTACTTGTTAACCTGAAATTTGTCTTATTCAATTTTATCCTTTCTTTAAAAATTAATTTTATTTTAATATTTTTAAGAACGATCATGAGAGAAGGTGCAAATTGGGTCACATTTTCATTCATAAGGATCCCTTGAATAACTAATTTAATAATCAAATACTTATCAGAATTCATGTTGGTGCATGTTAACCCGAAATTTGTCTTATTCTATTTCATTCTTTCTTTAAGAATTCTTTTTTTTTTAATTTCAATTCTAGAAGAACAATATTTTGGAATAGGAGCTCATTGACTCACATTCCCAATTCTAAAAATCACTTGAATAATAGAAGGTGATCAAACTAAAAGATAAGAAGCAACAATAACGTTTCTTGTTCTGCCAGTTGGTTCCGGAAGATAAGTTTAATAATAACTTGTTGGGTAGGAAGAGGTTTTCCCTTCAAACCCACTCTTAACCATTACGCCTCCGAGGGAGGAAAATAATCATACCTGCCAGTAATGAGACAATTTATCTCCATAATCGGAACGATTTGGTGAGTCACCTGTCTGCAACTAATCCAGTCTGCGAAAAGGTTAACGTCTGTTGTGTTTTGTTGCTGTTCTGACCGAAGCGTGAGTGCCCCAGTAATCCACATCAAGGTTAATCGAATGCGGAAGGAAGTTTCTGTTACAAAGACATCAGGAGAGATGTTGTGGAAGATTAGACTCGGGTTCCGTTTTTAGAAAATGCGCATCGTCGGAGTATCCGGTTGTTAACAAGGCGATTTTTGTCTTGTCGCGCCGTTCCATCGTTTCCAGGATTTGGTGATGCGTGAGATTGCTTTTGTTTTGATATTTAGGGTTCCGTTTTTAGGTTGTCGTAATGTGTCAAGAACACAACTATGTATCAGGGAGGAGAAATATTTGTGGCAGATGAACTGACATGTCTCAGTAAAAACCGATTGATGATGTAGCACACAACAATGACTTTTAGATTCTATATTATGTGGTTATCTTAAAGATGAAACTGTCGTGGATTAGAAAAATAATGTGTGAATTGTTTTAATCTATTTGAGACATAAAATACAACCAAAAATATCAAAAATCGCAAGAAAAAAAAGAAGGATGATAATATACAGGAAAGACTCTATTAGAAAATTAGAAATATGTTAAATAATAAAAATGGGACATTTTTTAAAAATATAGAATTTAAATTTTAGAAATTTCATATAAGTCTTACAAGTTACACGGAAATTAAAATTAGAGATTTTTACTAAAAATTAATGTGAAATATTTAGTTACAGATATTTAAAAACGGCTAACATAGAATTTATTAAATAAATAGTTGATTTGATATAAAAAATTCCCTCACAAAAACCAATTATAATAATATGGCCATGTGAAACTTTTAATATCATTACTATAGTGATGCATTTGAAATGGAGGGAATTATATCAATATTATATCTGTTCTAGAAGATTTTATTCTTAAACAGTTTATTGGTAAACAAACTTAGATCAGTAATAAAAATTCAAGAAAGCAGAATTTCGTCATAGTTAATGGCATTTTAAATATTTATGGAAGGTATGAATTTAAACATATTCAGATTTAAAAGTAAAATAAATTGTAAAGTAAGATTATTTTTGTTTTCAAAACATATAACAATTACACACGAAGAACTTCGCGATTAAAATATACTTACGAAATATTTAATGGATCTACATTGGACTTTCATTAAGAAATATTTGTTCAGAAGAAATTATAAATGAGAAAAGTTATTTGGTTTCCCATTACATTTATAAACTATGTACTAAGCTGTTTCAATTGTAAATATTTACTCGCAGAACGCGGTTCAAAACAATGTCTCACTTCAAGGAAAACACTTTTCGGGACTTTTGATTTAAACTAGTATCTTCGAAGACTAAAACTTCATAAAGAAGCGCTGGTAGCTTTTCAAAATATAAGCTGCATTTCTTTATTTATGTGCAAATCAGCAATGGGAACATTTGGATTACACAGAATATTGGATGTGTTTGATTTAAATTAAGTCTCGTTTAATGAAGGTTCTTTCAAAGAAGAAATTTGAGTAATAAAGCCCAGTTACGATATCATGACGCCGATGGCAACTTAAGTGCAAGGTTAATCTATTTGAAATTGCGTATTGTCTTTTCCGATGATGAAATTTCACTTTCTGATGCTTTATGTGAATTCCACATATAAATAATATAATAATCTTTCACTAGAATTCAATAACAAAAGAAAGTCGAGAGATTAAATATTTGATAAAGCAATGAAAATGATTTAAATTTTATTGCAATAATGAAATATATAGTCAAAATTACGCGAAAGATATATTTTTAAATACCTTTTTAGATATATTTCGTTAAAAAAATGTCCAAGAAACAGGAATAATTTGCATAGCAATTAAATCAGTATTTTATATTATATATATATATATATATATA